>CM051016.1:5010356-5030356 GCA_027704905.1 Muraenolepis orangiensis
TATGTGTGGACTGATGTGAACACGTCTCTATAGCATCCACATACTGTATATGTATAATACTAACATTGTTTTGTATTTAGTTGAATGTTTCAACGCTATGATGACGGGAACGTGTCATTTGATGTATCTTAATGTTCATGCCCCCCCCCTGCAGGTGTTGTTCCCCAGGTGATGTTATAAAGACTTATTGGGCACCTTTTTATTTTTAAACGCCTTGCTGACTTGACTCCTACCTTAACACCAGTGCTTCTTCTCCGGAGGTTCGGTTCTCTTCGCTCTCGTTACATTATTTTAAATTCAAAAGTATTGTCATTTCACAGCACAAGTACAGTACAGCCAAAAGAGGTAGGCATCTAAACCAGAGTGCACATGTTGCAGTAAAGTGCTATAGGTGATATATAATGTACAGTGGTTAAATCAGATGTAAAAACTAGGTACTACTAGGTATAAAAGTCTGTTAGCAAGATAACTCAAACGTTTATGTACGGAATTGGACAACACTTGGTGGTTAAGATTACGGAACGGATTACGGATTAAGGAACGGTTGATTTAGATTTGGTGCAGATCCAAGGGACTTTCGGTCCTAAGGTTATTCTTATGGTTTCCTCTTAGAAAGTGGAAGGATCCTGATTGATGTGTGGTTTCCTGGTGTGGGTGTCCGTGACCTACAGTCGATCACTAACACTGACTTGTTGTCTGGGATGGGTCGTGTCGGGGCCTGTTCCCCACAGGGGCCCGGGTTGGGACGCCTCCGCCTGAGGAATAGGAATGTTGCACCCAAAACCCAGAACACTAAATGTTGCACCCAAAACACAAAAACGAAACTAAATTAAACTATTGACTTTAGTTTACGACAAGGTCTGTGGCTCTCAAATCTGAGTGACTTATTATCCTAGCCAGCCATGGCTAGGATAGCCAGCCAGGTCCTTTTATGACTGTTCAAATATAATTGCAAGTTATAAACTACAGTTATATAATAACTGGGAGTATTTGTTAAACAGTGTTCCGTTTCTGTAATGACCCAACTCTAAAGGTCAAATCGGTATAACCTGACGCGCCCATGCGGTTTGTTAGTACGCAGAACCACCTGGGAAGTCGACCAATGAATGAAAAGGGGCTGGCACTTTGAGAAGAAATACTCTGCATGTGATTGGACGAACCATCTGTCTATCACGGCCACAAGCAGACAATTAAAAACCCCGGGCAGAGATGGATTCTCGCGTGAACGCGTGAAATCTCGCGAGTACCAACCAACAAACAAACGATCACGAAAAAAAATTATTTAAAAAAAACTGTGTGTTCCAATAACATGTTTTCGTCTTTGAGTTCTAAAGGTACAGCGGGTCCAATGATGTCATAAACAATCAGCCAATCGCTAAAACAGGCAGGGACAAATCCGTATCTATATTTAGCCTATACGTAATTAAACCACCATTTTCGGATTATATTTGATATATATTATATATCTTTTTTTTTCTCCAAAAGCTTAAAGTGTGAGCAAAACCGCCGTAATCCGATTATATTTTTGTTGTCAAATGTTCTTAGGCCCAAGGTGATAACGAGATTAATAAGAGATTATCAGATATCAGGGATTATCAAAGATTATCACGACCGTGACACGCATGCGCATTCGCGCTCATTCGCATACGGAGGTGGGAACCGCGCATGCGGTTCTAAATGCTATTGTTTCCGAAAAAGGCCTATACATATAATCCAAATTTCATTAGATTAGATTAAAATCGATTGTCATTGCACAGCACAAGTACAGTACAATCGAAAGGAATTTGGTATCTAAAAACTGAGTGCAAATGTTTACATTAATATGCATGGTAATATATAATGTTACAGTTGTTGAATAATATGTAACATATGTAAAAACATCTATTTAAAAAAACTACTACTAAAAACATGTCGAAAATGACTTAGATATATATTATAATATATTATATTATATTATATTTATGAGATATCTGCAAAGATGTTCAAAGAGTCAAAAGTAAAACGTTAGGTAAATTAGGTCTATCAAGCTATACAGTATATATATATATATATATATTGAAAAGGCGTCACTGACTACTGCAAAGAGGTGGGATGGAGAGATCTATATATCATATCAGATATATATCATATAGTCTCTGACACCGACTTTGGCCCACGCAACAGACATAATACTGTACATGCATACGCTCACATTCAAAAAGCAGCTTTGAAACACACACACACACACACACACACACACAGTGAATCCCATCGTCAAGACGGACAGTGCAATCACAAATCAACGATCCAGAATGTGGACCAAGAGTCAGTTTGGAATAATATAAATAAATAATAATTAAAAATGCGTGCTTTTTTCCTTTTTCTTTTCCAGGATACTTGCTGCCCCCTGGTGGATAAGAATACAATCTTTCACACCGACTGTCCGTTTGTCTTCGTCTCTTTAAAAACAAAAAAACGGAATATAAATTAATACATCTTGATGAAAGTAATTGTGAAACGGCAAAAAAAGCATGTTGCTTTCGAGACATAATGGACATTGTCCATCATAACTACTCAATAAATGATTGTATACCTGTTTTTAGTAGTCGTTTTTTGTAGACTGTTTCTTAGTCAACCACTGTACATTGTATATCACCATGCATTTTACTGCAACATTTGCACTCTGGTTAGATGCCAGATTCCTTTCGCTGTACTGTACTGTACTTGTGCTGTGAACTGACAATACATTTGAATCTAATCTAACATTGGGGGTCTGTCAATTTGTCAAGTTCAATAAATATAAATAAATATATAGGTCACGTTGGGGTTTGTCCTGGTCATGAGGAAGACAATTAGAAAAAATAATCAAACCTTTGAATTTAAATAAGACGCAGACCATAAGATAAGATAAGATTTTACATTTGTAATTGTCATTGACATACGAATTCTTAAAAACACAACTGGGGTCCACAGCTTTACATATACTGTACGTGGGTAGTGTAATATATATATAAATACATATATTTTCATATATATATATTTTCATAGGCAATTTGAAGCTATTCAAGTTAAAAGGAGAAATAAAGGAAATGTACCACACTGGGATGTTTTCACTCTGATTTTTATAGTTTTAAAAAGGTAAAATAGTATGTTTAACTGATGGAAAATACACTTTTTTTTGTCTTGTTGGGGGGGGGGGGGGGGTTGAGGTACAAGGCTGAACCGATGAGCTCAAGAGAGAGGACCAACAAAGGAGCTTTGAGAAACACTTCTTCAACCAATCTCAGCTCAGTTCGAGCTCCCTGGTGCATTCAGAGGCTCCGTGGTGGTGGGGGGGGGGGGGGGATAAACGGAATCACGGATCAAAAGTTGTGCGATTAAGAGAGAAAAAAATAAATGAAAGCAAGTTAATAGAAAAGCTGGAGGGAAGATAAAGAACAGGCAGTACGTTATAAACCGCAGTTGGAATATTTTTTTTTTTTTTTAAAACCTTAAAAAAAAACAAAAAAAACAACAACCCCAAAACAAAAAGGATGAAATATACAGTTTTAGATTTTCTTTTCTCTCTCTTTTTTTTTTTAATAAACTGATAATCAAAAGCAAGAACCAAACAAGAGTAAGAAGAAGACGGAGAACAAGAGGACTGTGAGAAACGGGAGTATATACGGTTCAGGACTCCTGAAAGATGTGAAACCATGCAGGGGACACCATCGGGCTGCCCCCCCACCCCCCTCTCCGCCTAACCAGCATCTAACTAAAGCCTAAGGTTCAACTACACATTAAGATCACCTCCTTCCCTCACTCACTTACCAACTGTCGGCCCCCTCTCCCTCTCTCTCTTCCCCAACATCATGCCCTCTCCCTCTCCTCCAATCACACCTCTCTACCTACAACATTACTCACACCTCTCCTCCTTCGTCATTGGTTAGTCTCGTCAGCCCAGCCCCGCCCCCTCCCCCCTCCTTCTCCTTCTGCTGTCTTGGGTCCCCGGTCGTTGGGTGGGTGGACGGGGGCTCCGGCTAGTCCGACTTGTCCCCGTCCTCCTCCCGCTGTTCCCTCTCGGCCGCTTCCCGGGCCTTGTCCTCCTTGGCCAGCTGGGCCTGGCTGTGGGAGTGGTTGGCCAGGATGGAGGAGAGGGAGAGCAGGCCGGAGCTGGAGGACACGGCGGGCAGCGTGGGCGGGGTGAGCCCCATGGGGAGGGAGGTCATGGGCAGGGCCAGGCCCTGGAGCTGGGACAGCTGGTGTACCTGGAGCTGTTGCTGTAAACGCACACACAAGATCAAAATTGTACTAATGCTTTACACTAAAACATGTTTACTTACAACATGTATAATACTGAAGAACAAAGCAAAAGCTTTTAAGCCCCATTGTCCAAAGCAAGTCCCCTCAGAAAATGTATAAAGTCCTCTCATGAACTTATCCTAGCCTAGTAGAGACCCGGGTCTGGGACTAGCCTAGTGGAGACCCGGGTCTGGGACTAGCCTAGTGGAGACCGGGTCTGGGACTAGCCTAGTGGAGACCCGGGTCTGGGACTAGCCTAGTGGAGACCCGGGTCTGGGACTAGCCTAGTGGAGACCCGGGTCTGGGACTAGCCTAGTGGAGACCCGGGTCTGGGACTAGCCTAGTGGAGACCCGGGTCTGGGACTAGCCTAGTGGAGAGCCGGGTCTGGGACTAGCCTAGTGGAGACCTGGGTCTGGGACTAGCCTAGTGGAGAGCCGGGTCTGGGACTAGCCTAGTGGAGACCTGGGTCTGGGACTAGCCTAGTGGAGCAGTGGACCAGTGTGCAGAGGAGACGTACCCGTATGATGGAGCTCATCTCTGGAGGCGTGACTTGCTTGGCCCTCTCGATGGCGCCCATAACCTGCTGCTGATGCTGGGGACAGAACGACAACACGCCATCACCATCCATCCACAAGGCTACCTGGAGACCTAAGCCGTACCTGGACTTTTTTTTATTGCATTAAAGCCCTTTTGTCCCCGCTCATCTCAGAATCCATATAACGTAGGCAGTTGTTTCTCTGCTCTGTTCTCTCTCTGCTCTGTTCTCTCTCTGCTCTGTTCTCTCTCTGCTCTGTTCTCTCTCTGCTCTGTTCTCTCTCTGCTCTGTTCTCTCTCTGCTCTGTTCTCTCTCTGCTCTGTTCTCTCTCTGCTCTGTTCTCTCTCTGCTCTGTTCTCTCTCTGCTCTGTTCTCTCTCTGCTCTGTTCTCTCTCTGCTCTGTTCTCTCTCTGCTCTGTTCTCTCTCTGCTCTGTTCTCTCTCTGCTCTGTTCTCTCTCTGCTCTGTTCTCTCTCTGCTCTGTTCTCTCTCTGCTCCTGCTCGTTCTCTCTCTGCTCCGTTCTCTCTCTGCTCCGTTCTCTCTCTGCTCCGTTCTCTCTCTGCTCCGTTCTCTCTCTGCTCCGTTCTCTCTCTGCTCCGTTCTCTCTCTGCTCCGTTCTCTCTCTGCTCCGTTCTCTCTCTGCTCCGTTCTCTCTCTGCTCCGTTCTCTCTCTGCTCCGTTCTCTCTCTGCTCCGTTCTCTCTCTGCTCCGTTCTCTCTCTGCTCCGTTCTCTCTCTGCTCCGTTCTCTCTCTGCTCCGTTCTCTCTCTGCTCTGTTCTCTCTCTGCTCATACACTCAGCCTCGCCCCCTCTCTGCGTCGGCACGCAGGCTCTCACACAACTTTCCAGCAACATGGAGACGGACATAGTGCCGGTCGGTAATGTGGAAGGGCTAGTTTCAAAGAAAAAAAACAACGGTTCTATAATTTGGAGATATTTGGGATTTCAGATGAGGAGCAAAGCGACACTGTCTGTAAAAGCTGCGTGCTGCTGCAGCCTCCAAGACCTCGCTGGCCCTACACTCTGCCCCTACACTCTGCCCCTACACTCTGCCCCTACACTCTGCCCTACACTCTGCCCCTACACTCTGCCCCTACACTCTGCCCCTACACTCTGCCCCTACACTCTGCCCCTACACTCTGCCCCTACACTCTGCCCCTACACTCTGCCCCTACACTCTGCCCCTACACTCTGCCCTACACTCTGCCCCTACACTCTGCCCTACACTCTGCCCCTACACTCTGCCCCTACACTCTGCCCCTACACTCTGCCCCTACACTCTGCAACTCTCTCGAATTTGTATAAAATACCGATATATATATCGTATATCGCGATGCAGCCTAAAAATACCGGGATATGATTTCTGGTCCATATCGCCCAGCCCTAGCCAAGACTACCGAAGTGTAGCTTAAGTGTCATTTTAAATATTTTCAAAGTCGTTGCTGCACGGTTTGCTGTCTTTCGATTGTGCAATTTCAATTGAGCGGCTGAAGAGAAGCATGGGGAGTGTTGTCACGGTACTAACGGCACACAGCCAGGTGTGTACTCACCTCCTGCGACAGGTACGGGATCACCTGGGCACAGATCCCGCTGAGTCTCTTGACTATTTCGGCCTACACACACACACACACACACACACACACCACACACACACACACACACACACACACACACACACACACACACACACACACACACACACACACACACACACACCACACACACACACACACACACACACACACACACACACACACACACACACACACACACACACACACACACACACACACACACACACACACACACACACACACACACACACACACACACACACATTAAGTCTAGAGATGGCGGATAGTAACATGGGGTCCTTATAAACAGTCAAGTCCAGAGGGGATAGACCTAGAGAGGATAGTCCTCTAGTGGGCTCTCCCCCTCCCCTAGTCTCTCTCTGAGTCATTCCATTCTTACCAGTGACGCGGTATATTATGCTGTATATTATGCTATATATATATATATATATGGTATTATGATAATTGTTTACCTCCAGAGTCTAACATTGTTCTGTGCATTTTAAAATACTCCTGGAATTGGAACCAAAACGCGGACTTTTGAGTTTGCCGATAAGATGCCCTATTTCAAGCAAAAGCCTTGAAAACACACAGAGACTTATCGTACATCCCTCGGGAGATATTTTCATTTACCTGTTTGTGCATTTCAATGTTCAGTCCATACGACATCTCATAATACTGCAGAGAGGGGAAAACAAAGTCACCGTGTGTTTGACAAGACAATACATTTCATATCTAAGCGATAAAAAAATGCAGCTGTGATAAGCAGCTTCCTCTGTCGCTCATTATCCTCCCATAACAGGACACTGCTTACCGGTTATACCAACAACGATTAGATATGACTTACTTTAAATCAGGAATACTATGTTTTGTTTGTTGTTAATTGTTGAATTTGTAGCGCAGAGGTTTCCATCAGGGTGTGTATACGTCAGTGGAAATGAACACACACCCTTAGAACATTGTTGACCAATCAGAATCCAGTATTCCACAACGCGGCGGTAAACACACACACATCATGACGAGGATAAGGAGAGCGGACGCAGGGGTCCTCACCATGATGTAGTGACGCTGCATCTCCGACTTCTCACTGGCCAGCTTGTCACACTCCATCTTCAAACTGGAAGAGGTTGCACACACACACACAATTAGGAATTGTCATATGCTGTATGTAAGTGTGTAGACTATATACAGGTATGACAATGTTTGTGTGTGTGTGTGTGTGTGTGTGTGTGTGTGGTGTGTGTGTGGTGTGTGTGTGTGTGTGGTGTGTGGTGTGTGTGTGTGTGTGTGGGCGGTACCTGTGGTACTGTGCTTGGAGGAACTGGAACTCATCCTTGATGCGATCGCAGGAATCCGAGGTGGTGAACTTGAGGGGCTGACCAGACTGTGATGACGCCTGGAACAACAACAACAAACAAACGACAAACAAACAAAGTCACATTCGGTTCTACTCACACCGTAACCAGAACATACAGAGAACCCGGGAAATAAAGTAGAACCTTGTTTAAACAAAAACAAGAAGGAACTCTCCAGGTGGGGGTGGAACCTATGGCAGCGTGGGAGAGTGTGTGTACTTTTAAGATGAACATCTTTAAGAGGATGGAGAACAGAAAAGCAAGAGAGGAACTAGGACTTTACAATCCAAATAACCCCGGCGACGCAGTGGGCCACAATACAGTGTAAGTACAGTGTCAGGCCGGCTGTATGTGCCGACGTGTAGTAGTAGTAGTAGTAGTAGTTTTTATTCTATTTTTATCTTATTTTATAACTGCTGTCTGTCGTCGGGTATTGCACACTTTATACTTGTGTAAACTGTGAAGTGACAATAAACTTGACTTGAGTAGTAGTAGTAGTAGTAGAACACATTGGAAACAGGCCTTTAGCGGAAGAAGGACTCAATGTAGTTAAGTCCACTTTTCACTACAACTCCTTAAGCCCCGGAAACAAGTGGCACACACAAAAAGCCAAGAGGTCAAGGGTCAGCGATGGGCTGGGCAAAAAGCCCAGAGAAATACAAGCACACATCTAAGTGAGGTCAACAGCAGCAGAGATGTTCTTGTCAACCACCACCACAAATAAAATAAAAAAAATAAAACAAAAAACACGATTTGCTGTACAAAAGCAAATATAAAAAGTAGACTTATTTGAACAATCAACCACTTGTGTGTTTAGTCGTGTTCGATCAGGTCAAGTCAAATCAATCAATCAATCTAGTAGGAAATAAAACAAATCTAATCACACACTAAAATCCACATCCAAGTGTTCTAGAAACACCGCTCGGGGTATTCTTCATTGTGTCACCACCACCAACACACACACACACACACACACACACAGCATCATGTGTTCACTTGACATGAACGCATGAGGCTTCATCCGCTACGATGGATGGATGGGGTGGAGGAGGTTGAGGGTGGTGGTAGTTGATGTGAAGTGATCTAGATAAACCACTTTGAATGCGCATTATGAGCCCTAGCCCGGGTTAATCTAACACCACGTCAATCCAAACTAAAAAGAAAGGAAAAGGGGGGGGGGGGGGGTAGCGACAGTGTGCTAGCTCCCCCCCCCCCGGCTAGCATAGCATAGCAGCCCCCATGGCTGGCTGGCTGGCTAACTTAGCTAAAGGTCTTTAGCACGGGAGCTAGCGGCCGGCGGGGGGGGGGGGGTAAGGGTTGGGATCTCCCCCCCCCCCCCCATTATTAATAACAACACCACCCACTTACCGAGTGTCTGGAGGATGGAAACATCATGTCACGGGTTGTTTGGACCGAAGGCGCTACCTAACCTACCGAGCTACCTACCGAGCTAACGGGCTAAGGCTAACAAACCAAACCAGACCAGATTCCTCCCTCCTCCCACCCCCCCTTTAGTTTAACTGTGTGTAGAGAGAGGTACCGGTTTAACTGTCTGTCTGACACTCATCGGTCATCGTTTATAATAATAAGGCTAAAGGGAAGAGAGGGGGGGGGTTCTCTCTCCTCTTGAGGGGGTGAAGTCAAAGCAGCGTCTTCTAGAGGACCATCAGGTTGCTGAGGAATACGCCTCTCTCTCTCTCTCTCGCTATGTCTCTGTCTCTCTATCTATCTATCTCTCTCTCTCTCGCTCGCTCTCTCTCTCTCTCTCTCCTGGTGGACCTCCAGTGTTGACATACGAGTCCCGTCTGACGTTCCACAGAAGAAGAAGAAGAGCGACGCTGGTTGTCTGGCAAAAACAACCGGCCGCCCAGGAACGGGCGCCCCCCGCCCCGTGTGCGGTGTTCCTGGGGAACTGCAAGCCCTGCAAGCCCTGCTGGAGAGTCTAAATCTGTGTACACACGCAAAGTGAAATGAGTTCCTCTGCATTTAACCCATCCTAGTGTGAGGAGCAGTGGGTATCAGCTATTGGCTATACAGGGGAGCAGTGTAGGGGGCTGGGGCCTTGGTGCTCAAGGGCACCTCGGCAGTGCACTCAGGTGTTTCAGGAGGGACTTGAACCTTGAAGGTTCCCAGGCCAAGGCCAAGTCCCAACAGACTGAGCTACTGCCGCCCGTGTGTGTGTGTGTGTGTGTGTGTGTGTGTGTGTGTGTGTGTGTGTGTGTGTGTGTGTGTGTGTGTGTGTGTGTGTGTGTGTGTGTGTGTGTGTGTGTGTGTGTGTGTGTGTGTGTGTTTCTAATACCTTCTAATTGTATCCTTGTATTTATGTATTGGTTTACCTCGACCATCAAACCATTTGGTTGTCTTTTAGCAGGATAACTCAAAAGGTTCTGTGGGTCATTTATGGGCAAGGAACAACTTGGATTCGATTTTTGTTGTTCATGATACATGATCAGTTTTAGGAGCTATAATCATTTGTCTTGTATTGCGGTCCCATAAACCGATATCATATTAATCAAATTGTGTGGTATTATGTATATCGAGGTTTTGGTTATGCCCGTTGTTGGGATTTAAATGTGATTTTATGGAAATTGAATTGAATCTAATTCCCAACTGCACCCATTTCCTTTTCAACTGCATACACACTACCTGCTGTTTATACATTTATATATATTTATCTTTTGATACAAATGCATACCCCTGCTCACTACCTGTTATTACTTACCTTGTATATATATATATACCTAGAATTCTTCACATATCTCATACCTACTCTAAAAGTTATTTTATACCCATTTTTGTAGTTTAGTGTTTTTACATATTATTCAACAACTATACATTATATATTATTATGCACTTTACTGCAACATTTGCACTCTGGTTAGATGCCAAATTCCTTTCAATGTACTGTACTTGTGCTGTAAACTGACAATCAAATTGAATCCAATCTCATGAAGAGGAATATCAAAAAATATATAAAAATATTGATATATATTGAATATGAATGATGAATGTAATTTGGGTTGCTGTCAGCAGTCATTGTGTGTTGCCTCAAACAGGTTTTAACTCAATGTTAAAAATGTTTACAAATATAAGGGCAATTTATAGTGTTTTAACACTACACTATAAAAGCAGAAAAAGATAATTCCATTGAGTTGCTCTCGGACCTGCATTCCCAAGGACCCAATGGAGTTCCTTATCCAGACCATCATTGCAGTACAGAAATCACACACACCCACACCCACACACACACCCACACCCACGCGGTCAGCAAGTATAGGAACAAATTTATTTAAATTTAAAACAGATACCGTTTCATTACGTCTCTCTCTTAGAAGGCGGCAATGCTCTGAAGTCATGTTCAATGTTTCTACGAGGATCAGGCAACAGTGGTTCAAACAAATACATGAAACGTACACAACAACAACAACAAAATTATGAAACTGAAAGAAATATGGCAAGAGTAATGTAAATCAATAATTGATAACCAACTGATTCAACCTTATTTTTTTTTGTTATCCAAGGGGCCCCTGCATTAATGGATACATCCCAGCCCTCACTTCCAACACAAAACAGTACATGCAATTATAATTACAGTTTCTTTAAAAAACAAAACAAAAATAAACAACAAAATAAACCAAATCAGCAGATTATCATTTAAATCACCAATCTTAAATACAGAATAAAGTATTTTTGTGTGTAGGCCTACTTAATCCTCAATCTTTCCTTTTGTCTCTGGTGTGTGGTATGTATTTTCTGTTAGTTTTTTTGTGTTTTTAAAGTGGGGCCAATCTTAGTTAAGGGCCCCTTTGATAATGACCAGCGTTGGCACTTGGAGAGAGAGCCTGGCTCTGAGGGGGGGGGGGGGGAAGGAAGGAAGAGAGAGAGAGAGAGAGAGAGAGAGAGAGAGAGAGAGAGAGAGAGAGAGAGAGAGAGAGAGAGAGAGAGAGAGAGAGAGAGAGAGAGAGAGAGAGAGAGAGAGAGAGAGAGAGAGAGAGAGAGAGAGAGAGAGAGAGAGAGAGAGAGAGAGAGAGAGAGAGAGAGAGAGAGAGAGAGAGAGAGAGAGAGAGAGAGAGAGAGAGAGAGAGAGAGAGAGAGAGAGAGAGAGAGAGAGAGAGAGATTGGCACACTCATTATAATACATCATTTACATT
This sequence comes from Muraenolepis orangiensis, assembly GCA_027704905.1. Classification (NCBI taxonomy): domain Eukaryota; kingdom Metazoa; phylum Chordata; class Actinopteri; order Gadiformes; family Muraenolepididae; genus Muraenolepis; species Muraenolepis orangiensis. The sequence goes on from CM051016.1 coordinate 5,022,232, forward strand.
TGGTTTACATACAAAATGAAGAAGGTACAAATCAAAAATAATCATGACACATTTGACCATTGGGTGTCCTTAAAGTCATTACAACAAAACAAAACATGATGTGGAGTGGTCCTCCAAACAATAGTGTTATGGTCTCGTTACCATGGGAGAGAGGAAAGGCATAACAACCCAGAAGATGGTGTGTGGTGTGTGTGTGGTGTGTGGTGTGTGTGTGTGTCATGTGTGTGTGACTTACTGGATACTTTCCATGGTCACCTATTCGAGGGAGTTTCTACCCCCCCCCCCCCCTCTCTCTGTTCCAGAGGAAAACCATCTTCTAACAACCTTCTGAAAGGCAACGCAATGAGATTGTTCTGCAAGTGAATGAACATGACAAACACAAGCAAACTAGACCATCCAGTCCCTCCTCCAGAGTCTAGACCATCCAGTCCCTCCTCTAGAGTCTAGACCATCCAGTCCCTCCTCTAGAGTCTAGACCATCCAGTCCCTCCTCCAGAGTCTAGACCATCCAGTCCCTCCTCCAGAGTCTAGACCATCCAGTCCCTCCTCCAGAGTCTAGACCATCCAGTCCCTCCTCTAGAGTCTAGACCATCCAGTCCCTCCCCCGGGGCAGACCACTGACGAACAAACAAGAGGGGTACAACACAGAATACTGCCGTCGGCTCCTTCTTTGTTTCGGCGGGCTCCAGAGCAGAAGGGTGTGTGTTGTCGAGACACCTCTAGACACCACAGCACCCGCCTGCATCAGCCTCATCCTCAAACCGTGTACTTGTACTGCCAAAAACGGGTACATTCTACCAGGACTGCACTTGGTAAATCAATACACTACTGTCAAACTGAATTAGTCAGGGGTGGGGGGTTGGGGTGTTAATACTAGGATAATGAGTTAGTGCTATCTATCCACTCACTCATAGGCCAGGGGCTTTCATCCCACCATCTCCGCCTGGTGGAGAGGGTGGCAGTTGAGCCTTGGTGGCCAGTACCTGGGGCTCAAACACCACAATGTCAAAGGTCAATACTTTGTTTTCTTCTGAGTGGCCATAGTGTGTGGGAGTGGCATGAAGCCATGAGGTTAAGAAGAAGGGGGGGGGGGGGGAGGAGTGAAAAGGGGGTTTACAAATGTGCCTATTTTGAGGAACAAATGAACAAATTGGATGACTAACTATACCTAGTGGTGATCATATCTGTTATGTCTGCAAGCACACCCGGCCTACCACAACACACAGGTCACCGCCCACGGATCAGCCCGGAGCCCCCCCCCCCCTCTCCCTCCCACACCCACAATGCACTGTGATAGCCCTTAATGAGAATGAAGGATAAAATCGCTTGTAGAAAAGGGTCCAAAGCCCCGCCCCCCCCCGCAAACACCACTGGCACTATCAAAGCAAGCTAAGTTTTTTTGAAGTTTTTTTTTTGTGTTTTAAAAATTAACGCAAAAAAAACAAAAATCAAAAACAACTACGGAAACGTCCGTGTGTTAAAAATGTTTCCAAAAATAAGCAAAAGCATTAAAGCGAACCACTGATTAAAGAATGCCACCTAGTGTCGAACTGTACATGGTCTAATAGTGTGTATGCGTATTAGGGCGCATCTATAACCCGAGAGAACACAGGCGGACGGATGGCTGGGAGGAAACTATACAGGTACACATGTACGGTGATCAAATCAAATAAAGTGTACTCTTTAACAAGAGAGCAGAAACACAAACATTCCACCTTCACGCCAGAGTTTCTGTTTTTTAGTTTTGTTTTAAAGTTGTTGTCGTTTTGTTTTACAGCAGTTTAGACTCAAGTATATAGGCTCCGTCGTATTGCAGAAGGACTTCAAGATCAGTCAAATTGGCGACACCATCAAACAAAAAAAATCTGGTCCATAAATTAGATAAATAAAATAAATGACTTAAAAACAAAAAAAACAAAAGAATAAGAAAGAAACTCATTTGGTCACCATTGTTGTGATGCGTGTGTCCATCCAACGCTCGTATGGAGTGTGTCGGGAGAGCCATGACCAGTAGTGTATAATGTAGATTGAGATTATTATTTTTTATATATATATATATATATATATATATATATATATATATATATATATATATATATATTGAGAGAACGAAATCAAAACGATCACAGTATCAATACTACCAAAGATGATCGTGTTCTTTATAAAGTACGCTGACGGAGAAACAAAAAATAAAATAAAAAATAATTAAAATGTGTATTTTGTTGTTGATTTCTTTTTGTCTGTTGCCAAAGATGGGTGTGTACCACAAGCCATTGTGTTTGGTTGATTTATACAGGAGTGTTGTCTGTGTGTGTGTGTGTGTGTGTGTATATGTATTTACATAAACATAAATATACACAAAGTCAAAAGAATGTGTGCAGACTTCTTCAGAGTATGTGTGTGTGTGTGTGTGTGTGTGTGTCAAAACGCAGGGCTATAATAAAACCTGCCCTCGCCTGAACCACGCAACCTGTCTCTCTAGAAACCACAAAGTGACTATACAGTTCAACACAAAAATTAAACCAAAGACAAACAAACAGTAAAGTAAACAGAAGAAGAAAGTTGTCCTGTTGTGTGGACATAATGGATCCCAGTGTGTCAAAATGAGGTGCGGATGGTGACCGGTGATGACGGTTGGCTAGTTGAGTAGTGTGATGTCGTGAGAAACCTTAGGCCACCCATCTTAGTCGCATCCTCAGGGTTCATGGATGGGTTTTTAACTGCAATTAAAAATAAATATAAAATAAACATAGCCACTGTTGAAACTGGGCAACTGGATTGTTATTGATACAGATACAGATCTCCGAACAGACACGGAAAAAATTAGCCGATTGGAAGGGGGAGTGATGTGATGTGATTCACTTAAACCATGGAAAGAAATACATACGTTTTGAAAAAAGAAGATATTTAGATCAGGAACATTTCAGGTTTCACTTGTTTTTTGCTTTTTTAAAGAGATTTTTGTTTTGCACATTTTTTAACAGTTTTCTTACATTTTCTCCCCCCCCCTTATATTAGCAACCTTCAAATTAGCATTTATTTCGTTAAATAGAAGTAGACTTACCAAACTATTATTAAAAAAAAACAATGACATAAATCTCAGCAATGAAACAGTTTTTCAATTAACCTTTTCTCTCGTGCTTTTTTTTTTTAAATCCTAGAGTGTTTACATATGCAATATTTAATAGTATATCTCTAATTATTTTTTTGCGATTGTGACTCACACACACACACACACACGGGGAGTGTACATTCATCAACGCAAGGCGGAGAGGGGAACCTAAGCCCCGCCCCCTCACTTCCTGCGTGCAGCACCGCAGGCGTCACTGTCCGAAAGCACTGCTGCTGCTTCTTCTTCTGCTTCCTCTCCTCTCTCCTCCTCCCCTCCCCTCACGGTGGCGGTTGGTAAGATGCATCATCTATCTGCGTGAAGTACAGAAATAACGTCCGGTCCCCCACAGGTGTGTGTGTCTCCGGGCAGGGGGAGGAGGGGGGAGGGGGGAGGGGGAGGGGGATCGACCCGGGTGTGACCGGCCGGTGTGTGAGGATCCAGACTTGGAGCCGTGGAGCTCTTCCAGGATCGGCTCTGGCTCTGGCGGAAAGAGCCAAGGCGCCCGGAACGGAAACCCCCTCCGAAAAATAGATCGGAAAAAACACGCAAAAAGTCCTCGTCGCTCGCAAAAAAATAATCACAGACTTAATAACACACACACACACACACACACACACACACACACACACACACACACACACACACACACACACACACACACACACACACACACACACACACACACACACACACACACACACACACACACACACACACACACACACACACACACACACACACACACACACACACACACACAAATACCAAAGTCCAGCCCACCAGAGTCTCTGCACCTACTCAGACAAAGGAACCAGAATCTGAGGAGGAAGAGGAGGAGGAGGAGGAGGAGGAGGAGGAGACTCCCACGCAACAAGCTGCCAAGAGTAGGTGGAAGAAGAAGAGGACGAGCGAGCTTCGGCGAGGCGAGAGCAAAGGTCGGTGGTACGGGGTTGGGGGGGGTGGATAATGGAGGGTGGGGCGGGTGACTGGCTCCACCTGTTCGCAAACCACCCACCACAAAACAACCCATTCTCCTGGTGTATGCGTGTGTGAGCGTGCGTAGGGGACGTAGTAGTAGTAGTAGTAGTAGTAGTAGTAGTAGTAGTAGTACTAGTAGTAGTACTAGTAGTAGTAGCAGGAGAAGTAGTGTGTCAGTCGATGCATGTGGGAGTCAAGCCCGCACTCGAAGTGCGCCTTTGTGCAAAGGGGGGGGGGGGAGGAGGGGGGGGTGGGTGGGTGGGTGGTTTGGCGGACGGACGAGGAGGGGGGGGGGGATGGGGGGGCGTCCCGGGAGGGAGGGGGGCCTCAGACCAGATTGTACTCCTTCAGGTTGAGCTGCAGGATGGTGTCCTTGACGGCGGCGAACACGAAGCGGATGTTCTCCGTGTCCGTGGCGCAGGTGAAGTGGGAGTAGATGATCTTGTCGCTGTCGGGGTTCAGGTCCACGAACATCTTCAGGATGAACTCCCGGGCCGCCTGCGCGTCCCGCTGGGGGCCTGTGGGGGGCGACAGAGAGCGCGGCAGGTCAGCCAAAAGAAAATGGACGTTTGTGGGTTTTTTTCAGCCCTGATATACTTACGAGCGGTCAGAGGAAAGTCAGACATTTGTTTAATCGGAGGTTATACATGTTATTATTATTATTATTATCAATATTATTATAAATCTAAATGTGGAGGATTTGAATCCTCTTTATTGGTCACATGTACACTCACAGTGAAACTAGTTCCTCTGCATTTAACCCATCCTAGTATTAGGAGCAGTGGGTATCAGCGGTTGAAGCTCCAGGGGAGCTGGGGGGGGGGGGGGGGTCTGGGGCCTCACCAACCACTCTATACAAACAGTCAGTGGCAGTTATACCATTTTTACGATCATGACATTGAGTTAAAAACTAGAGAAATCAGGACATGGCGATGGGAGTGATGGAAATTCTTCAAACCGACCCTTATGGCACTACGGTTGAGGCTCACACACGCAGGGTTCACAAACTCACTGAATAATTGACGGTGAGCCTGACATCGTAGCTTTCCCTTCTGATCGTAGCTTTCCCTTCTGATCGTAGCTTTCCCTTCTGATCGTAGCTTTCCCTTCTGATCGTAGCTTTCCCTTCTGATCGTAGCTTTCCCTTCTGATCGTAGCTTTCCCTTCTGATCGTAGCTTCCCCTTTTGCCCAAGTTTCAAGATGTTTTTATTTGCCATGTGCAACAAGTACATTGGAAAGCTTACTCATACACAGACCTTTATCGGATCCTAGGCGCTGCTCTCTAGGGACAGTTAGTTATAATACTTTTAGATTTAGTTGTGTCGTTGATTCATCTCCATTTCGGTCCAAAAACGCATTAGTTTCATTCATTCATTCATTCATTCATTCATTCATTCATACAGAGAGCATGAAATAAAGGAGAAAAACAAATACGTTGCGTTATTATAACATGTAGTACATAACCTTAAAATGTAGTAATATTACCCATGTATATTTTACTATTACCATAGTATACTACACTCCAATCTCTGTACATACATATACTGTAAACACACCAGTCTATTTGTGTACCTGTGTACCTGTGTAAATCCTATTTAACCACTGTACACTGTGAATTACTATGCACTTTACGGTTCTTTTCGCTGTCCTGACAATCAATTTTAATCTAATCAAAATCTTATCGATAGATTATATTTATTAAGTAAGGGGATAGATTATATTATTAATTAATCGGATAGATTATATTATTAAGTAAGGGGATAGATTATATTATTAAGTAAGGGGATAGATTATATTATGAAGTAAGGGGATAACTTACATTTATTAGGTAAGGGGATAGATTGTAAGTATTAAGTAAGGGGATAGATTATATTATTAATTAATCGGATAGATTATATTATTAAGTAAGGGGATAGATTATATTATTAAGTAAGGGGATAGATTATATTATTAAGTAAGGGGATAGATTATATTATTAAGTAAGGGGATAGATTATATTATTAAGTAAGGGGATAGATTATATTATTAAGTAAGGGGATAGATTATATTATGAAGTAAGGGGATAACTTACATTTATTAGGTAAGGGGATAGATTGTAAGTATTAAGTAAGGGGATAGATTGTAAGTATTAAGTAAGGGACAGACTACATTTATTAAGTAAGGGGATAGATTACACTTTTTAAGTAAGGGGATAGATTACATGTATTAAGTAAGGGGATAGATTGTATTTATTAAGTAAGGGTATAGATTGTATTTATTAAGTAAGGGGATGGGTTACATTTATTAGGTAAAGGGATAGATTACATTAAGTAAGGGGCCGATGACACAGATCCGCGTCATCAAGAGACAGCAGCTCAGGACAGGCACGGCGTACCACAGTAAAAACAGCGGTAAAGTGGGCGGAGCCTTTAACAAACAAACAAACAAACACCATGGTCTACCATGAGGCCTTCTGCCCTTTTGTTGTCTGTTGCTAATTCAAAGGGTTCCCGTCGTGTCGGAGCGTTGGCTCTGGGGATACTTTGACACGGAACCTCTTCTGGTGAACAGTCTCTGCGGCTTGTTTAAACCTGTGGGTGTTACCAGGAGCCAAAAGAGGCTCACATGATATAATGAACTGACACGTTGACGATCATTTAATTGTATTTAACGATGTGCATTCGATCGTAGACCTAGACGCATTTTCAGCGCCGACGTTGTAGAATCCCGGCCGGAACCTACTGGTACCCAGAACAACTCTGTACGCGACCGTTGGCTAGTCGCGGTGATCATCGTTCGCCTTTTTCGCCGCCCGGCACTAACGAACGCCGGACTAATGATTCGAATCACCAGTGGCGGCTGGCAAATAGGGGGCGATGGGGCGCCGCCCCCCCCCTAAACCACACGCACAAACAAAATATAAAAAAATTTATATATATAAAAATTGTCAATATGTGTGTGTTTAAAATATGGAATGCACCCAGAAATATGTGTAAAATATGATTTTAAAATAATTTGCGCAACATAATATGCTTTTCCTAGTACACATATGCCTAGTACACTGTGGCCGTGTTCCATTTCAGGGTCTGCAGCCTTAAGGGCGCATTTGAGAGAAATCGCCCCACGGAGGCGGGTCTCTGTAGCAGTTTAGCCAATTGCTGATTCAAGATATAAACAAGTGACATAAAATGTAGCCAATCAGCGTCCCCAAACATCTTCGGGGGGGGGGCGCTTTTCAAACAGCCCTCCCGGAAGACTTCGGAGCATCAAGCATCGTCATTTGTGTGCGTCACAGTGTACTACTAGGAAAAGTATATTATGCTCTGTCTCTGCGGGCGCCATTTTAACTACAACAAGTTCAACAATGGCGAGCGTGAGCACTACCCCAAGACTCAACCCGGTCCCTAACTCGGTGAGCACTACCCCAAGACTCAACCCGGTCCCTAACTCGGTGAGCACTACCCCAAGACTCAACCCGGTCCCTAACTCGGTGAGCACTACCCCAAGACTCAACCCGGTCCCTAACTCGGTGAAATCTCTCATTCAAGAGCCGTTTGAGAGAAGAAGTTTGGCGGACAAACTTAAGGTGAAAGATCTGGGCCCAGATCAACCTGATATTGTGTTTTCATGTTTTCATTTTCTGACTGACATTTGAGTTAAGTTTCTCAGTTAGAGAGATACAATTTTCTATGTTTTACTGCATTTTACTGCAGCAACCCTGCACACTTACTCCTCAGAATGGACTGTTTAACAAGTCACTCAATTACAGTTTTATCTATGGGACCGTGTCATTTCAGTTTTTGAGCAGCCCCGAGCAAAAGCAATGGTGTGTTGGAGGGTGTTGTTTTTACATGTCCCAAGGAAGGTCTTTATATGTTGACATCCATTGACACACTTATTTGAATTTAAAAACCAACACTGAACAGTTAATGAGTGTGTGGGTTGGAGTTGGAATACAGTTCTTGATATTGTAATAAAAGTCCTGATTGAAATGTCTTTTCAGCAATTTTTTACATGTGTTAATATTTAGGTTAAGCTAATTCTCATTTAGATTT
>CM051016.1:5035356-5137310 GCA_027704905.1 Muraenolepis orangiensis
ATAACACTCCACCACCATGAAGAGGACGACCTCGATTCCACTGCCAGCCGGCAAGGAGAGGAGGAGGAGGAAGTGAGGGGAGGGGAATGACCCATTTAAAGAGACTGGGCTCCAAAAATGTAGGACTTTGGGCTCGCGAGAGAACGGTTCTGTGTGTGTGTGTGTGTGTGCATGCGAGCGCGCCGTGCGTGTGTGTGTAGGATGCCGTTTCTTTGGCGTCACGAAAGTTGAGTGCCGTGATTCGGGTGGAAGGAACGGCCAATGCTACACTGACAGTTAAAAAGCGATGGCGATGGACACACACACACGCACGCACATGACATCGGACGTTGTGAGCCACCACTGGGATGGGCTTTGATGAGACGCCACACACGAACAGGGGGCGGCAGGCAGATGGCAGGTGGACAGGCAGGGGACGGGCGGTGACCTTCTACCTGAAGATGATGCTTTGCAAGTCGAAGGGGTACTCTATGATGCCCGTGGTGGGGATTCGCACCCTGAGGACATCCTGCTGGGTGGGGAGATAGCCGGGATCTGCGATACGATCCAGATCGGTTAGATAGCTACATGCAGGCCGGCCCAAGGAGGAGAGAGACAGAGAGAGGGAGAGGGAGAGGGAGAGGGAGAGGGAGAGGGAGAGAGAGAGAGAGAGAGAGAGAGAGAGACACAGAGGGGGGAAGAGAGAGAGACACAGAGGGGGGAAGAGAGAGAAACAGAAAGGAGAAACGACAGGAATAACCGTTATACAAAGCATACAAAAACCAGAAACCATGGCCACCCAGGCCCCGCCCCCTCGCCATTCCAGAAAGCGTGGACCAGTCCTGGAGAGAGAAGAAGTCCTCGGAGAAGAAACCAAAAGGAACCAAAAAGGAGAAAAAATACGGATGTGTTAGTGTCACTGCCTGCTGCCTGCTGCCACGTACCCAAAGCCCGCACACACACACACACGCGCGCGCGCGCGCACACACACACACACGCGGGTCACACAGTCGGGTCAGCGAGTCAGACAGCAGAGCGGGGCAGCAGCAGAGGTGGCAGCAACAAGAAGGTACAGCAGAGGAAGGCTTCGACAGCAGACACACACCTGCCCCCCTTTCCTGGGTGAAACCAAGTGGAGGAGAGGTGGAGGGTGGGGGGACATTACTGTCCAAGCCTGCGTCCTCGCCGTGTGGCGCGGCGATGGTGGTTTCCATTCCACCTCCCCCGGGTTTCTTCCCCCCCCTTCCCTCTCGGGGGCCAAGAACCCCGAGGATAGGTCCAGAAACACAAACCACCCACGTTTCAATGAGCTTCATCCTGAACCACCGGCTCTCTCTCTGGGCCTGGAATTCTCAGGGCCTATTTTTGGGGTTGGACCAAATAGTGTGCTATTTCTTAGGATGATTGCATTGGATAGTACTATCTGGTTGTGCTAGCAGACAACTAGACTAGAACCAGCTAGTACTAGCAGACAACTAGACTAGAACTAGCTAGTACTAGCAGACGACTAGACTAGAACCGGCTAGTACTAGCAGACAACTAGACGAACTAGCTAGTACTAGCGGACGACTAGACTAGAACCGGCTAGTACTAGCAGACGACTAGACTAGAACTAGCTCGTACTAGCGGACGACTAGACTAGAACCGGCTAGTACTAGCAGACAACTAGACTAGAACCAGCCGGTACTAGCGGACGACTAGACTAGAACCGGCTAGTACTAGCGGACGACTAGGGACTAAGCAGGAGGAATATAGGGACTAGGGTCTACGGTTTTTGGAGCCACGGGTTCCAGGTCAACTGTTGCTCAGATTCTCCGAGGGTTGGTTTGTGTGTCTGTTCCCTGGGCACCCTGAAGGCAGGAGGGGGAGGGGGGGGGTACCTGAAGACGACATTCTCCAGGTCAAAGGGGTACTCTATGATGCCCGTGGTGGGCACCCTGACCCGCAGCACGTCCTGCTGCGTGGGCATGTAGCCGGGCGCGGTGACGCGGTCCACGTCGCTAAGGTAACTGGAGGACACACAACAATGTATAACACAACACACAGGCAGTGGGTGGGTACACACACACACACACACACACACACACACACACACACACACACACACACACACACACACACACACACACACACACACACACACACACACACACACACACACACACACACACACACACACACACACACACACACACACACACACACACCACCCCCCCCCCCTCCCCTCCCCTAACAGGGGGCAGTGTGGAGCGAGGGGGCCATTGGCTGCTTTAAGGGAATGGTGGTGAATTGTACCGCTGTCCCCATTCATTTAGAGAGACAGTAGAGACACAGAGAACCTAACTGTTTTTGGTTCCCTGTTTTAATCCAATGTGAAGACTGTCCCTTCCCCTGGCTTAATTCCATCCAATGTGGGTTGATCATCAGGACACCCCAAGAGAGACCTAGGTTAGAGACCTACCCCACCAGCTAGTGAACGGAGCTGCTCATGCAAAGAGCTAGCGGTACAAATACCTGGCCAGAGAATCCCCTCAATCACTTATATTGGCCTCTTTGTGGCAGCGGCATTCAGACACTGGGGGAGGAGGGATATTTAAAGGGACAGTGCAGTCTCCACGGTAGCCGCACGCAGGGGTTACCACGGGGACTCCCACAGCTGCGCTGCCATCACTCTGAGGAATCAATGGAGGGTTGGAAGGGTGGAAGGGTGTGAACTCGGCTTGGGGTCAGGGGCTGGTGGGCATCCCTGGAGCTCCCCTCTCCTCCTCCCTGAACAGGGACCCCAGCCATTCAGGGAGGAAGAGAGGGGAGCTCCAGGGTGTGCTACTTACGACCCAGCTACCTAGTCCACAACTCAACTTAAGAGGTAAAAGGTTTACCTTAAGAGGTGTTGTTGTAGGTAGGATTTAAGTGAGATTTGTGAGAAATGGCCCGAGCCATCCGTCCGCTATTAGTTAATGAAATGCACTGTGAGAATAACAGTTTCTAGTTGATTTAGCTTTGAGTCTGATTTCAGAAATGAACCAATGTGATTGGTTAATTTCTGACCAATCGGGACTCATCTTTCCAGGGTTAGGGTGTGTTTGGGGACTCCACAGGTGCATGACACGCAACACTTCTCAATGGGGGAGAAACAAATACAAACACACCCAGAGCGAGAGAGTTTTGGTGTGCATTTTTCTTATCTTGCTTATCTTCCATCTCCTTTTATTTTTTTACCACTCTCTAAATGTTATCTGCAGCATCTTTCAGTGTCATTTCCCAACGTGTCCATCAAGGCTGAATGGGACAGCTACGCTACGCTACGCTACGCTACGCTACTACGCTACGCTACGCTACTACTTATATCAAACCTGCTTAGCATCCGGCTCCATAAACAGGATATGAGGAGATCCAGGAGGGTTGGGGGAATATGTACACCATTTAAAAAGATTCACACACACACCCTTATTTGTCTTGACGGGCAACACTCCAACAATAACACAATTAATTTGATTACATCCACGCACTCCTATAAGCAACACACACACACACACACACAAGATGTAAAGACGAATGCAAATGTAGTTACTTCATTCAGACAATCAACATTTGTTTCATTTTAGGACAAAACACACAAATAAATTGAATAATTTTAAATTATCTTAAAACGTGCAACGTAGCACAACCTCCGCCTTCAACCACACACACACGCACACACACACACACACACACACACACACACACACACACACACACACACACACACACACACACACACACACACACACACACACACACACACACACACACACACACACACACACACACACACACACACACACACACACACACACACACACGCACACACGCACACACACACACACGCACACACGCACACACGTACACACGTACTATTTGGTGGAGTCTGAGAGCTGGTACTCTCTGCGGCGGTCGTAGGCCTCCTGGATGCCGGGGTCGGCCCACAGCGTCTTGATGGCGGCGATGAAGGGCGTGTCAAAGCCGTTGAGCTTCTCGATGTCCACCTCCTTCACCAGCATGGCGTTGGACTGGGGGAACGGAAGGGGGAGGAGAGGAGAGGGGACATTACAGGTATGTCCACCATCCCCAAACATGTCATGGTTGCACGCTTATTCTTTTTTCTTTAAAATAGTTTCTTTACATTTTAAAAAGTATTATTTATATATTCCCCCCCCCCCCCCCCCAAACAGTGGTTGGGTGAAAGATTGCTACACACTTTTTTGTGGTGTGTGTGTGTGTGTGTGTGTGTGTGTGTGTGTAATCTACTTTTTACTTTTATCACTTTTAAATTCTACATCTGTCCTCCACACGTGACACCGGAAGGACCCGTCTGGGATTACCATAAGACACCATCTTAGCGTTTCCCCTCTCCTCCTCCTCCTCCCTCCCTCTCCTTCCTTCCTTCCTTCCCTCTCCTCCTCCTCCTCCTCCTCCCTCCCTCTCCCTTTTCTCCTCTTCCCTCCCTCTTCTCCTCCTCCCCCCCCCCTCTCTCTTCTCCTCCCACTCCCTCCCTCCCTCTTCCCCTCCCCCTCTCACCCTCTTCTCCTCCTCCCTCTCCCTTCTACTCCTCCTCCCTCTCCCTCTTCTACTCCTCCTCCCTCTCCCTCTTCTACTCCTCCTCCCCCTCCCTCTTCTACTCCTCCTCTTCTCCTCCCTCCCTCTTCTTCTCCTCCCCCTCCCTTCCTCTCTCCTCCTCCTCCCTCTTCTACTCCTCTTCTCCTATTCCCTCCCTCTTCTCCTCCCTCCCTCTTCTTCTCCTCCCCCTCCCTGCCTCCCTTCCTCTCTCTCTCCTCCTCCCTCTCCCTCCCTCCCTCCCTCTTCTCATCCTCCTCCCTCTCCCTTCTCCACCTCCTCCATCTTCTCCTCTTCCTCCCTTCTCTCCCCTCCCACCCTCCTCCCCACTCACCCGGTTCTGTTCGTATTTGTAGGGGATCTTCAGGGTCTCGGTGGCCCGGATCATGGACTGCATGGAGGTGAAGATGTTCTGGTAGACCAGCCGGATGAAGCCCCGCTTGTCCTCGTCCGTGTAGCCCGCCCCGTGGATGATCCTCATCTGCTTGATGAACGTGCTCTTGCCACTCTCCCCCGTGCCTGCATGATGGGGATGAGGGTGGGGGTGGGGATGGGGATGGGGGTGGTGGTGGGGATGGGGTGGGGATGGGGATGGGGGTGGGGGTGTGGATGGGGATGAGGGTGGGGATGGGGGTGGGGACGGGGGTGGGGATGGGGATGGGGTGGGATGTGGATGGGGATGAGGGTGGGGATGAGGGTGGGGATGGGGGTGGGGATGGGGGTGGGGGTGGGGACGGGGGTGGGGATGGGGATGGGGGTGGGGATGGGGATGGGGGTGGGGGTGGAGGGGCAACAGAACACTGGGTTAGCCTTGCATTGAATTTGGCGGTTTCATTCCCCGCCTAAACCTGCATACTGAAGTTTGCAATGATATACTTTACAGACAGACAGACAGACAGAGAGAAATAGACACAGACAGACAGAGAGAGAGAGAGACAGACAGAGAGAAATAGACACAGACAGACAGACAGACAGAGACTTCCAGAACACCACAATGTAGTCAAAACTGTGTCCAAACGGACCAAATTAATTAACTTGGCTAACTAAATATGCTGCACACGTCGAAAGTGTTGGACAAACGCAGGGGTGGCAGTAGCCGGTTCAAGTCCCGAAACGGACCAAGTACGGAGTGAGAAGTGGTTCCTCTGAGCCCCTGAGCCCCAGCCCTCCTACCAGGCTCCCCTAGTGCTGTACACACAGTAGCTGCCCACTGCTCCCAATACTAGGATGGGTTACCTTTCACTGTGTGTGTGTACATGTATCTGACCAATAAACCCATTCAAAATCCTCCATCCATATTTAGATGTAGTTGTGAAATAGAGGGCCAAATGCACTACGGTAAACTATCAATCTATCAGCATTTTTTGTAGTTTAAATAAAAGTTCCTCGTACGTATTTAACTAAATAAAAAATCCATATGGATGTTTATTAGAATCAAATACCAAGCACTGAAAAACTGAATGGATAAGCTTCTCAGCAGCAGCCCGTCTCATTACTAGTGGCGGCGGTTTAGCTCAGGAGGTCGCTGGATCGATCCCCGCTCCTCCTCGCAAAAACTGTGGAGGTGTCCTTGAGCAAGACCCCCTAACCCTAACTGCTCCTGACCTGCTGGCTGTCTCCTTGATGGCTGACTGACACCCTGTGGTGGGTGAATGAATGTGTGTATGAATGGGTGAATGTGAGCATGAGCATGTGGCATGACTTGTAAAGCGCGTTGGATAAAAGCGCTATATCAAAGCCATCCATTAGCATTACTACATTCTTCACAACTCCCCCACCACATGTATTTGCCTTTGGGCCAAATGGGGAGGAAATATATATAATATATATACATACACACCCACATACATTCACACACCAAACCCAGGATATGATGGAAGAGAGATCTACCGATGAACAAAGCAGGAGCGCCCAAAAGGTGAGCCTAGCCCGAAGCTACCTCCGTCATCTGGTCAGTTGTGCTGGAGGGTTCTTCTTCAATTAGCCTGCTCCTATTGAGGACTGTTATTAACATAGTATACCCAAGGGTATTCATCTCCCCGAGTCCGGATGAGAGAAAAATGAGACCCAAGAGATCATAGAAAAAAATTCAATAAAAGAGGAGGGACACACACACACACACACACCACCTACATTCAAGGTTTTTGAAGAGCGGCCATATTTCAGTTACCATGGCAACCCCTCTCCTCTGACTCCCTCCATTTTTCATCTCTGTTGGTTATATGTTTTTGTGGTCCTTCCTCCCCCCCACCCCTCGCTCTACATCCCTTCCACTGGTTCTCTCTTTGTTCCTAGTGGACGGTAAATATACCCACCTCCATCCACTAGTAAACATGCCCCCCCCCACCACCGAGCTCAGAGACACAAGAGGACCTCTCGCTTAAACACAGCAAGTGGGACGGGATCCAGTGGCGGCTGGCCCATAGGGGGCGCCGCCCCCCCCCAAACCACACGCACAAAAAACATATATATATATATATATATAAATTGTCAATATGTGTGTGGAATGCACCCAGAAATATGTGTAAAATATGATTTTAAAATAATTTGCCCAACATAATATGCTTTTCCTAGTACACATATGCCTAGTACACTGCAGCCTTAAGGGCGCATTTGTTTGACGATGCTGCTGGGGCGCTTTTCAAATCGCCCCACGGAGGCGGGTCTCTGTAGCAGTTTAGCCAATTGCTGATTCAAGATATAAACGAGTGACATAAAATGTAGCCAATCAGCGTCCTCAAAACGTCTTCCCGTGGGGCGCTTTGAAAAGCGCGGAAGACGTAATTTGTGTGCGTCACAGTGTACTACTAGGAAAAGCATATTATGCTCTGTCTCTGCGGGCACACACACACACACACACACACACGTTTTTTGTCAGTGTGTGCCGATATATATATATATTTTTGTTGAGTGATTGATAGTTTTCGTGAGTGATTTAAACAAGCAGGTATATATATATATATATATATATATATATATATATATATATATATATATATATATATATATATATATATATATATATATATATATATATATATATGGATGGGGTCGCGATCGTGAAGTCCAACGGGGGGGGGGGTATAGCTGGTAAAATGGTATAGCCCCCCCTGGTGAAAAATGCACCAGCCGCCACTGACGGGATCACTACCAAGCTCCCGAGTTAGGTGGTGGTGGGGTTTGTGATGGTGGTGGTGGTGGTGAAAGTTATAGTGGTGAAAGTGGTTGTAGTGTTGATGGTGGTGATGGTAGTAATGGTGATGGTGGTGGAGGTGATGGTGGTAGTCATGGTGGTGATGGTAATGGTTGTGATGAAGGTGGTGGAGGTGATGGTGGTCATGTTGGTGGTAGTGGTGTTGATGGTGGTGGTAATGGTTGTGATGATGGTGGTAATGGTGATGGTGGTTGTGATGATGGTAGTCATGGTTGTGATGGTGGTGATGGTAATGGTTGTGATGGTGGTGGTGGAGGTGATGGTGGTAATGGTTGTGATGGTGGTGGTGGAGGTGATGGTGGTAGTGGTGATGGTGGTAGTGGTGATGGTAATGATTGTGATGATGCAGTTCAAGATGAAGGTATCAGGGGGTATTCTTTGTGCCTGGGTGCAGAAGCAGTGTCCCGGGTTGTTGGTGGTGGTGGTGGTGGTGGTGGTGGTGGTGGTGGTGGTGCTGCAGACTTGCTCGGCGGAAGTGGAGCAAGGAGACCACTCCGTCCGGACTTAAACGTTTTGATTTATTTCTCGTGACCACCGTCATAAGATCTGCCTCCTCCTGCTCGCTCGCTCGCCCTCTCGCTCACTGTCCCTTTTCCTCTTTGCACACAACGAGTCTCTGTGTGTGTGTGTGTGTGTGTGTGTGTGTGTGTGTGTGTGTGTGTGTGTGTGTGTGTGTGTGTGTGTGTGTGTGTGTGTGTGTGTGTGTGTGTGTCTCCCTCGCTCTCTTCCCCTCTCCATTCATCAACTCACACAACTACTCCTATTTCCTTTAACCCCAAACCAAACCCATGCTCTACCCGCACAGAAAACTACACCTCCACACCTCCTCCCTCCACCACCTCACACACACACACACACACACACACACTTAACTCCATCCACCGCCTGAGGGGCTAGCTAATTCCCTGGTTCCCAGTCACCTTCCTGGCAGAAATCTTTGGATATTCATAACTAGAATCCATCCATTCTCTTCATTTTCTAATTTTTTTTTTTGCAACAACGACCTAGAAAAAGGAGGCCACCTTTTAATAGCTTGCATGCTACTTGGAATGGGTAACGCTTTCCTCTCCAGCTGGCAGCCGGCGATGGAGAGATGGGGAGTGTGAGCAGGAGAAAGGCTTACCGTGCCACCCCCCCTGCACCCTGACAATACAACAGCGGGGTGCTGCCACACGCCCCCCCCCCCCCTACCACCGGACAGTTTCTTGGAATAGAGTTGGAGCCAACGGGTCAATGGAAACCTAGAAACGACACAAACACACCAAATCGAATGTACAACACGACATGTTGTACATTCGATCACACAGGGAACACCGGGACCTAACCAACATGCAGAACTGTCTGACTGTACTAAAACGACGTAGCGTACCAAACGATGCAACCTACACATTACAGTCATTCATAAATCAAGGTACAAAGTAACGCACACAACTGTTTAACGTACCAAACTAACTGACGCACAGTACTAATGCACTAATCTATCCAATGCACAAAACTAACGCACTAATCTAACGCACAAAACTATCCAACGTGCAAAGCTATCGCACGCACAAAACCCTCTTAAAGCACAAAACCATCTATAGAGAAATTAAACTTATTGATGGACTCACACCACTGTCGTGTGGTGGTGGTGTGTGGTGGTGTGGGTGTGTGTGTGTGGTGTGTGGTGTGTGTGTGTGTGTGGTGTGTGTGTGGTTGGGGGGAAAAACACTGACAACCACTACTTGAGGGGGGGGGGGGGGGCGGGGGAATAGCAATCCTGCGGTGGCCCTTTTGCATCGTTTTAACGTGATGCAAATGATGATCACCACGGTAACTTGTATCCACGCAAATGTGAGTCCTAACTGGTCTGGGCTCAGACCAACTGAGAGAGCCCACAAAACACATGGTTTACGAAAGGCATGCGACACACACACACACACACACACACACACACACACACACACACACACACACACACACACACACACACACACACACACACACACACACACACACACACACACACACACACACACACACACACACACACACACACACACACACACACACACACACACACGCGCACGCACACACGCACACACGCGACAGTGGTGTCAGTCCGTCCGTCCATCCATCCATGAGTTGAACTACTCTATAGATAGTTGTGTGCGATTAAATCAGGAATCATCACCCTGCCTCAATCCTCATGTCTTCAACAGGCTTCCCCTGCAGCAGCAGCAGCAGCAGCAGCAGCAGCAGCAGCAGCAGCCTCCTCTTCCACAGAGTGCAGGCTGTATCTGGGCAGAGCGCTCCATCTCCTCTCCTCCATGTCTGCCTTCATCTCTGCCCAGAGCTGGCCGTGTGTGGGGGTGTGCGAGAGCCACAAATTGCATATATACGCACGCACACATGATGTAGCGCGCACACACACACACGTGCATGTACTCGTGCCAACACACACACACACACACACTGTCTCATGCACACACACACCTAAATTTGACCACCTTAGGAGGGCTCTGCCCGCTAGTCAGTGTGTGTGCGTCGAGTGCGCGCGTGTGTGCGTGTGTACGGTTGATGTAATACCGCCATGATGGCCGACGGCCCAGAGAACTCACTGCGGTCAGTCACGCAAAAGAGCTTCCGCTTAACGTCGTTCACACGACTCGTTTTGGAGGTAGTTCCTAAATGAGAAGATTTAGGATGTGTAACCCTCCCCCCCAAAACCCCGGTAGCAGCGTGAGGAGATGAACACGTCCACTTGTATCCGGCGATGCTTAAATGTGAGTAATATCGTGAGTCTAGCGTGGAGAGGCCTCAAAGAGAGGCCTCAAGAGCGCACACATAACGAGAGATGACAATTGGATAAGTGCGCTGGCGGCACGGAAGAAACGGAAGAAGTAGAAGAAGAGGACAGACCGACGACGCTAGCTAGCCCTCAGTAGCTAGCCTCGTTCACGCTAGTCTCACTAATTGACTGGTAGCAGGCCATGTCACTTTCTTTTCTTCATATTTGCTTTGACCAATCATGTTGCTGGAGGCAGGGATCTTTAAGCGTGTAATTGCCAACACAAAACTCAGGCAGTAGTTGTATTGGTAGTAGTAGTAAACTGTAAAATAAATTAAGTGTTTAAAGGTAGAAATACCCTAAAATTCCATCTGAAAGCTGCATCCACTCCCGCGAATAAATTCTCTTTTGGCCACCCGTCTCTAACAAAACCAGGGCCCGAGGCTCCGCCCCTTTTGCATTTCCTGGTTTCCTGAGCGGGTTCTTTGCAGGTTCTGTGCAGCGCCGCCAATCCCTCCCCCCCCCCCCCCCCCCCCCGTAGGTTCTGCTGTAACATAGTAGGACGGCTGCACCCAACATCACGTTCACCCCAAATGTCTCCACAACAATAAACTCTTGTCACCATGTCAACCAGTTCACCAACAATGCAGGTGAACCGTTGTTTGATTTAGTCTGACAAGTTCGCCCGGTGACGGGCCGCTAATTGCCCCTTTCACCCTAGTAGACGATTTGTCACGAAACGCCGTCTCCGCGAAACACAGAAACACAGAAACACGACCGCGTGCCAAAGAAATTGCACTTGAGCAATGCCTTTAGCAAACAGCCACCTGGCCCTCGGCTGCACAAGGGAAAGGGTAGAGTCGTTTTCACCTCTCCCTCCTTCCTTCCTTTTCCCACGCAATGTGCCACCTTCCCACTAAGTACTACTTATTCTAGCTACTGTAGCGCCTGGCCAAAGCCAATGGGGTCAAGCGGGTCGCCAGCGACCCCGATCTGACCGATGGGGGAATACGACCGGTCATCGTCCAGATGCCTGTGTTATCGGTTCAAAAGAGAAACCTAAAACCAGGGAGTGTGTCAGCGGGTTAGGGAGCACTTCACCCCTCTGCCCACTCCAGCAGTTCACTTCCACAACTCAGCAAAAGGCCAGAGAGAGGCCCTCGCTGTGTTTTGACCAAGTACAGGCAAAACAACCCACTGGCTGGCCTGGCGGAGCACCGGCCCCCAGCCCCATGGCTCCATGGCCCGATATGGACTGCCAGCCGGAGACCTCAGACCGCCGACCACCGGCGGTGGGCCACCACATAGCTCATTGGCTCAGTCATTCATCCCAGCTCTAGGGTTGCCTGGTAGATACCGGTTCATTCGCTTTCCTTCATCGTCAGAACCTGTCCGGAACTAAATAAACGCCACACTCGGCTAATTCTCGGCTAGTTTACACTAAACACACCATACCTACATGAACACTCAAAAAAAAAAAAGATATATATATATATATATATATATATTTGATGTTAAAACGAGATGGAGTGGAGTAGCACGCAACACACTCAGAAGTGTGTAGGCGACCGCTTGAGTTATGTCAGTCGCTCTGTGATGAATCCAGCCACCACAACTACCATTTCTAAAAGCACACACACACACACACACACACACACACACACACACACACACACACACACACACACACACACACACACACACACACACACACACACACACACACACACACACACACACACACACACACACACACACACACACACACACACACACACACACACACACACACACACACACACACACACTCTCTCTGATTTAAATAACACTGATTTGACACCCCCTCCCCTCCCTCCCTCCACTGGATATTAATCCATTGGATCCGGTAACCAGATTTCACTTAGTTGATTGTGGGATAATAACACCAGCACCGCCGCGATTAAGACAAATAACTAAAGCTACAACACGTAGAAACATCGACCGCCGACGTATTCCAACTGATTCCAGAGGATTTTAACAATGGTTTGGCTCCTTCGGGATCTTCGCCTCTGTGTCATTGTCCTACGATACCCCGAATGAGATTTGACCAGCGAGCACTCACAAGCCACAAGGCCGCCCGCCCGCGTTGCATTCTGGGGGTACGAGGCTGGTAAGGCATAGCATAGCATAGCTAGAATTGAGTGTGTGTCTTCTTGCTAAATTACAGTATTTTAGTGATTCTATAAAAAACTGAAACCATGAGCTGGGGTTGTTCCTCCGATGAGAGGAACCGTAAAATATCCCATGGGTACGGTTGATGCTACGGCGTGTCGAAAAGACCTACTGCTGTTAGCCAGGTCCTTTGTGATGTCACACCATCCACAGGAACCGAGGCTGGCCGGTAGGAACATAGTGAAACATGACCCATTCCAAGATCGAAAACACAATTACAACATTGAGTTCACGCATGCAACAGTACATTTGACTTGGCCTCCATCCTTGTCAACATCTGAGAGGGATCTGTGATTTAAACAGGTTGTGTTTGGCTAGCAAAACCACCTGTTCACTCGCATTATAACAAACAGCCGAAAGAACCGCAGCGAAAACAAGTCATTGAGACTACACACACACACACACACACACACCTCATTTCCATGGCAAATAAGCCCCACACATTCTGTATGTTGACGTCAAGACAATATTTTCAGCGAGTAAAGTTTTGAGTTTGAGTTTTTTTCCTCCCGCAAAAGATCCTACTGAAACGCAGAGCTCACAACCATGCCTCTGGAGCCTTCTCACTCGGAGGAAAACAAAGGTTCCACAATTTCTACTCGTTCCGGGATCTCACTGCCGTGTCCTCCTAGAGGCCCACCACGGTGTATAAATAGGCTTAAGCTCACCTCCAACCTGCACCTACCGACAGGCCCAGCCTTTCTCCTCCTTCCCCTTTCAGCTCAGCAAAAAGCGGAGACGGCTAGCCGGGGGGGGGGGGAGGGCAGGAGGGCCGGGGGGGTAATACTGCAGGATAATAGGACTCACTGACATCTTAAAGTCTGAGCAGGGGGCTGTGTTTAACCAAGCTTATTATAACCTGCGCTAATCCCGTCCTTACACGTCCTTATCCGGGGGCGCTCCTCATTGATGACTTTAACTCACTTAGGGTACAACTTCATCCTCGCCGTGGCTGACCATGGCCGTTCCCGTCCCCCTCCCCCTCTTACTGCGGGATGGCTTACTTTGGTCAGATGCCCCATGCTTGTTACGACACGCCGGTTACTACCAACATACAATAAACGACTGACGTGCGTCGCCAAAGTCGCTATAGGTTCCTTATATTGTATCTCCAATGTTGGAGCGCAAACTTTGCTCTCCACCCCGATCCGCTGGTTGCTCCACAAGCCTTCCAATGTGAACACACACACACACACACACACACACACACACACACACACACACACACACACACACACACACACACACACACACACACACACACACACACACACACACACACACACACACACACACACACACACAACATAAGATGTGCAAATGATGCCAGCGCTGCTGATGGCAGAGAGGCGAGGGTTTGAGGGACATGAGCTCCCTGGAAATGAGTTCAGCTAATCTCTCACCTTGTGTGCTACAAGATCACCGGCACACTAGGAAAGGGACACACAGGAATTCAAGGAATAGAGTACAACTTCCAACCTGATTGCACTGCTAAATTGCACTCCCGATCGCAGATAATGGGGGGGGGGGGGGGGGGGGAGAAAAAGTAGCACGCTATATATATATATATATATATATATATATATATTACTGTTTAATTGACAGTATAATTGTTCTGACCTACTTATGGGAGCAGAGGAGTCAGGGGGGAAATTAATGGGGACGTGTATGCCATGCATGTCACATAACCTACACTGTTGAAACAGAGGAGACAACCTAGATAGTTTCAAATGTCCTCAATAAAATGTAACACACACACACACACACACAAAATGGCCAGAGTCCACTCTTCACTCACTCGGTTGGATTGAAATGGGTCACACACACACAATGTGCAATTGTGAAAGTTGGCCATCAACGTGGAGCACGCATATAGACTTGATAGGACCGGCTGGTGGGTGAAACACTACTGAGACACACACATCATAATAACAGCACCGACCTGCTGCCCACAACACGGTAAATACCTGACCGACTTGTTACACTGTGTGCTCTCTCTCTCTCTCTCTCTCTCTCGGTCTCTCTCTCTCTCTCTCGTCGCCAATAGTTCACATAAATCAAACAATGCATTAGAACATATGGGGTGCAAGCAACTACAGGGGTGCAAACATATGTCATAACGCTGTGTTATGCAATCAGGTAAACGCAATAATGAAAGCACACAAGCTTGCAACGCCTATAGGGCTTCAGTTGTTCCATTATTGTGCCCATCTTGTTCGCTCTCTTGCCACTTTAGGAACAAAAACACTAAGCAACACACCCACACATTCCCCTATCTGGTCGGGATCCCATGGCAGACTTATTGGTCTCACTGGTCTTATTGGTCTTATTGGTCTCACTGGTCTCATTGGTCTCACTGGTCAGCAGCCCGACGGGCCAACCGAACATGACACAAACCAGCCAGTTGTTTAGCTTGTTAGCATGAGACAGACAGCTGTTTAGCTTGTTTGCATGAGACAGACAGCTGTTTAGCTTGTTTGCATGAGACAGACAGCTGTTTAGCTTGTTAGCATGAGACAGACAGCTGGTAAACCGTGACAGCAGCCCTGGGTTACTTCCTCCTGTACTACACACACAATAACACACACACACACAGGGCTCAGCACCACCAGTGTGCCGTCCATTTAGAATAGATAAAAATCCCGTTAATAAATGGGAGGAAAAGGACATGCCACCCACCACCCACCCACCCACCAGCTAGCTTCCACTAGTAGCACACACACTAGCCTAGCCTAGCCTAGCCCGGGAAGGCCATGAATCGATGGCTCCGGAGGAGGACCACCATTACTACCACGACGACGGTTAAGAAGAAATACAACGGGGAAAAGGGAGAGGAGGAGAGGGGGGCAAGAGAGAGAGAGAGAGCGAGAGCGGGAGAGAGAAACACGGGGGAGGGAGGGGGACAGACAGAATGGGGGAGAGAGAGCGGGTGTGTGTACCGAGCAGCAGTAGCTTCAGCTCCCGCCTCGAGTCGCGCTTGTCGCGGCGCAGCTGCTTGTCGATCTCGGCGTTGATCCTCTTGGACTCCTTCGCCTCCTCGCTCAGGCAGCACGCCATCATGGACTCCAGGGTCATCTCTGACCCCCCCCCTGGTCTGGGTCGGGTCGGGTCGGCAGCCCGGGTCGGGTCTCGACGGGTCGGGACCAAGGACCACCAAGGCGATGGATGGTACTGACTGGCTGTCTTACCTTACGGGCCCCACTCACGGGTTCAATATCCAACACCACCACCTCCCTCCTTCACCACCCTCACCACCACCCTCCTCCTCCTCAAAATATCAAAAGAAAAACTCCCCCCGAATCCCTCGCTCCGGTGGTGGTCCGGGGTGAGGCGAGGAGGTTTCTCCTCCGGGGTGAGGCGAGGAGGTTTCTCCGGAGGTTTCTTTCTCCACCGGGGTGAGGCGAGGAGGTTTCTCCGGAGGTTTCTTTCTCCACCGGGGTGAGGCGAGGAGGTTTCTCCGGAGGATTCTTTCTCCTCCGGGGTGAGGCGAGGAGGTTTCTCCGGAGGTTTGTTTCTCCTCCGGGGTGAGGCGAGGAGGTTTCTCCGGGGGGGGGTTTGGGTCGCTGTGTTGGGGTATGGTGGGAGCCTCTCGCCGTCAAGTGGTTCTCTCGCCCCCCGCAAGTCGGGGAAAAACGAGTGCGACCTGGAGGCCCGGGTGTTCTCGGTAAATCGAGAGAGAGAGAGAGAGAGAGAGAGAGAGAGAGAGAGAGAGAGAGAGAGAGAGAGAGAGAGAGAGAGAGAGAGAGAGAGAGAGGCTCGTACTCGGGAGGAGGGGGGAGGAGAGGGAGGGAGAGTCGGCGGCAGGGGCCTCGGTCCGTTCGCCTAAGGAGGATGGAGGATGCACCCCGACCGCCGGTGGCTTGTTGCAGATGTTGGGGGAGAGAGAGAGAGAGAGAGAGAGAGAGAGAGAGAGAGGAGAGAGAGAGAGAGAGAGAGAGAGAGAGAGAGAGAGAGAGAGAGAGAGAGAGGTGTGGGGGTGAGAGGTGCCTTGTAGCTTCTTTCCTTCCTTCTCTTATTTATTTCGTTTCTTCTTCTTCTTGTCTTTCGGCCCCCAAAAGTCAACTAAAGAAAATTCAAAAAAATGTCCAAAAATCGGTCCTACAAAAATGGGCACAAACTGCAGCGCCGCGACATCATGTAGAGATCCGGTGGATGTCGATGCAATCAGTCACAAACCAGTCAGTCAGTCACACACCAGTCAGTCAGTCACAAACCAGTCAGTCACACACCAGTCAGTCAGTCACAAACCAGTCAGTCAGTCACACACCAGTCAGTCACACACCAGTCAGCTCACACCGGTGGTAGTGGTCACTTATATGGAAACAAACAGCAACACAGAGCGTTAACGCTAAAACAACGTTAAAAAAAACCGCCCAGTATCCACTTGTCTTGTGTGATTTAGAATTATTAAGTATAAAATAGCCGGATTATAGATATAGGTTTATAGAAGGAGGCGGAGAGAGCTCGGCTAGCCGTCCGACCATATCTCTCTCTCTCTCTCTCTGCCTCTGTGTGTCTCTCTCTCTCTGCCTCTCTCTTTGTGTGTCTCCCTATCTCTCTCTCTCTCTCACACTAACTACGCCTTCGCATAAAGTGGAGGTCCGACTGCAGTGGTTTCCGAAGCAGCTGCTCTCTCTCTCTCTCTCTCTCTCTCTCTCTCTCTCTGTCTATTGCACGGACCACGCATTCACTGCAAAACTACTAGTCCCTCCTTCTTCACCACCACCACTAACACCACCACCGCCCTCGAAGGAAAGCTGAACCGTATGATGATGGTGGCTGGCTGCTGGTGCTGATGAAGCACTTGGGTGGGTGGAGTGGCTTGAATGAATGAAACCCCATTTACGACAAACCAATTAGACGGTGGAGGAGGAGGGTCTTTGGGGTGGGACCTGGAGGAAGTCAGTCATGCTCGGGGCTGGATGGGGTTTGGACGAACCGTGCATGCATGCATCATAATGCATGCATTTTGTTTGTTTGTTGCAATGGCCCCTGATGCAGTTTTTATTAATAAAATATAAAATATTTCGTATACCAGCCAAACGGTGGCAGATCACAGACCATATCATACGCTGCAGATGCTCTGAATAATAGAGTATTTTTTGTCAATGAACACCGCTGACGATGACGTCAACACAACCCGGGGAGAGGAGAGTCCATGGACAGAAGCCTCGGTCTGTGTTAAGGTCTATACCCAGATACTGTTAAGCCAGTGACATCTTTTGGCCATGGACTATAATTGCACTCTCAAGTACTGCAACAGCTAATGGCATCACATCTTTAACTGTAATACGGTACTCTGAACAGTAACAAAAAAAACCTGCCTGGTATCTGATCAACTATTAGCAATATTATTGACACAATCAGTGTTCATGGAAATATTTCATGTTCAAATATGAAATTTAATAACAAAAACAAAAAACCTCACTCCATATGTAACGGTCACCAGCAGGGGCGCTGTGCAGTGGTAAACCTCCCTCCCCGAGGTCACCGGCTTTTAGATTCTCACGTTAGAGCGGCGCCTCTCATGCGTGAGTTAGGTCGTGAGTTCGAGCCCAGGGCGGGACACTCACCGTTGCATTGGTGCCGTGACCCGGATGTGAGTGAGGTTTAGGGGGGAGGGGGGGGGGGATGTAGCGATCGCCAGCAGGTGGCGCTGTGCAGTGGTAAACCTCACCCCACGGACGCCTAACAGAAGTGGTGGCGATGAAGCTAGAGCCCATGGGTTTCAGCTTCTCACGTTAGAGCGTGGCCTCTCGAGCCAGAGGTGGCGAGATGGAACACTTTAGGTTACACATTTGTATTGTAAGGACATCCAAACCTGTAAGTGTGGAGAGTGTAGAAAAACATGTAAAGCAAGTATGTAGACACAAACGAGAGGGCACTGTGGAGCGCATACCTCCGCCACAAGGATCCGGATCTGCACGAAACAATTGAATTCATTAAAAAAAAATCGAATCTGTTCCTTGGCCCATAAGTAATCAAACTACCGTATTTTCCGGACTATAAGTCACACATTTTTTTAGCTGTCTGGATGGTCCTGTGACTTGTACTCTGAAGCGACTTATCCATTTATTTTATTCTGACTGCATGATGCCTGATCTGATCGGCCATTTTTGACAGCTCAGACCGATCGGTTTAGAGTTAAGATCGACCGATTATGATCGGCGGCCGATCAATCTAGGCATCCTTACTATCAAAGGTGCAATTACGTCTCCAGTTACGCAAGTGCAGTTACATCTTATGGCTGGTAAATGCAACTTATACACAGAAGCGACTTATGTATGTTTTCTTTCTCTTAGCGATTTTAGAAGAGCCACTTATACTTAGGGGCAACTTATAGTCCGTCAAATACGGTACCAAGTTGTGTCCAGTTCCGTTCAGAACTTTTTGAGTTATCTTGCAAACAGAGAAACAAACAAACAGGTGAAAACCCAACCTCTGGTCTATCCACAATGGCAGAGTCTTCCTAATATTTCAAAACGAGAGAGGTCCTTCCTGCTGTTGAAAATAGTCACAGAAGAGTCTCCGGACGTCCTCGGCCCGCCCCTCCGGCTCGGCGGCGGCCGCGCTCCGCGGCCGGGCCGACGACCGGCGGGTCTCGGCGCGGGCCGCCTCCTCCCGCCACTCGGGCCGGAAGGCGTCGCCGCGGGACTCGCACACGTTGTGCAGGATGCAGCAGGCCAGCACCATGGTGGACACCAGGTCCAGGCCGCAGTCGTTCCTCTTGCTCAGGCACTGCCAGCGGGACCTCAGCCTCAGCAGGGCGTCGTCCGCCAGGCGCCGCGCGCCCTCCAGCCGTCGGTTGAAGGTACGCCGGTGCTGGGGGAGAGCCGGGACCGTCCCCGTCCCCGCCTCCGGGTAGGCCTTCAGGAGCCAGGGCTGCAGAGGGTGGCTCCCGTCCCCCAGCAGTACGTACCTGCAGGGGGACGGGGGACGGGGGGGTCTGATCAGCCAGGGTCAGCTCATAGATGTTCTACTCAAATCAAGAGAGCAAGAACAAGATGAGAAGAAACTGGACAGCTGATGCGTAACGGTCGTTCTATATAAAAATATCTATCTATCTATTTTTTCTTTTTTTTAATTCTGGATGGACATCATTTATTCTAGTGTGGTCGGAATATAATATATTAGTTTGGAATTCAATCTCGTCCATTTGTCAGCAGTTGCATTACTCATGTAATTCCACATGGATAATTTTCTTTAAAACAAAAACAAAACATAACTGTTTGTTCAAACCTGTTTAGTACACACCAAGGTTAAAGAGGAACTGTGCTGCTCTGTATCATTTCAATGTTGGTAATGTATGCAAATTAACAATGTTCACCTTTCCTCCGTCCTGCCTGCACTCAGATTTCCAAACTAACTTTTGATCTGCATCTTACGCACCATCTTAACCCGACTCTGTGAAATGACAACAACTGCAGGCGTTTTTAACACTATATATAGTGTTATGATATATGATGCGGATAGTTTGAAATAGGGTTGTTTTTCCACTCTAAATCTGGAGGATTGAATCCTCTTTATTGGTCTCACACACACACACACACACACACACACACACACACACACACACAGGTCAGCTATTGGATAAACAGGAGTCTGGTGCCTTGCTCAAAGGCACCTCGGCAGTGCTCAGGTGTTTCGGGGACTTGAACCGGCGACCTTTTCTGAAGTCCCTACTGACGGAGCTATCCTGCCTCCCCTTTATCTCTAATAGATAGATAGAGATAAGGTTGTTTTTCACACTATTTCTCTAATCGATAGAGATAAGGTTGTTTTTCACACTATATCTCTGATAGATAGATAGAGATGAGGTTGTTTTAACACTTTATCTCTAATAGATAGATAGAGATGAGGTTGTTTTAACACTTTATCTCTAATAGATAGATAGAGATGAGGTTGTTTTAACACTTTATCTCTAATAGATAGATAGAGATGAGGTTGTTTTAACACTATATCTCTAATAGATAGATAGAGATGAGGTTATTTTAACACTATATCTCTAATAGATAGATAGAGATGAGGTTGTTTTAACACTATATCTCTAATAGATAGATAGAGATGAGGTTGTTTTAACACTATATCTCTAATAGATAGATAGAGATGAGGTTGTTTTAACACTATATCTCTAATAGATAGATAGAGATGAGGTTGTTTGCGGTTGTCCTGCAGCCAGGAGCTGCTTGGCGGTACCCGTCTTCGGTCCACTCTACCTCAGCGGCCGGCCCATGAAGAGGGGAGGGGGCTCTGGGGACAGCTCCCCCTCGGCGGCGTGGGCCCACAGGGTGGAGTTCTGCAGGACCTCAGCCGGGTCCGTCCCACCGGGGAAACTGCCACAGACATCCCAGAACTGGCCCTGGCCATTAATGCACACCTAGAACCCAGGAGGGAAACAAATTATTTAAAATCAATGAATATAATCCAACAATCTCTCTCTCTCTCTCTCTCTCTCTTCCACCAATCAAGGGGCAAAGGTCTCTCTCTCTATGCCCCTTTTTATCTTTCTCCACCTCCTCTCTCTCTCTCTCTCTCTCTCTCCCTACCACTCCTTTCTCCCCGTCTCTCTCTCTCTCTCTCCCTACCACTCCTTTCTCCCCGTCTCTCTCTCTCTCTCTCTCCCTACCACTCCTTTCTCCCCGTCTCTCTCTCTCTCTCTCTCTCTCTCTCTCTCTCTCTCTCTCTCTCTCTACCACTCCTTTCTCCCTGTCTCTCTCTCTCTCTCTCTCTCTCCCTACCACTCCTTTCTCCCCGTCTCTCTCTCTCTCTCTCTCTCTCTCTCTCTCTCTCTCTCCCTACTCACTCTCTCTCTCTCTCCCGTCTCTCTCTCTCCTCTCTCTCTCTCTCTCTCTCTCTCTCTCTCTCTCTCTCTCTCCTCTCTCTCTCCTCGTCTCTCTCTCTCTCTCTCTCTCTCTCTCTACCATCTTCTCCCGTCTCTCTCTACCACTCCTTTCTCCCCGTCTCTCTCTCTCTTTTCCCTACCCCTTCTTTCACCCTCTCTCCCTCTCCCACCCATACATAGTTTATTGCAGTTTTCTATTTGCTATTGTATTTTGCACAATTTCTGCATTGCATTGCCACTTTCATCTCACTGCATACCTTTAAAAACCTAAATCTGGAGGATTGAATCCTCTTTTTTGGTCTCATGTACACACAGTCCCACAGTAACCCGTCCTAGTATGAGGAGCAGTGGGCAGCTATTGTAGAAACAGCACTGGGGGAGCATGTAAGGGTCCGGTGCCTTGCTCAAGGGGACCTCGGCAGTGCCCGGGTGTTTCGCCATGTCCCAAGAGCCTGAGCTACTGCCGGCCTTAAAATCTTGTTTGTGTAATGGGACGAATAAAGTTGTTGAATCTTGAATTCTCCCTATCCCCCCTCCCTCTTTTCCCTACCCTTCCTTTCTCCCTCTCCCCCTCTCTCTTTCCCCCTCTACCTCTCTACCTCTCTCCCTCTACCTCTCTCTCTCCCCCTCCCTCTCCTGCCTATTCTCCCTACCCTTCCTTTCTCCCCTTCCCTCCCTCCCCCTTCTTCCTACACTTCCCCTCTCCCCCTCTATCCCCCTTCCTCCCTCCCTCCCTCCCTCCCTCCCCCCCTCTACCTGGGTCATCACGGACATCAGGCCGTCGGAGTTGGCGTACTCCGAGGGGTTGGCGGACGGCGTGATGATGGCCGTGTGCAGGGTGGCCACCACCGCGCCGCAGTGCGGGAAGCCGGCGTCCGCCAGGAAGCGTCCGGCCGAGTCCCGCAGCTCCGCCTCGCCGGGCGGGCAGCGCAGGTGCAGGGGCCTCAGCAGGAGGGCCACGGCGTGGCACAGGTCGCGCACGCAGCCGCACACGGTCGACTTGCCCACGCCGAACAGCTCGCTGATGACGCGGTACTCCACGTTGGAGGCCAGCCGCCAGAGGGCCACGGCCACGCGCTTCTCCACGGGCAGCGCCGCCCGCAGGCGGGTGTCCTGGCGGGCCAGGCGGGGCCGCAGCCGGTCGCACAGGTGGAAGAAGGTCCGGCGGCTCATGCGGAACTTGTCCAGCCAGTCGCACGGCTGGAAGCCCTCGTGGTGGCCGGCCACCACGCGCTCCCACCAGTCGGTGGTCTGCGTGCTGGTCCAGGGGCGCGTGGGCCCTCGGACGCCCCCGGACCAGGGGCCCGGGCTGACACTGGAGCTGAGGCCCCCCGCCACCGTCATCATCTGGGGCCGGGGGGGGGGGGAGAGAGAGAGAGAGAGAGAGAGAGAGAGAGAGAGAGAGAGAGAGAGAGAGAGAGAGAGAGAGAGAGAGAGAGAGAGAGAGAGAGAGAGAGAGAAGGAAAGTACCAAATTACACTCAACTCATGGATTATTACAGTACATTCCTTTTTTGCTGGGCTTTTGATGGACGTATTACAGTTACTACTGCACCACTGGCACTTTAAAATGCATTTTGCACAATTCGCCATATATGTGTATATATATATATATATATATATATATATATATATATATATATATATATATATATATATATGTGTGTATACTGCATCATCCCTCAGTCCCTTTGCATCACTATTGATTGTATCACACTTATTATTGTGTGTGTGTGTGTGTGGGCAGAGAGAGAGAGAGAGAGAGAGAGAGAGAGAGAGAGAGAGAGAGAGAGAGAGAGAGAGAGAGAGAGAGAGAGAGAGAGAGAGAGAGAGAGAGAGAGAGAGAGAGAGAGAGAGAAGGAAACTACCATTTCCTAGATAGATATTTGAAACAAATCATATTCAAGTCATTACACAGGGTCATTACATTACACTTTTTTTGCTGGACTTTATGGACTCATTACAGTTACTACTGCACTGAACTGTACTGTACTGCTCTGTATTCATGATGCTGCTGCACTACTGGAGCTTTAAATGTAGTGCTGCCACTATCATAACATTGTCATTAACATTACACTATCATAACATGTCATTAACATTACACTATCATAACATGTCATTAACATTACACTATCATAACATGTCATTAACATTACACTATCATAACATGTCATTAACATTACACTATCATAACATGTCATTACATTACACTATCATAACATGTCATTAACATTACACTATCATAACATGTCATTAACATTACACTATCATAACATGTCATTAACATTACACTATCATAACATGTCATTAACATTACACTATCATAACATGTCACTATCATAACATGTCATTATCATTACTCTGTCATACTGAGTTGGACTTTCTGGACTCATCACAGTTACTGCTCTGTATTCATGATGCTGCTGCACTACTGGAGCTTTTAAATGCTTTAAATGCTTTAAATGCTTTCTGCACAATTCAACACACGAACAAATCATCCATCAGTCACTTTATTATTCTTTTTATTGCCATTTTTATTGTCTTCAGTATGTTTATAGTATTGTTCTAGAATGTCACACTGCGGGAGGGAATGGGGAGAGAGCATTCCATTGTACTTGAAAACCTTGAAAACACTTTTTGCACATTTCACCATATGTATATTATATATTATATATTATATATGTATAAACTGTACCATCCATCAGTCCATTTGTATCACTATTGATTGTATCACTCTTTTTATTGTGTGTAGTATTGTTATAGTATAGTGTTGTTTCGAGTATACAGTTTAGTATATAGTATAGTATATAGTGTTGTTTAGAGTATATAGTAAAGCATATCTTAGGTAGTATATAGTGTTGTTCATTGTATAGTAGTGTAAAGTATAGTATAGCATTGTAAAGTTTAGTATGGTATTGTTTATGAAATTCATAGTGCGGGAGGGAATGGTGGAGTAAGCCTTCCATTGAGAATTAAATACATCTTGAAATGTGATTGACTTGTTCTAGCAACCCTAACACAGTTATATCACAGTTATATCACAGTTATATCACAGTTATATCACAGCCCTGACTGTACTACTGGACACCTAGACCTAGGGCTCTTTTAATTGTAGGTATACTATCCGTGTGTGTGTGTGTGTGTGTGTGTGTGTGTGTGTGTGTGTGTGTGTGTGTGTGTGTGTGTGTGTGTCAGACAGACAGACAGACAGACAGACAGACAGACAGGTCATCCTCCCACGCACCATCAACATGCGCTTCTGCCGCTGCAGGAAGTACTGCCGGTGGCGGATGCGTCTCTGGATCTCGTTGCGTCTCTGGACGTCCATGTTGGTGACGTCCCTGCGGCGCTTCATCAGCATGTAGGTCATGGTGAACATCAGGGTCCGCACTCGGTCGTCTTCGTTCATTTCGAGCTCAACAAAGGCGCTACCTCAAAGAGAGATTGTTGGGTGATCGATAATGCGTCAATATTGACATAACTGGGTAGTGTCGCATAGTTCTCTGACGCGTCTTATTTCCGCTTTCCGTGTAAACACGCTGTGTTCGGGTCAGTGCCGCCACCTAGCGGCGAGAAAAAGTACGGCCGGCTTTTTGTTTTGTTTTGTTGCGTTTGCAGCTTTTTTAATCCAAAATAAATGACTAATGCTGACATGATGCATCTCAACCACTGATTCATTTATTGAGTTATGGTTATGACTATTCATGTATAAATGTATGTATGTATGTACATATTTGTGTATTTGTTGTATAACATTTCACTGTTCCCCTATACACGTCACACATACACCACACTTCAATCTGACTGTGTTAAACGTGTGTGTAAGTTTGTTTCTGCATGATTGGTA
Organism: Muraenolepis orangiensis; assembly: GCA_027704905.1. Taxonomy (NCBI): domain Eukaryota; kingdom Metazoa; phylum Chordata; class Actinopteri; order Gadiformes; family Muraenolepididae; genus Muraenolepis; species Muraenolepis orangiensis. The sequence goes on from CM051016.1 coordinate 5,060,812, forward strand.
GATCTATGGGCTTCATATTACAATCAAATGAATGGCATTGAAATGAAAATGATGTGTTTATTACCATACATTACGGGTCATCTGTAATTAGCTAAGCTGATTTATCACTGGAAGAGCAACTTTACTTCTAACCAGTTTTCTTTAGACGTTGCCATAAAAGTCATACTTTCTACAGTTAAATAGATTGCTTTCAAAATATGTATCAGCAAACAGTCTTTCCTTTTGCAAAAAAAAGGTTAAAAAAAGGTTCCGACACAATCCATTTCTGTAAGCCTTAATATTTATATAAAACCAATCAATAAAGTGCAATCTCTACATAACGGACACTTCTTTAGTTTCCGTGCTTCACGTGTCCTTTTGTTCAACATAACAGATGTTTAGCTTTCATTTTGCAAGTTTTACACACAGTAACAGATGACAGATCCAGAGAGGACGCCATGCATGGCCAGGCCCCCCAGGCCCCCCTCCTCACGGTCTCTCTCTCTACTGTCTCTCTCTACTGTCTCTCTCTCTACGGTCTCTCTACGGTCTCTCTCTCTACGGTCTCTCTACGGTCTCTCTCTACTGTCTCTCTCTCTACGGTCTCTCTCTCTATGGTCTCTCTCTACGGTCTCTCTCTCTACGGTCTCTCTGTACTGTCTCTCTCTCTACGGTCTCTCTACGGTCTCTCTCTCTACGGTCTCTCTGTACTGTCTCTCTCTCTACGGTCTCTCTACGGTCTCTCTACGGTCTCTCTCTCTACGGTCTCTCTACGGTCTCTCTCTCTACTGTCTCTCTCTACTGTCTCTCTCTCTACGGTCTCTCTCTCTATGGTCTCTCTCTACGGTCTCTCTCTACGGTCTCTCTCTCTACGGTCTCTCTCTCTACGGTCTCTCTCTACTGTCTCTCTCTCTACGGTCTCTCTCTCTACAGTCTCTCTCTCTACGGTCTCTCTCTACGGTCTCTCTCTCTACTGTCTCTCTCTACTGTCTCTCTCTCTACGGTCTCTCTACGGTCTCTCTCTCTACGGTCTCTCTACGGTCTCTCTCTACTGTCTCTCTCTCTACGGTCTCTCTCTCTATGGTCTCTCTCTACGGTCTCTCTCTCTACGGTCTCTCTACGGTCTCTCTCTACGGTCTCTCTGTACTGTCTCTCTCTCTACGGTCTCTCTACGGTCTCTCTACGGTCTCTCTCTCTACGGTCTCTCTCTCTACTGTCTCTCTCTACTGTCTCTCTCTCTACGGTCTCTCTCTCTATGGTCTCTCTCTACGGTCTCTCTCTCTACGGTCTCTCTCTCTACGGTCTCTCTCTACTGTCTCTCTCTCTACGGTCTCTCTCTCTACGGTCTCTCTCTCTACAGTCTCTCTCTCTACGGTCTCTCTCTCTATGGTCTCTCTCTACGGTCTCTCTCTACGGTCTCTCTCTATGGTCTCTCTCTACTGTCTCTCTCTCTATGGTCTCTCTCTACGGTCTCTCTCTACGGTCTCTCTCTACAGTCTCTCTCTCTACAGTCTCTCTCTCTACGGTCTCTCTCTAGGACACCACTCGCACGCGGGCGATGAAGAGCTCGGCTGCCGCGTTCTCAAACTCCTTGGCGTCCATCTCCCCCCCCGCCCCCTCCGCCGCGGCCCCCCGGGCCATGACTTGGGCCACCTTGTCGGGGGAAATCTTGGCGCTGGCCTCCAGGTAGTGGCTAGCCTTCAGGTTAGCCTCCGGGCCTCCCGGACCGACCCCGGCGTCCGTGGGGCGGCGGGCCTCACCGCCCCCCCGGGACGTCTCCAGGGCCTCCCGCAGGGTCCCCAGGACGGCCCCGCACAGGGCCCGGGAGGCAGGGCCCTCGGCCGGGCAGCACACCTCTGCGTACAGCCGCTGCGCCTGGCGGATGAAGTCCGAGAAGGCGGCGCACGTGAGCACGCCCTGCCGGAAGATGTCGTAGGGCACGGCCTCGTGGTCGCGGCAGCGCAGGCGGCTGACTAGCGGCGCCGAGGTGGCGGCGGGGACCCCGCCCTCACCGCACAGGCACCGCAGCGTCTGGGTGTACAGGCGGCCCCGCACCCCGCTGCCGGAGGCCCCGGGGCCGACGGCGGCGGTCCCTGAGCCGCCGTCCTCCGTCGGTCCCTCCGGAGCCACGCCCCCCGGGGGGCTGGGGGGCGGGGCCGCGTCGCTGAGGAGGTCGAAGGCCACCAGCACGTTGTTGCTGAAGGCCGACCTGCGTGTGGAGACAGAAGACACAGAGCCTTTTATAGGGAGCCCAGTACACCCTATGGATCGGTCTCTAGCGGCCTACAGCCTACACCCAGTGGACCTTACCCACCGGTAGACCCATCCATCATGGTAGATGGATGGGTCGACACCTCCCACTGTGTGATGTCACCAAATCACAGACACTTTTTTAGTCATGTGACAATTTGAGAAGAAAAAACGGCCTGTAATGGATAATCACCTTTAAAGCATCTTCAACACCTTGGTAGGCTGAGCCTTCACCAAGGTCAACCCCCCCCCGTTACACACACACACACACACACACACACACACACACACACACACACACACACACACACACACACACACACACACACACACACACACACACACACACACACACACACACACACACACACACACACACACACACACATCCCCCCTCCCCACTCTACAACAAACAACTGGACTACCTGCACTAAACGACACACTTTACACCTCACTTACACTTTTTATTAAATATTTGTACTGTAATACTGTTTATACTCTCATATTAATTCTTATGTATTCTGCAATTATGTAAATATGTACATTTGTTGTGTCATTTTTTCTTTTCATTTTTGTTTTTATAAATCTTGCAATTTTGTATTCCATTTTTTTAAACTTTTGAGCACATCTTGGGAGCTGGCTATAACATGTCACTGTAGGCTACACCGTGTGAACTGTACCTTACAGGCACTAGATGTTACAAGTAAACCAAATCGGAATCAGAATCGGAAGCTGACCATAGGAGAGACATGCGGTAGAGACATTCAGAATGTTGTCTTGCTGTTCGAGCTCATGCACTTCATGTCTTTACAATGTTCAACATCAAAATGTCACGCATATAGAAGACCATTGTCCTGTCCAGGTCACACAGCGCTCCATGAGGGAACGGACCCTCGTGTCAATCTGTACACCATATCACCATGTGTCTCAGAAGGCCTCGCACTGTGATCATAACTCCCTACCACTATCGGTAGTTAACAGTCATTGTTTACATACCTGTATGATAGCCAGGTACATTTTTACTGTACTATATATATATATATATATATATATGTACACGTACATATATATATACATACACATATATATATATATATATATACGTACATATATATATATACACGTATATATATATACATATACATATATATACATATATACACACATATATACACATACATATATATATGTATATATATATATTATACATCTCTATACTATACATCTATATAATATACTCTATAAGTTATACCTCTAGCCAGCATGTATCTCCGTACATAAATATACTGTATACAGTGGCGAAGCGTGTCTATCACAACTGGACCTTCTGTAGACCAGGGGTTCCCCAACTTTTCAGCCCCCCCCCCCCCCCACCACACACACACACACACACACACACACACACACTATCACCGTCCGACGGGGGGGGGGGGGGGGGGGGGGTATGTCGCGATCGCGAACATCGTGTGTGGCTTTTTTTCAATGATGATACTGTCGTGAATCTGTGGGAATCAGAATTCCTTTATTTGTCACTCACGTTATTATTAATAATAATACAAATGATAAAAAATAAATCAAAAATAATAATTTAAAAAAATAAATAAACCATGAGTCACATCAAAAGGATTCTGAAAACATCTTGCGAACCCCCCTCGGGGTCCGCGACCCCACTTTGGGAACCCCTGCTGTAGACCACAACCCCCCCCCCCCCCCCACCCCATTCGAAAATTCCGTTCTAGTCAGACTGACGTCACGGAGGAGTCACTTTATGCCTTATCTCATTTAGGAAGATGTAAGATTGTCGCAGCCAATTTCCAAGTGTACCATAGTTGGTAAAGCAGTGTCCATGTGGTGAAGTAACAGCCCATCATCTTCGCCTTCGCCATTTTGACGTAAAATCCTACGTAGAAACAACGTAGCACTACGCTAGATCCCCTCTCGCTCCAGCCAGTAGACCTTCTAGCTCCCTATTGAGCTGTGGGGAAATCTGAAAGAATACGCCCATTGGCTACAAATCACGATATGATTGGTTGATCAAATTGTCAATCCAAACGTACGCTCTCATTCAGTCTGAGGGCCAAAGTCATCGGGAATACTTTGGTTGAAGGATATTCTTCCCAGCAACCTAGAAAAATATCTGATTGGTTGCATTGTTTTTCCAACACAAAACCACTCAAATGCGTCGTGCATGGACCGAGAAAGACAAACAAATCAAGGTAACACTGTAATATAACAGATAACAACACAGATACCATTCTCATTTATTCATTTGATTTAAATTTTGATTAAATTTGATTAAATTGTATTACATTTTATTAATAGAATTAATTCAATTTTGTTTGTTTCATCTGAGAGTTCCAGGGTCTTCTCTGAATACCTTGAAGGCCCTGACGCTTCACCACTGGTATACAGTGTATACAGTATATTATACTGTATAAACACAGTCTACTAGGTTTATTAACTGATGTGTATATACTATACATCAGTTTTATTTAAACCTTGTAGACTGTTTTTACACCCTATTTAACCACTGTACATTTTATATTACCATGCACTTAACTGTAAACATGTGCACTGTACTTGTGCTGTGATGCAATGACAATACATTGAAATCGAATCTAATAAATGTTGTTTTTCGTATAAAGTCACAAACCTCTGTGAGTGATGGGCCAACCTCAGGTGCCACAGAGCCCTGTTGTTCAGACGCTGCTGCTGCTGCTGCTGCTGCTGCTCCGGGAGGACGCACCCCGGGGGAGGGTCCGTCCTCCCGGAGGTCTCCGGCGGCGGGGGGGGCGACGACACCGAGGCCAGGTTGCAGAAGTGGTCTGCCAGGAACCCGATGGGGTCGTCCGACCGGACCTCGACCATCTTGAGGATGGCGCCGCGCAGCAGCTCCCCGACCCCCAGCTGGGAGAGGAGCAGCCGGTCGCTCTCCGACCGGGAGGCTTTGGCCTCGGGTGGAACCGAAGAAGAAGAAGAAGAAGTCATCGTCGTCGTCGTCGTCGTCCCCACCACCCCTGATCTGCGCTTCTCCGCCATCGTTATCCCCCGGTACACGGCAGTGATTGCACACGCTTGCGTGGTCTGATCTGAGAGATATCTAGACTTTAGCTCGTATTGATCCAGCACTACATAAGATCCCACCACCACCACGCAGTCAGCGCCCCCTAGCGCACATGCAGACACATAGAACACGACTCAGTTTGGTTGGTGGTTGCCAAGGACGCGCCTCATCAATGACTGGCCTGGACAGCACGCCACTATCGGGATGAAATGGAATATCTGTGGACAAGGAACCATACCAAGATCCATGATCCATGATCCAGATCCATGATCCATGGATTCAATGGTTCAATAAGGAGTTTAGAGTAAAGTACAATACTATATAAATGATGCCACCTACACCCATCGAGTAACCCACTGCTTGCGACAAAATGTGACACTTGATTTTGATTTGTTCACTTCAGGCTCACGAAGGACCCCCACCGCCCTGGGCTCCATCTCTTCTCCCCCCCCCCCCCACCGTCTGGTCGCAGCATCCGGACAGCAAGGACTAGCAGGTTTAAGGGTCTACCATAACATGTCATTAACATTACACTATCATAACATGTCATTAACATTACACTATCATAACATTGTCATTAACATTACACTATCATAACATGTCATTAACATTACACTATCATAGCATGTCATTAACATTACACTATCATAGCATTGTCATTAACATTACACTATCATAACATTGTCATTAACATTACACTATCATAACATGTCATTAACATTACACTATCGTAACATGTCATTAACACAGAGACCACGCAGAACGACACACAAGAGACCACGCAGAACGACACGCACAAGAGACCACGCAGAACGACACACGAGAGACCACGCAGAACGACACACACAAGAGACCACGCACAACGACACACACAAGACCACGCAGAACGACACGCACAAGAGACCACGCAGAACGACACACACAAGAGACCACGCAGAACGACACACGAGAGACCACGCAGAACGACACACACAAGAGACCACGCACAACGACACACACAAGACCACGCAGAACGACACGCACAAGAGACCACGCAGAACGACACACAAGAGACCACGCAGAACGACACACACAAGAGACCACGCACAACGACACATCGGTTTTTTGTTGGACAGTTTTATTCAGCCGCTGTGTTTGGAGCAGCTTTCATGGAGTGATGGTTTATACGCTACGTCATTTCTTAAAGGGGAAACTTCACCACTCTTCAATGGGCTTGGTATCACCCCTCTCTACTCGTCCTCTACTTGACTTGTTATTGTTATTATGGTGAATGTGTGATGCTTTGGGAAACACAGTGACAAGGACCAAGGGATTGCTAGTCTTCTGGTCTCTACGCGTTAAACGTTAGATTTCGACGTCGTTATCCAATCCTTCGCCGTTCACGCCGTTCCCGTTGGTGGCGGGCAAGGGCTTCCCCTTGTGGATGGCGGCGGCGGCGGCTTTGCTCCCATTGGCCGGGCCGTTGTGGGCGGGGCCGACGGGCCGAGGGAGGAACCCAGTCTGTAGTTTGTGCTCCAGGTGCATGTGGCTCTGAGGGGGCAGTCCCAGGCACGCTCTGAAAAACACACACACACACTTTGTTTCATGATGGTAAACAAAGGCAGTTGTTTTAGGCTCGCCTTAAAGGGGCCTTGACACGTGTTGCCATATATATATATATACACATATATATATACACACACACATTTTTAATTCATTGGTTCCTACACTATTTTTTAACCGATCAAAGGTGGAACAGAGGTTATGTTTTCACTCCTAATCTGAGCAAGGCCAACGTTATGTAGGGAATTGTTTCTAGCATTTTTAAAGTATTGTTTTAGGACTTCCGACTGCGGGAGGGAATGGGGCGTTAACATTCCATTGTACTGGTGTGGCATGTACATGTGAGGTATGCCATTTTAGCTTTAGTATTTTATTAACTTTTTATTTATGCGTCACATTTTATTGTCGTCCTTTTTAGTCTTAAGGCTGAATTATTATCTTTTTACTGTAAAGCCTACTTTAGATCAGAACTTGTCACACACACACACACATCATCATCAGGGAGTTTCCGAGATGACCTCATCTGAGGGGAATCTCTGAATGTGTGCTGTAAACTAATATTACTTTAAACTAATAGTATTTCCTGTTCCTGTTTCTTTCCCCACCTCAGGATGTTCTCGATGGCGGCGCGCTGGCGGAAGAAGGCGTTGACGAGCGGAGCCCCCGGGGGCATCAGGGGGGCCTTGCAGAAGAAGGCCAGCAGGGCCAGGACGCTGTGGAAGGACTGGAAGTCCTGCTCCCCCTGAGGGCGCACCGTCACCCGCTGACACAGCTCCGTCATCAGGACAAGGTCCAGAATGATGGGGCTCGCCAGCAGGGAGTCCTAGAGGAGAGAGAGAGAGAGAGAGAGAGAGAGAGAGAGAGAGAGAGAGAGAGAGAGAGAGAGAGAGAGAGAGAGAGAGAGAGAGAGAGAGAGAGAGAGAGAGAGAGAGAGAGAGAGAGAGAGAGAGAGAGAGAGAGAGAGAGAGAGAGAGAGAGAGAGAGAGAGAGAGAGGAGAAGAGAGAGAGAGAGAGAGAGAGAGAGCGAGAGAGAGCGAGAGAGAGAGAGAGACAGAGAGAGAGAGAGAGAGAGAGAGAGAGAGAGAGAGAGGAGAGAGCGATAGAGAGCGCAAGAGAGAGCGCAGAGAGACAGAGACGAGAGCGAGCGAGCGAGCGAGAGAGAGAGAGGTCCATTAGAACTACAAATCCCATATCCAAAATCTCATAATTTCGCCCACAGAGGCTGTCATTCACACGGCCGTGTCGGTGTGTTCTTCCAGAGAGAGAGATCCATGGGCCCACTGACCTCGCAGGTGTTGTGGATAGCGATGGTGTTGGTTCCTCCCATCATGATCTCGGAGGAGTACTCGTCCATGGCCCGCTTGCTGTCGCCCACATAGGGAACGTACTTAATCACCACCTGGAGACACAGCACACAGCCCTACTCAGTACATAGAACATCATAGTGGGCTCTGTTTAGGGAACACACATACACACAGGTGTACACACAGACATACACACAGGTGTACACACACACACACACACACACACAGGTGTACACACACACAGACAGGTGTACACATACACACAGACAGGTGTACACATACACACAGACAGGTGTACACATACACACAGGTGTACACACAGGTGTACACCCACACAGACATACACACAGGTGTACACACACATACACACAGGTGTACGCACACAGACATACACACAGGTGTACACACACACACACACAGGTGTACACACATACACACACACACACACACACACACACAGGTGTACACAGTATGGTATACACAGGTACACACACAGGTGTTCAAACATGGAGGCAGGCACACACGGGTCGTCGGGTATTGCACATACAGATTTTCACCCATTGCTTATACTTGTATAACTTTGATGTGAAAATAAACTTGACTTGACGCAAGCACACTCACACAGACAAACAGGTACTCACGCACACACACAGTCATTATTACTATACTATATTAGTTATTAAGCAAGACTGTTTTCATTCACTACCATGCACACACACACACTCTCACACACACACACACACACACTCACACAGCACAGCACTCACACAGTGGTCGGGCTTCTCCCCCGGCTGGTACAGGATGGGGTTGGACTGGACCATGTCGTCCACCACGTTGCTCTTGGAGATCTCCTTGGAGCGGAACTGCTCTGGCGCCGACAGGTTCATACCGTCGTTGTTGCCAAGGTGATTGTAACTGACAATAGAGGTAGGCTGTCAAGGAGACAGGCAGCTCATTTTAGAATTCGTTAAGAGTTAGTCACTAAGTTCACCGCGCTTGGTCCACGCTTTTTGACAAGATGAGATGAGCTGGGATCGAACCCCGGAGACACCTGGGATCGAACCCCGGAGACACCTGGGATCGAACCCCGGAGACACCTGGGATCGAACCCCGGAGACACCTGGGATCGAACCGGGTACCTTTTGGCCTGGGAGTCAAGCTACACTATACTGCCACTGTTTATATACTTGTACATGTGTTTCATGTGTACATGAAATTCAAGCACAATTTTGTGTGAATTTGTCTCATTCAATACCGGTGATCTAAAAAAAACATGCCAGACTAGAAATACATTTGACGTCTCTTTGTTCCTACTTTTTGTCTTTTACCCTTCCTTCCTTCCTTCCTTCCTTCCCTTCTCACCTTGACGCCTTCATTACATGACCACATTTAGTCTTTCACCCTTCCTTCCTTCCTTCCCCCCTTCCTTCCCTCCTCACCTTGACGCCTTCATTACATGACTACATTCAGTCTTTCACCCATCCTTCCTTCCCTCCTCCCCTCCTCACCTTGATGCCCGCGCTGACCAGGAAGTCCACGAGCACCGACTTCATCTTGGTCTGTCCCGACTTGAAGTCGTCCCCTCCGATGAAGACGCCCCGCTGCACGGCCAGCTCCACGGCCCCCGGGACGAAGGTGTTCTGCGGGGAACCGTTGATGTAGGCGCAGCCCTCCTGGATGCTGGCCACGGCGAACAGCGTGGACGGGGACACCTCGCCGTGGCCACACTGAGGGTCGGGAGGGGGGGGGGGTAATATTATGGTTTATATGGATTTGGTATATAATCTTGTGTCTCTTGTGCGTCACAAAATCTCAATGTAGCCGTTTAGCTTGTTTGTTTTGTTGTGTGTTTGGCCCCTCTGTAACGTGGCCTCGTGTCCCTTAAACGGCTCCATATCAAGTCAAGTTATTATTATTCTATCTAAATCCAGAGGATTGAATCCACTTTTTTTGGACGCATACATGTGTACACACACACACACACACACACACACACACACACACACACACACACACACACACACACACACACACACACACACACACACACACACACACACACACACACACACACACACACACACACACACACACACACACACACACACACACACACACACACACACACACACACACACACACACACACACACACACACACACACACACACACACACACCTCTGCATTTAACCCATCCTAGTATTAGGATCAGCTATTGTTTATACAGCACTAGGGGAGCAGTGTAGGGGTCTGGTGCCTTGCTGCTCAAGGGCACCTCGGCAGTGCCCAGGTGTTTCGGGGGGGGGGGGGGACTTGAACCGGTGACCTTCCGCTTCCCAAGCCCTTAGTCCCAACAGACAGAGCTATCCTGCCGCCCTACTATTTGTCATTGTAGTAGTTTGTAGATTCACTCAAAGCCAACGAATCGTACTTTTACCTGAGCAAGTGGTTCTGCTCTTGGAGGCTGAGGATTTGGAAGTGAACCTTTTTTGTAAGTCGGGTGTGTTTAACATTGGGTTTAACACCATGGTGTTCATATCGTGGTGGCACACCAAACGGGAAAATGTCATCCAGAGCACACACACACACACACACACACACACAGTTGTTATCCCTAGACTCCAGACACAAAACATGTTGTTTTTTTGCTGAAGGTCCTTCGCCGGTCTGTCGCCATAACTGTGTGGCGGTCACCCATCCCAGCGACTCCTCGAAGGCCAAGGTCACCTCACCGCCTGCTCTCCCTCTTATCACCCATCCCAGCGACTCCTCGAAGGCCAAGGTCACCTCACCGCCTGCTCTCCCTCTTATCACCCAGACCAGCTCTCAAAAACACCCCAGACCATCGTGAGAGATGGTTAGGGAGAGAGAGAGACAGACAGACAGACATACAGAGAGAGAGAGGGGGGGAGAGAGAGAGAGACAGAGAGGGGGTGGGAGAGAGAGAGAGAGACAGACAGACAGACAGACAGCGATGGTTTGAGGCTGACGGAGGCTCTTGGTCCTCCCCTTGGTTCTGCACCTTTTCCCACCACTCGTATCCAAACCACTCCTGAGTTCATCTCACTAATGAGCCAGCACTCATTAGTGAACGAGACGATGCCCTACCTCAGAGCAGATCCCACGCTTGCAAAAGTAGAGTAAAGAATACACCGCGGGGAGAGGTTCCTGGCACCGGTGTGACAGTCACGACTTGTTGTCATTATGAATAAATGGGATAAATAAAGTTATCTTGAAATCTTGAATACAATTTGGATCTGCTAAATGACTACGTAGTCAAAAATATGATGAAGAATACACTCCTGAACTTGAAGCACTACTTAGCATGAGATTTGCGTAAGCCTACGCTGATGCAAAGCAGGACGCCCTCCTTTCTGCCACTCTGTGCCCGACGGTATTGAACATGCTCTTCGTCCCTTTATGCTTCCATAATCACACACGCAATTTGAATATTAGGAGGTGTACCTTGGCCAATATGTCATTATAATGTCATCGCCAGGGGACAGAAAGACTAGCGAGACGGGTTTACCCTGTAGCTCTTAAGCCTCTGGTGGATCACCGTTGGCAGGGGTGTGTTCATGCCATGGGTCGCCGAGTCGCAACGAAAACTAAAAAGCTTACAAATAAAAAAACAACTAGACATAGAGACGGGGTTGTGTGGATCCCCGAAAAGGTCCCCATCAATTTACAAAAAGCTCCAAGCCCCCGTCGAAGAACTACACAGTTACGAGAACGGCTGCCAGAAATGAACACCAATCTACTTCTTAAACCAGGACTATAGCTTCCACCGAGTCGTCTTACCGACGGTGACGGGATGTTTCCTCACAGCCAGGGAGGAACTGGGAATGGAACCAAGGAGAGAGACGACAGCAGGTGCTGAGCAGCTGCTCACGAGTCCTGCCAGTCTCTCATTCAGACACTTCGGACCAGACGTGTTGTGAATGCGGTATTTAACATGACATTCAGTTGTCAATGAACGTAAAGTGCCAATGCTTGCACACATGCAGCTCGGAAATAGCTTGTAAAATTGATTCACGCCGGTGTTTATATATGCAGTATTGCCGTTCCCAAACGACCACTATCTCCAGAGTGTTCTCTGTAGTGTAGCATGAGAACCACGGCCGGCCGTGGTTCTCAGATAGAGATATATATCTATATATATATATATATATATCTATATATATATAGATATATATACACACACACACACAAGAGTCTGTCTGTTTATTCTGAGTGTTTTTTGGGGGGGGTTTCGGTTCGCGGAAGGTTCCTTTAACGATCCCTTTTATTAGTCTTAAAGCCCCCCCCCCCCTCACCTGAATGGTGGCCAGCAGGTTGGCCGCCGTGTCGTTGAGGCCGACGGCGACCTCACAGAAGCGCTCCGTGTTGGCCGTCCACAGCACGATGACCTTGTCCACGCCACTGGACTGCTTGAAATCCCTGATGTCCGCCCGGAGCTGCTCCACCTGGACGGGGGACGGGGAGGACAGAGGAGGATGGGGGAGGACGGGGGAGGACAGAGGAGGGATAGGGAGGATGGGGGAGGACAGAGGAGGGCGGGGGAGGGCGGGGGAGGATGGGGGATGGCGGGGGAGGATGGGGAGGGCGACGACGCCTTTAGTCAAACGGAAATCCAAACGGCCGCCAAACACAGTGGCGGTGAGGTGAAGTGTTAGCGTGTTAGCTACTGGACGGCGCTGCTCCCGCGATGAGGTGTTAGTTATCGGTCGTTATAGGTCCTGACTTACTTCACATGTACAGGCTTCCGTGTGGATTTCACTTTGAATTTGAATATATACATTTACAGTCATTCAAAATGATTATCGCAAGCAACATGGTAGAATGAGCACGTTCATTTATTGGTTTACAGTTTAGCTCGATGTTGTATTTTCCGCTGTTGTTTTCTATCTTAAGCAATTATGACAAACGATGTCCCTTGGAATTAGTCAACTACACGATGAGTCCATGCTTAGTTCTCATTAGTGGAAGTGCCCTTGTTGGAATACAATTAAAATTCTTTCGGTTGCACGGGACGTCGTCAGTTCCGAGATAACGGGAAGTGGGCCATCTTGGTTGGTCGGTTTGACCAGCTTGACCTTCCCTTCATGTTAACTACTAGAGATTGTTTGTATTCCTTTGGGTATTTGGGGTTAGAGATAAAAGGAAAACAGTTGTTTTTTCCCAAGAATTTGACTGAATCAAGGACAAAAGACCGAGAAATTGTCAAGTGATCGCATATAAAATATAAAATACAGAAAACTCCGGTTTGCGGAGACTACTTCCGTCGAAGGAGGGAAGAATTCAGCTAAATTCTTCAGTTCAATCAGTCCACAGTTCAATCAGTCCACAGTTCAATTGTCCACAGTCAGGCCATCAGGCTGCTGAACAAGGGCGTATAGCATACATTGTTATATGCTATATATAATATATATATATATATATATATATATATATATATATATATATATATATATAGCTCTTTTCTGTGCCGATATGTTGCATTTTTATTTTTACTTTACTTTTATTCTATTCTGTTTTTATTCAATTTTATTTTTATAACTGCTGTCTGTCGTCGGGTTTTGCACATATGATTTTCACTCACTGCTTTATACTTGTGTAAACTGTGAAGTGACAATAAACTGGACTTGACTGGAGTCTTACGGCCCCGTCTGCTCTTAATGAAACTAAATATCCTGATTGGGCCCCGAGAAACTAGAGCGGACCGCTCCTGTTCCACCGGAGAGGAACTCTAGAGAGAGGCACAGGGAGCAGCTGAATCTTTGATACAACTGAGCAATAGGTCAGCAATTATTATTTATTATCTGTATACATATATCATTGTGATATTGTATATGATAGAATCATATGTGCCATTGTTTTGCGTGTTTATGTGTACTCTGCTTACCAACCAAGATGGCGGCGGGAGATGACTGTGAAAAGAAAATAAATTTTGTGTGAAGGGCATTTAGAACCCAATCATCCTGCTTGCAGCTCACAGTACCTGTTCTGCAAGGGTTCCCGACAGGACGTTGTCCGCTCGGCTATCCTGGTTTGCCGCAATGAATTCTGGGATGTAGATCGAGGGGCGGGGCTTCATGGAGCTCATGTACGGCCTGAGCTTCTCCTGCAGCGACCAATTGAGGACTTTGGCTCGTTGCATCGCCCGCCCCAGGTCCATAGAGGAAATGTCCCAGCCTGAGAGAGACACACACACACACACACACACACACACACACACACACACACACACACACACACACACACACACACACACACACACACACACACACACACACACACACACACACACACACACACACACACACACACACACACACACACACACACACACACACACACACACACACACACACACACACACACACACACACACACACACACACATTAACACAGGGCGTGCAGTCCAGGTAATTTGACTAAAGGTAAACTGGGCCATACTGTTGTCTGACTAATGCCTGAGGATTGAATCATTCCTGGGTGGTGAATCACTCACGACTCTTTAGGCACAATAGTTGGGCTGTTGTCTCGTGACAAAATAAAGACAACAGCCCATAGAAAGCCTCCGCAGCGTCTCTCGCCACCTCAGTGAGGGTCCCAACTGCCTAGGGTCAAGGGCCGAGTCTCTATCTGTCTCTCTCCATCTCTCTTTCTACTTATGTCTCGCCCTCCTTATCCATCTTTTGGTCTCGCCCTCCTTATCCATCTTTTGGTCTCTCTCTCTCTCTCTCTCTCTCTCTCTCTCTCTCTCTCTCTCTCTCTCTCTCTCTCTCTCTCTCTCTCTCTCTCTCTCTCTCTCTCTCTCTCTCTCTCTCTCTCTCTCTCTCTCTCTCTCTCTCCTCTCTCTCTCTCTCTCTCTCTCTCTCTCTCTCTCTCTCTCTCTCTCTCTCTCTCTCTCTCCAAGAGAGAGAGAGAGACGGCCAGGTGTCGGTTCAGGATCAGACATACCATCAAAGATGATATCGTCTGGGTGCACCATGGGCAGGAGGTCACGGAAGGGTACGTGGACCTCGCCTTGGGGCGCCATTCCTAAGCACACGGTGGACGCCTGGAGCAGGGAGCCATAGTAGTTGGCCCTCTGGATAAGGTCAAGAAGAGAGAGAGAGAGAGAGAGAGAGAGAGAGAGAGAGAGAGAGAGAGAGAACGTTAGTTAGACCACTAGTCAGTGCATGCTTATGTGTAACATATGTATTGACCTCTTTAAACTGGCTTTCCCCTGCTAAGCCTCCTCCCCTCTATCCCATGACTCTAAATCTGAAATGATATTTTACTGTGTGTGTCATTTGATCTCGTCTGTCAGCGCCTTGAGTATCCAGAAAAGCGCACTATAAAATGTAATGTTTTTTATTATTATTATTGATATGTATTTGCTACTATTTATTTTTAAACTGATCGTCATATGCATCCCTTGACTTTTCATTTTGCACATCAATGGACTGGACACCATGGCAACCGGAAGAGACCAATGAGAACATGGCCATATAAAAAGGTATAGTGGTGTGTATGCATGTGTGTGGGGGTGTATGCGTGTGTGTGTGTGGGGGTGTATGCATGTGTGTGTGGGGGTGTATGCGTGTGTGTGTGGGGGTGTATGCATGTGTGTGTGGGGGTGTATGCATGTGTGTGTGGGGGTGTATGCATGTGTGTGTGTGGGGGTGTATGCGTGTGTGTGTGGGGTGTATGCATGTGTGTGGGGGTGTATGTGTGTGTGGGGGTGTATGCATGTGTGTGTGGGGGTGTATGCATGTGTGTGTATGTGTGTGTGTGTGTGTGTGTGTGGGGGTGTATGCATGTGTGTGTGGGGGTGTATGTGTGTGTGGGGGTGTATGCATGTGTGTGTATGCATGTGTGTGTGGGGGTGTATGCATGTGTGTGTATGCATGTGTGTGTGGGGGTGTATGCATGTGTGTGTATGCATGTGTGTGTGGGGGTGTATGCATGTGTGTGTGTATGCATGTGTGTGGGGGTGTATGCATGTGTGTGGGGGTGTATGCATGTGTGTGGGGGTGTATGCATGTGTGTGTGGGGGTGTATGCATGTGTGTGTACACACACACATATCCAAGTTTCATGTTTACATATTCATAAGCTAACTTATTCCAGTTAGAAAATGTTATGTTCATATATATATATATATAAATAAGAGAGAGCGAGAGCGAGAGAGAGAGGTCTTTGCGTACCTTCTCCCCGGTCTTGGTTGTCCAGGTGAGCCCCAGCTTGTTGGCCAGGACGGCCGCGGTGACGGTGGAGCCGTTATTCCCTCCCCAGCCGGCCAGCATCACCCCCACCCGGGGGACGCGGCGCTCCGTCCTGAAGGTCAGCTCATTGGTAGACGGGGTCACCTGAGAGGAGGAGGAGGAGGAGGAGGAGGAGGAGGGACAGAACGGGAGCCGTATCAGTCACCGAGCAGCCGTGGCCCGATCCTCTTCCCTGACAAACCCCTCGTGTTTCCATCATTTTGCCTCATTTCTTTCCTTTCAAGATCCCCCTCGTCGGTGTGTTCCACCTTTACGTTTCCCCTCAACCCCAAATAATTGACGTTATTTTGCTGTTGAAAAGCTTCCTCTAAACATTCTCTAGCGATGAGGCTACTAGGTTCCTAGCTTAGGTTTTAGCTTCTCACGTTAGAACACCGTGGCCGCCTCTCATCTCATCGCGCCGGAGTGGGTCGTGGGTTCGAGCCCCCAGTGCCGGACACTCAACTGTTGTGTTGCACAGCGATATGTGTGACCGTGAAGGGATTGGAAGAATGGGTTGAAGACGATGCGAAAAACTATGGCGGAGGCGGCTGGAATGAATTGGTACAGTAGTGTGGACACGTGAGTGTTCGGTGGTGGGAGGAATGAATGGAACCCTTCATAGGCCCTGCTGAACCCCCCCCCACCACCACGTCTCCAACCCAGCAGGTCCAGACAGAAGGAGATGGCCCTCTACAACGGCATATCCCTGCTCACTACATCCTGAACACACATTTATATATAGTTATCCGGCTTTTCATTATCGCATACCCCTGATCACTCACTACCTGTTGAATACTTACCTGTATATATATATTCATATATTTATAATATATATATATATATATATATATATTCATATATTTATATATATATATATATATATATATATTCATATATATATATATATATATATATATATATATATATTTATATATTCATATTTATATATATTTATATATATTCATATATTTATATATACATATCATTATACGGTTTTTATACCTAGTAGACTGTCTTTTAGCAACTGTAAATTATATATCACCATGCACTTTCCTGCAACATTTGCACTCTGGTTTAGACGGCAGGTTATTTTCGCTGTACGGTACTGCAGTGCAATGACATGTGAATTGAATCGGATCTAAAAAGCTTTAATAAAAGGTTTACAATGTGTTAATTATGATGATGCCGTTATGACGAAACAATGCACCCTCATCACTCATGACTCTGATATGTGCTATATCCAACTAGGGAGGGGTTGAATGCCCACTCCTACCATTTATATTAAAATATTAGATATTGAATTTGTTTTATATTAAGGCTGACTCGATCCACATGAATATTGTAACTAGATCAAATAATCACCCCCGGTCATTTTTCGTTGCCAACAACTCAACGACAAATCCTGTTTCGTATAGGTGTGCAAATGATCCGTGAACACAAGGCGTGTGTGTGTGTGTGTGTGTGTGTGTGTGTGTGTGTGTGTGTGTGGTGTGTGTGTGTGTGTGTGTGTGTGATGGACCGACCTACCGTAATTGTGCCTCCATCGGTACGCACTGCGGTGCTGTGGTACGAGTACTGGGACTCGATGTGCGTCTCGCTGTACCTCACGTTGGGACTGTCGACTAGGATACTCGACATGGTCGCTGTGGTCTAGACACACACGCGCACAAAGACACACGCGCAGGAAGGAAGGAAGGAAGAGACGGACGACAAAGCCGGAGAAGAGACGCGTGTGTTAAAGAGATCTCACATCATGGACAGACGCGTCAAACCAACGATGGACCCCCCGTGGCGTTAACGAATGAATGAAGTACAGGAAGTAAGAGGTTTAGTGAGAAATGTGTATAAATATAGATGTGTGTGTGTGCGTGTGTGTGTGTGAGACTCACTTCCTGTGTGCTCGGCGGATGTCGGTGGTGAAAGAAGAGCTGAAGAGGATCGCCTTGTTCTAGTTGTTCGGGTGGCGCGAGAGCCGGTTCGCAGTTGGTTCAATTGAAGAACCGGTTTGAGTTTCACCGACTTTTTCGCCGAGAGAGCCACGTCATGACGTCACCGTTAACGTCTCTGCTTTCCCAGCAGCTCGCGCCAACTTCCACACCAGTGGATTACATGATGGATGTTTAGTGTTGCTCCTGGCTTTGAGGCTACAAACAGCTGCTCGTCTTTAGTGCTATGGACGCGATTACGTTGAAGCCCCTAACTGTGATAAAGGACTATACTAATAAAATGGACTTGACGTTAGAGCCGCATTAATAGAGTACTTAAACAGAAGGTGTATTATGTTTCTCGGTTGATAAAGCATAATGAAGCGGACATTGTATGAAAAATATAAATGTTTTATTTAAAAAAACAAAAAACATTAAATACACAATATACAGTAATCACAAAATGTAAAAGTGTAGAGTGCAGTGTAATAAGTCCATGTTAGTAAAGCTCCGAGGGCTGAGGGGCTCCTGTGAGCTGCAGCCCAGTGGGGCCGTAGCTCCGCATCGCATCGTCCAGGGAAGACGACTCCATAAACAACTAAAACAAGAGAAAAGTGCATTAAAACATGACTCCATTACACTTTACTGTTTTTAGAAAGTAGCATCCTGACGTTATGACGGCTATTGTTATCAAGGTTAATATCGGCTAACAGAAGCCTAGCAATCATAGCTCCTCATTTGTGATGATAGGAACATAACATTGATGTGATAATGAGCAGCTCGCTAAACATATTATAAATACAAAGCTGGTTGGCAACACGGGACATATTAATAAAGTAAAACTTACCAGGACCAGAGTGACAGCAGCGGATCATCAGTTTGTTATCGATTAGCTCCTCGTATGTCCAGTTTGTTATCGATTAGCTCCTCGGTCCTGTCCCCCGCTGAAGACATCTCGCGCTGTAGTTTTTCTAATAGCGGTTTGTTCTAGAAGCTCCTCTAGTTTATTGTGACCTTCTGCCGAGGACAACAACGCAAACAAACACAGATTGTCTCGTCCACGGACCACTGTCACCTTCACGTCCACGGAGAAAGTCCGATAAGCCCCGCCCCCAGCCCCGATAAGCCCCGCCCCCAGCCCCTGGTAGTGGAGCCTGCTGGCCAGCCCAGCTTCGAAGTGGAGCCGCAAACGAACCACTTAACGGAGCCAGAAAGTGGCTCCATTGCGGTGGAAACCCAAAGAACTGGTTCGCGATGACGCGCAAGCTCCGAACCAGCTCTCAAAACAGCTTGGTGGAAACGAGACATCATGTCTCGTTTCCACCAAGCTGTTTTGAAGCGCCGGCCCATATGTATATGTCCACTGGAAAATCCTGTTTTAACACGGGGCGGAGAGACACACACACACACACACACACACACACACACACACACACACACACACACACACACACACACACACACACACACACACACACACACACACACACACACACACACACACACACACACACACACACACACACACACACACACACACACACACACACACACACACACAGACACAAAGTGATGTCCACCCCTATATATACCAAGTATATATATATATGTGTATATATATAGATATATATATATATACACATATATATATATACATATGTATATATATATATATACATATATATATATATATATATATATGTATATATATATACATATGTATATATATATATATATACATATATATATATATATATATATATATGTGTGTAAACACGGCGCGCCTTAACGTGCCCCCGGGAGATTGGGTCACACCTTAAAGTGCCTGATTGTTGGCGTGTTTAAATACACGCTAAATACCACCCTACTAGTTACAAATAATACAACCAAAACGTGGCCGTTACAGAGGGAATAGAAGGGGAAGTGTGAGCCACAGGTGTGGTTTCGGTTCACATGTGTTGTGTTGTTCTTACTTCAAATAGGTTGACCCAACAGCCGCCATGCGAAATACATCCCTCTTCTGGGTGGGAGTCTGGGTTACACCCTTATGGCATTGTTGAAATATGAACTATCCTGTATTATTACTTTTGGAAATAAATGTAATTATAGTGAATGTTTCATGGATTAGCCTTTAAAATATATTATATATATATAATATATATATACAGTGCTGCTCGAAAGTATGTGAACCCCCTAGACATGGTCATTGTAATTGTACAAAAATGTAAAATAACCTTATTAAATGTATATCCAAACACCAATTTGTAAAGCAGGACTTTCCAAATAATGGACACAAACAAAGAAAAATGATGTATTTTCATTATTTATTCAAAAAAAGTGGTTTCTCCCACAAAAACTGAAAATATGACTTGTGCAAAAGTATGTGAACCCTTTTGGTTAATAGCGTGTGGCACCTCCTTTTGCAGCCATTACTGCAATCAAACGTTTTCTATAGCCACTGACCAGTCTCTCGCATCTGCTGTGGGGGATTTTTGCCCACTCTTCCTTGCAGAACTCAGCCAGTTGAGAAAGGTTGGAGGGACATCTGGCATGTACCCCCCGCTTCAGGTCTAGCCACAACATTTCAATTGGATTGAGGTCCGGACTTTGACTTGGCCAATCCAGAGTACGAATCCTCTTTTTTCTGAACCATTCCTTGGTAGATTTGCTGGTATGTTTTGGGTCGTTGTCTTGTTGAAAAACCCATTTACGGCCCAGTTTCAACTTCCTGACTGATGGCTGGAGATTCTTATCAAGAATTTGCTGATACACTTCAGAATTCATGTTTCCCTGGATGATATGGAGTTGTCCAGGTCCAGAAGCAGAGAAGCAGCCCCATACCTTAACATTTCCACCACCATGCTTCACTGTTGGGATGAGGTTCTTTTCTTCATGTGCTGTGTTGGTTTTTCTCCAAACAAAGCGCTTACGATTATGACCAAATAATTCTATTTTGGACTCATCTGTCCAGAGAATGGACTTCCAGAAGGCCTCTGGTTTGTCCAAGTTCTCTCTGGCAAAGTTTAAACGGGCAGCTTTGTTCTTTTTGGAGAGCAGAGGCTTCCTTCTAGCAACCCTCCCATGAATGTCGTGTTGGTTCAATTTTCGTCTAATTGTAGACGCATGTACATTTACACCTGACGCTGCCAGAGAGCTCTGCAACTCTTTAGAGGTGATGTGTGGGTTGTCCTTTACCTGATTTATTATTCTACGGGTGCTTCTTGATGTTAGTTTTAATGGGCGTCCACTTCTAGGCAAAGATGCGGTCATCTTGGACGCCCTCCATTTGTAAATTATTTGCCTCACCGTGGATGGATGGAGCTGGAATCGTTTGGAGATTGTCTTGTAGCCTTCTCTAGACTGATGGGCTGTCAGTACCATTTTCTTGATTTCCTCGGGTATCTCCTTTCCTCTTGGCATGGTTGATTCGTATGGGTACACCCTGGCACTGCAGTCGTTTGGTTGTTTTTCTCTCTCTTTTAATCTGTGTTGTCCAACCCTTTTCCTAATGATGTCTCATTTGATTGGTTTGCTTAATTGACTAATTAAGCACCCAAAAGTGTTTCACCTGAATCTGTTACCTCCTTGACTTTACCAATACAGCTGGGGGTTCACTTACTTTTGCACATCCACTAATTCCATGTTTCATGTATTTTTTTGGCTACTCACACAATTCCCTCTAAAAAAGTACATGGAACTGTTAAACATAAACCTGACATTTCATATATGTAAAACTTGTGATGATAAAATAGGAAAATCATGGTAAAACAACAGAAAACTCTTAACTGTTCAAGGGGTTCACATACTTTCGAGCAGCACTGTATATATCCACTGTGTTTTTATTTACTTGTTTTTACTTGATGAACATTGCACTTTATTATCTGTAATTATCCACGCCTATCTTCCATCTTATTTTCATTTTAAATGTCCTCTATGTTGTATGTATGTATGTGTATGTATGTGTATGGATGTATGTGTATGTATGTATGTGTATGTATGTATGTATGTATGTGTATGTATGTGTATGGATGTATGTATGTGTATGGATGTATGTGTATGTATGTATGTATGTATGTATGTATGTGTGTATGTGTATGGATGTATGTGTATGTATGTATGTATGTATGTGTATGTATGTATGTGTATGTATGTATGTGTATGGATGTATGTGTATGTATGTATGTATGTGTATGTATGTGTATGTATGTATGTGTATGTATGTGTATGTATGTATGTGTATGGATGTATGTGTATGTATGTATGTATGTGTATGTATGTATGTGTATGGATGTATGTGTATGTATGTATGTATGTGTATGTATGTATGTGTATGTATGTATGTGTATGTATGTATGGCGACTGTTGCACAACCATAAAATAAATTGCCATCTAACCAAATGTGTGCAAATGTTGCAGTAAAGTGCATGGTAATATATAATGACCAGGTATGTTAGACAGGATGTAATATAGTCTACTAGGTATAAAACAGGTATAAAATAATGTATAGATTAGGTATATGTGCTGAATTATACATATACATATATATACACATATATATACACATATATATGTATACATATATATACACATATATATGTATACATATATATACACATATATATGTATACATATATATATATACATATATACATATATATATATACATATATACATATATATGTATACATATATACATATATATATATATACACACTTACCTGTATATGTATATACCTATGGTTCTTCACATCTCATATCTACTCTACAAGTTATTTCATACATGTTTTTTATACCTAGCAAGCATCTAACCAGAGTGCAAATGTTGCAGTAAAGTGCACAGTAATATATAATATACAGTGGTTAAATAAGATGTAAAAAAACAAAGATGTGTCTACTAGGCATGAAAACAGGTATTAAATATCTCATAGACTATAGGCAGGGCCGGCCCTGGCAATGTTGGAGCCCTAGGCGAGATTTTCCATTCAAACAATAGGGTTTAATTTACAGTAATTGTAAAGTACAACATATAATAACTTAATTATCATAAATAAGTACTTTAAGGAACTTTAGAACACAGTTTACAAAAATACAACATGCAAAAAAGTGCAATAGTAAACCTCCCCTTCAAAGCGGAACACGCCTTGCTTTCTTTGTGGCAAAGTCATCGATGACAGCATCAAGCTGGATGTTCTTTGACACATCGGAGTTGATGCTGATCACTGCCAGTCCACTAAGACGCTCTTGGGCCATGGTAGACCTCAAGTATGTCTTCATCAGCTTGAGCTTGGAAAAACTCCTCTCTGCAGCTGCCACGGTCACAGGGATAGTCACAGATACCCTGAGTGCCACCCACATGTTAGGGTAGATTTCTTACATTTCTTCCTCAATGCTATTGAGGATGTCATACCAGACAACTGAACATATGGAGAAACGAAATGAACCAATTTCCTCTGCCAAAGACTGAGCCTCAATTCGTATGACAGGATCTGCTGCTTTATCTTTAACCTCCAGCAGAGCTTCTCTCACTTGTAGTGCCTGGTACCTTACTGCCTTCACACTGTTAACACGGCTCTCCCACCTAGTGTCTGACCATGACTTCAGTGTCCTGTTGACATGGCTTTTCAAGATGGACCATCTCTGGGTGGATGCTGAAAACAGTGTAAACATCTTTTGCAAGTACCCAAAATAACCGATGGCGTCTTGGGAGCTTCGTGCAGCATCAGCCACCACCAAGTTTAACGTGTGAGCAGCACACGGCACAAATAAAGCTCTGGGATTGATTGCCAGCAATCTGGCCTGAACACCTTTCCTTTTGCCCCTCATGTTGGCACCGTTGTCATCCGACTGCCCTCTGCAGTCATCGAAGGGTATGTTCAGGTCTTCCAGCCTCTTCAAGATGAGAGCTGATAGTTGTTCTCCTGTAGAAGCTTCAGCTTCAAGGAAGCCCATACAGTGCTCTTTCACCTGTGGCTTGATGTCTACAGACACCATCCTGACCACTGAGAGCTGCTCTGTGTGGCTTATGTCCGGGGTGCAATCCAGGAGGATTGAAAAGTATTTGCAGACTTTGATCTCACCTATCATTGCCTCCATGATCTGTTCACTAATGGCACTTATCAGTTCATTTTGAATATATTTTTTTCCGAGGAAGGTTGTCATGTTCCCTACTCTACTTCCAATCTTCTCTATATGATGCTTTAGAACAGGTTCAAATTTGGCCATAAGCTCTACTTCTTTCAAGAAGTTGCCATTGTTGGGGTGGTAGAGTGTGTCTGCAGATCCTCTCAGGGCCACTTCTCGCTTCTCGCCACCTCTTCCTCTCAATGAGAGCCATTGCCTGGCCGTCTATTGTTTGTCCAGTTTCAAGGCGGACCTCCAATTCTTTCCACATCTTCATATGTTTGTGATGTTCTGGGCTATTTTCATGCAACTTTAAAAGCTGGGTGGTATTTTTCCAATCATTTAGTCCTTCCCAAATCAGCTTAAAGTTTTTCAGAGTAGGTAAGCCAGCTTCTAATGATTTTTTCACCATTGACCACTATTGCATGAAAGTAATGATGATGGCAACTCTGTCCATCCTCTCTTTTAGGGAAAATATAATCCCTCTCCACCTGATGGAGACTAATTCAGTCCTCACTTTGTCAGAGAGGGGAGGCCAGTCTGCAGGCTCCAGAGGTGGTGGTTTGACAGACTCGCCACGAGGGCTGCAACTAACGATTATTTTGGTAGTCGACTAATCTGTCGATTATTTTTTCGATTAGTCGACTAATCTAACGATTATTTCTGTCACACCCTCCATCTCTGCTTCCTGTGGGCGCGGCTCCTTTTCCGGGCTCCAGTGCATGTTTTACCTCACTTGCTCAAGTCTGCACACCTGTGAATGTCCCCCTGTTGTCCCTCTGCCTTAACATAACATGATCCCATAGCTAATTAAAATAATGACTCGTGAAACATTTGAATTTGGAAATTAAGCTACTTGCTTAATCAAATGTATTTGAATAACATAAATACAATAATCAATCATAATGAAAACAAAATAAATAAATTAAATAATATAAATTAAAGTGCAAGTTTAAATGTAAAGATAATGTGCAAATAATGTTTTAAAAGTAACTCAAAGTAGCAGCGCGGTTCTGTTGGGGCTGTTAACCTGGTCCAGGAGGGTGGATCCACTCACTAGGTTCTGTTGGGGCGGTTAACATGGTCCAGGAGGGTGGATCCACTCACTAGGTTCTGTTGGGGCTGTTAACCTGGTCCAGGAGGGTGGATCCACTCACTAGGTTCTGTTGGGGCTGTTAACCTGGTCCAGGAGGGTGGATCCACTCACTAGGTTCTGTTGGGGCTGTTAACCTGGTCCAGGAGGGGGACGTGGATCCACTCACTAGGTTCTGTTGGGGCTGTTAACCTGGTCCAGGAGGGTGGATCCACTCACTAGGTTCTGTTGGGGCGGTTAACCTGGTCCAGGAGGGTGGATCCACTCACTAGGTTCTGTTGGGGCTGTTAACCTGGTCCAGGAGGGTGATGTGGATCCACTCACTAGGTTCTGTTGGGGCGGTTAACCTGGTCCAGGAGGGTGGATCCACTCACTAGGTTCTGTTGGGGCTGTTAACCTGGTCCAGGAGGGTGGATCCACTCATTAGGTTCTGTTGGGGCTGTTAACCTGGTCCAGGAGGGTGGATCCACTCACTAGGTTCTGTTGGGGCTGTTAACCTGGTCCAGGAGGGTGGATCCATTCACTAGGTTCTGTTGGGGCGGTTAACCTGGTCCAGGAGGGTGGATCCACTCACTAGGTTCTGTTGGGGCGGTTAACCTGGTCCAGGAGGGTGGATCCACTCACTAGGTTCTGTTGGGGCTGTTAACCTGGTCCAGGAGGGTGGATCCACTCACTAGGCTCCACCATCTCCAACAGCTGTAGGGGGAGAGGAGGATGAGTCAGATCAGAGACTTCTAGGTCTTTTGTTTGCTGTGTGTGAGTGAGAGGAGCTGAACGTTGGCACTAGCTAACATCAGCTAGCTATCTTAACTTGGCTAATTAATACTAGTCTGCAAAAACACGACACTCGGACTCGGTGCCAAGTGACGGAGCTGTGAACATCGGTAGTCTAGCCAAGCTCTAGTGTGCTCTACTACGCTGTAAGCTTGGTGCCGTTTAGCTAACGTTACATACAGCTCGTTGGTGGACATGCAGCCTCAACATAACTGAAATAGCGTTTGCTTAGCAAGCATTATCCATGAGACGTTCTGTTTTCCAACATGTAAGCTAACGTAAACATGACAATACTATGGCTAACTAGCTCAAACTTACCCATGATCCGAAGTGGCAGTCATCACGGTTCCAGGGTGCTTGCGTTTCAAATGCTCGTGCATCGCTGCAGTGCTGCTGTGGAATGCCAATTCCACTTTACATATTCTGCATTTCACTGACTTCTTTGGCTTGTCGTCTGTGAAATACTCCCACACTTTTGAAACTCTCGGTCTCGCTTTTTTGAGCTCTTCATCACCCTCATTCTCTCTCCTTTCCGCCATCGTTCATATTCTTTCTTGTTAGTACAGAATGCAGTCGTGGCAGACAATGGAAATTATACTGCCCCAGCACTTCCTGTAGTGCATTGCAGTTACAAATGAACATTTGCGCAGTTTTGAATTAACGTTACCGGCTCTCTGATTGTTTTTATACGACGCATCGACGCTAAAATTCCGCGTCGACGAGTTTTTATGATCGACGTCGTCGATTATGTCGACTAATCGTTGCAGCCCTACTTTAAATATGGATATGTAATACATAAGGAACTGCAATACATTATATATTTTAAGTACTCTCAAATAGCTGATAACGCGTCTTTCCTCTGCTGACATTAGTCGACTAGCTAGCTAGCTTGCTAGTTGGTATTTTTTAAAGAAAAGCAAATCTAACTAATATAACTAAACATTAATGATGCTCACAATAGTGGTGATTCTTACCTTGGTGTCAAATAAGCAACCGCAGCTTCAAAAACAAGCCCAACATTATTATAGCTCGTTACGGCATTTTAACATGTTAAAAAACGTATTAAACGTATTATCAATCGGAGTTTAAACAGCAAAAACTGAATTTTGTTTTGGGTGAACATTGGTAAAGTGGTAATGTTCGTCACTTTTTTACTATAATCTTAATGACATACAGCCTATTATAACAACATAACACACATTAAATGACACCTCTTCAGACCTCAACTGACCAAAGCCCAGATCATTTGAGTGAATCATGGCAGTGGGACACCCATACTGTCTAAATGGGACACTCCATGTTTGATTAAAACAAACAGATTGGGGCAGGTGCTGAAAACGAATGTCAATTATTATTTTTTCTTATAGATTTAAACATGGAAACATACAGTAGGTCTTATTTACCATGACATATAACCTCAAGAACAAGAATGAATCCACATTGACTTCAAATTTGATCTCTTGTAGGGGTTGAAATTAACTAATACATGACCTAATTTGCCTATAGATTTGAAACATCTAGCCTATCATTTATCATAACACATAACCTCAATAACAAGAAGGATAAAACACTAACCTCCCTCCACTGTGGGTTTGATGCTTACCCTGTTTTCGATAGCTAATATAAAGATGCACCCAAGGAAGACTCAAATGTTTGTGTGTCACTCACTTCCTGTACTGAAAAGGGAAAAAGTCCTGCCCCGCAGGACGCGGGGCAGAGAGAGAGACACACACACACACACACACACACACACACACACACACACACACACACACACACACACACACACACACACACACACACACACACACACACACACACACACACACACACACACACACACACACACACACACACACACATATATATATATATATACACACACACATATATACATATATACAGTGGAGGAAATAATTATTTAATCCCTTGCCGATTTTCTAAGTTTGCCCTACAAAGAAATTAACAGTCTATAATTGTAATGGTAGGTTTATATTAACAGTGAGAAACAAAATATCAAAAAGAAAATCCAGAAATTTACATCATATCAAAGTTATAAATTGATTTGCATTTAATTGAGTGAAATAAGTATTTGATCCCCTTGCAACCAACAAGAATTCTGGCCCTGACAGACCAGTTAGATAAATCCTCTCGCTTTAAGAAAGTACTCCTAATATCAACTCCTAATATAACACGTTTGGACACCTGTCCAAACGTGTTACCTGTATAAAAGACACCTGTCCACAGAATCAATCAATCAGATTCCAACCTCGCCACCATGGGCAAGACCAAAGAGCTGTCTAAGGACATCAGGGACAAGATTGTAGACCTGCACAAGGCTGGAATTGGCTACAAGACCATCAGCAAGCAGCTTGGTGAGAAGGAGACAACTGCTGGTGCGATTATTCGAAAATGGAAGAAACACAAAATGACCATCAATCGCCCTCGGTCTGGGGCTCCACGCAAGATCTGGCCTCGTGGGGTATCGAGGATCATGAGAACGGTGAGGGATCAGCCAAGAACTACACGGGAGAAACTTGTTAATGATCTCAAGGCAGCTGGGACCACAATTACCAAGAAAACTATTGGTAACACACTACGCCGTAATGGATTAAAATCCTGCAGCGCCCGCAAGGTCCCCCTGCTCAAGAAGGCACATCTGAAGTTTGCCAATGAACATCTGAATGATTCAGAGGAGGCTTGGGAGAAGGTGATGTGGTCAGATGAGACCAACATTGAGATCTTTGGCATCAACTCTACACGCCGTGTTTGGAGGAAGAGAAATGCTGACTATAACCCCAAGAACACCATCCCCACTGTCAAGCATGGAGGTGGAAACATTATGCTTTAGGGATGTTTCTCTGCTAAGGGGACAGGACGACTTCACCGCATCGAGGGGAGGATGGACGGGGCCATGTACCGTCAAATCTTGGCCGATAACCTCCTTCCCTCAGCCAGGACACTGAAAATGGGTTGTGGATGGGTCATCCAGCACGACAATGACCCAAAACATACGTGGCTAAAGAAGAAGCACATTAAGGTGATGGAGTGGCCGAGCCAATCTACGGACCTTAATCCCATAGAAAATCTGTGGAGGGAGCTGAAGCTTCGAGTTGCCAAGCATCAGCCTCGAAACCTTAAGGATTTGGAGAGGATCTGCAAAGAGGAGTGGACCAAAATCCCTCCTGAGATGTGTGCAAACCTGGTGACCAACTACAAGAAACGTCTGACCTCTGTGCTGGCCAACAAGGGTTTCTCCACCAAGTACCAAGTCATGTTTTGCAAGGGTATCAAATACTTATTTCACTCAATTAAATGCAAATAAATGTATAACTATTATGTGTATTATATATATTTTTTGTTATTCTATCTTTCACAGTTGAAATAAACCTACCATTAAAATTATAGACTGTTCATTTCTTTGTAAGTGGGCAAACTTAGAAAATCGACAAGGGATCAAATAATTATTTCCTCCACTGTATATACATATATATATACACATACCAGGGTTTCCGTTAGCCGGTATTTACCGGTTTTTAGCGGGTAAAAATGATAAAAAACCGGTAATTTAAAAACCTGCCGGTCAAAATGTCCGGTAATAATGCTCATACTAAACTTAGATCCTGGACATTTGAGTTTTGACAGCTTTATTACTGCCCCTCCCCCCCGAAAGGGTGACCGAATGATGTGACCAATCAGCTGCCGCAGCTCTCATGACGTCAAGCGACGTCACTGAACGTGCGCTGGCGGCGCACACACACACACATGTCAACAATTGCCGTGGCTGATGGCTAATCCCCTCACCTGGGGTCTATAGACCAGTGGCGAAGCGTGCCGATCACAACTGGACCTTCTGTAGACCACCACCCCCCCCCCCTTCGAAAATTCAGTTGTTCTAGTCAGACGGACGTCACGGAGGAGTCACTTTATGCCTTATCTCATTTAGGCAGATCAGATTGTCGCAGCCAATTCCCAAGTGTACCCTAGTTGTAAAGCAGAGTCCATGTAGTGAAGTAACAGACCACCACAGACCACCACACACAGGCTATCGGTTAAAGGGACGGTCTAACACGCTTCACGTGAAAAGGCTTAACGGAACTTAAAGTTACAAAATAGCGATCAATAATCACCAAATGTCTCTGGCATATGTCTTGTCATTAGCACTTTCACCTGTCAAAATGAAAGTGAAAAGGTGAAAGTGCTAATGACAAGACATATGCAAATTAGGGATTATTGATCGCGGGTTTGTAACTCTTAGTTACGTTAAGTCTTTTCACGTTAAGCGATGCAAAGAAAGATCAAGTCCAAACTCTCAATTCAAATGCACAACAATGCTTAACAAACTCAAGACAGCCATTAACTAATCAGTCAACAAGTGTGTGGAAACAAAATGCACCAACCAGCTCAACGAGACGCAACACTGCGACAAAACCAGCAAAGACAAATGAGTCTCACTCACCAATGATGTTCACTTAAAGACCAAATCCATTCTCCTGTCCTTCTGGATGGTTCGACCATCAGGCCATAAAGATGATTGCTTTTCAGATCCAAAATAAGTTGCCTTTCCAATTCCCTGCCCTCTGGTCGGTCCCAAACAGCAACACTCCCATCAGTAGAGCCTCTGGTGGCTAGTAGAGCCCGTTAGCCACGGGTATCTTTCCCAGTTGCTAGCCTGAAAATGGCGAACATAATCAGCTTTAACAACTTGATTCAGCTCCAGATTGTCAGGCGTTGGACGGCCTTTTTTAATAATGTCCATCTTTACATTGAATGGTCCTCTTGAAAATGGTTCCGACAATAAATCCGCAACGACATCATCTTCACCTGTTGCCATTTTGACTGTCCCGCGACACTCCGCCGCTGTCCCGCGACACTCACATTGTACTGTACTGTTGCCCCTACTGTTCGGCGGCATTCGGTTCGTGGGAAGTTATAAATAATAATAATAATAATAATAATAATAAATAGTGCTGGAACACATTAAATACGGAAAAATAACATTAGTTATTGTTATTGTGTTATTCGTGTGCTGTAAGTAGAATGTCGGTGAACTGTAAAGCCAGTCATAGCAAACTAATTTTTATATATATATTTTGTTCCGATTTCTTTAAACAGAAGTACAAATCATTTAATCAGGTAAAGTGGGAAGTAAGTGTGAGTTTGGTGTGCGTTTTAAAACTCAGGGCAAATCCTAGTCAATTTGTGCTACTTACTTATACCCAAGTATTTGTGCAAATACTAAACAGTTACTTCGTTGGAAATATAAATTCTACAAGCAAACCTTGATAAGATCACTGCATGCCTTGAATGTATTGTATTTAGGCAAATGGTATCAGTGGTGTCATCATTTAATTTGTGGCCTTTGACAGCCAGTCTGTAACTCAGAGATACAGACTACAATCAAAATAGAGACACTGTTGGGGCGTGTTGGATATCACTTCAATCTTTATTAGATCAGTAAAAAGAGGTCAAAACAGGTAAAAAATAAACAACAAACCCCAAAAAAGTTAAATCTGCAACAGCAAATTAAAAGATGTTAAATTCTCTTAACCCTTTGTAAATAAATCAATACAAATATATACTTCTAAATAAATATACAAATAAAAACAAAAACGTACCTAATGCAAAAATAAAGCTCACTCTAATAGAGGTCCTGTGGCAAGAACAACCTCTGCCATGGACCTGGACAAGTCTCCATGCTTCCTGAGGATACTGATGGTGATCTTACGAAAAGCAATAATGACATTATAACTTAGAAATAGCATGACCTGAAATATGATGGCTCATAATAGCATTAGAAATACCAATAACAAAAATTCCACAAGCAGTTGTAATTAATAATAAAATAAATGTAATTGGAATTCACATTTTCTTACTTCAGGCATCATCACATCACACCGCAAATCCAGGTCCAGAAGCCCATCATCCATGTTCCAAGCTGCCTTTATCATTTCTCTTAGTTTGTTGGCCTGATGGTGGGCACACAACAGGAAAATCAAAGATAAAAAAACTCCAATTCTAAAAAGGTGGTATTAGCCATTAACAGTGAATCGCCACATTAAGAGTGAAGAGTGTTTTTGAAGTTTTGAATATGAAATTGTGTTGTCACGCCAGGCACATCTGATGTCTTCTTGACATTCCTTATTTGACTGCATTTGCTTTGAAACATGTTTACATGCAACGTACATATATTCTGATATATGCATGAATACATGCAGATATGCAATGAAAATATACAAGTAGGAAACATTTAGGAAATATGTTAAAATGTGTAAACATAAAACGTTAATTAATGCAACATATGTCTTCTACACTTACATTCTCTTCACTGAAATGGGACATCTTTGGCTTTAACACCTGCTGGAGTTCCAAGGATGCAGTAGGATGTTTCCACAGATACATCCTGCTTGACTTATGTTCGTCTGAATGGAGTGCTTCATAGATAGTCTGAGGGCAGATTGGTATAGACCATTACACATACAGAATGTTTGTGACTGGGTGTTTCTTCCAGACCGGTCCTAGACTTGCCTTTATTTCCTCATCATCAATGAGACCCTCCATTCCAGCTTCACGCAGAATCCTCAGAGTCCTACCAAGATTTACAAGTTGTTAATTGTATGTTGTTAAATGAATAGAACGCACAGAGGCACATTAACTAGAAAAAAAAGAACATACCAAAGTAGCCACATACCACATATAGTTGCGTGATATCGACGCACATATTGCAGCTGAGGTCCACTCAGTGTTTCCTGGCTGGGTTTTATTCCCCGGACCTCCATTTCGGCCATCTACAAATGAGCCCAAATGATGTAAAATGTATGCAGATAACACGGCTATAATAATAATAATAATAATAATAATACTTACAGTGCAGACAAAAATGCCACACAGTCCCTTTGAAGCCACTGGTGTGGGTACTGTATGTCCCACTTCAAAAGGTCCCATGTGTCCTGAAAATAAAAGAAAATAAATCAATGGATGTTTTTAAGTGAAGGCAAAACGAATAATTAATTCAGAATGGTTTTAGTTACCTCAATATGTCCATCTCCCTCCGTCCTCGGGAGCAGGATACTGCCGCATTGAGTCGTACACCCTGATTTGTTTCAGGCCTCCATCTATAACCTGATATTTTCATCGAAAGAACAAGCAACAACAATCATGTGACCAAAAAGCAGCGGCACGAATATTTCTAGCCTTTTACCCCAGTATCATCACAGTATCATCACAGTATCATCACAGTATCATCACAGTATCATCACAGTATCATCACAGTATCATCACAGTATCATCACAGTATCATCACAGTATCATCACAGTATCATCACAGTATCATCCCAGTATCATCACAGTATCATCACAGTATCATCACAGTATCATCACAGTATCATCACAGTATCATCACAGTATCATCACAGTCCTCATGTCAAACACAGCCTGGGTATAAGGTTTGCAAACTTACCCAAAGAATGAAATGGTTCCCTCTTTCAGGTGTTTTACCACCAACAACCCTGGGGAACAAGATGACTGTCTGGTTTAAGGTCCTGTTGATATAAGTTTAATTGCAATTGTAATACAAACGGTTAGAGCTAATATAAACACTTGTGCCTAGATTTACCGACTGATGTTGCGTAGGTATGACAATTTTGAAAATCTCTGTTCCAAATGTAAATAGTAGCTAGCGCCCTCTGCTCTTAAAACCAAAGAGCAGATCAATAAAATATGAATTAAAGGCATAATACCTCCATCATCTTCTTGTTGCGGGACGTTACCGATCCAATGGTTCTAGAGTCACGCCACCAGCAAATAAATTCAAATGTAGGCAGGGCCTTGAACTGTAAAACAAAGAAAATTAATTAATTAACCATTTGCATTTATGTTAATTGATAAATTATGGGATATATGCACCTACCTTATGTCCATCTGCTAGCTGAGTAATCCTGCAGTTTACAATCTGTGAACATTTAGAACACAGTTAAATGATATTCTGATTCTGTAATTAAGACCAACAAATATATTTACATCATCAGTTAGCCAAGGTAAAGCTGGCAGATCCTCCTTTGTCCGATTTTCCAAATATTGGAGAGGCAGAAGGGACCGAAGATCCGGTAGTCTGGCATGACAAAGGTTGAATTTCACCAGTGGCAGTTTCATGTTTTTCACCTCCTTATGCAAGATGACAAGCTTTTCCTTTGTAAAGAATGGCAAAGTGTTAATCCCATACAAAAGGTTGAATGTAAATATTTGGCCACTTTTTTTGGTATACCTTCCTTGCATGTACACTCTTTGTCTACTGTTCCTTTAACCCTATCAATGGTCAGGACCCCCACGGGATTATTATCAGCATTAGTAGTGACAGTAGCAGTAGTGACAGTAGCAGTAG
Source organism: Muraenolepis orangiensis (assembly GCA_027704905.1). Classification (NCBI taxonomy): domain Eukaryota; kingdom Metazoa; phylum Chordata; class Actinopteri; order Gadiformes; family Muraenolepididae; genus Muraenolepis; species Muraenolepis orangiensis. Next base: position 5,095,500 of record CM051016.1, read on the forward strand.
TGCCACCGACATGGTGGTGTGTGTGGGTGAATGTTCCACTGGTACGAGTGGATCAGACACAGTAGACCACAGATAGGTTTATGAATGAAGTGGACAGTGAGTGCACATTATAACAAAAAACATACCTAGTTTTCAGCCACAATTGGGAAGAGTTTCACTGAGAATGGCTGGTATGCATGACTTTCGGAACTTTCTCCTAGAAAAAAATCCATCCACACATTCTTTGTCATCATCCTCTTTCTGTCACTTCTTCAGGGAATGGGACGTCTGCATCACTCAAAGCGGTCTCATCTGGCACTTCCGTTGCTACATCTTCTGTATCATCTTCAGGCTGTTCTCCATCTGTAAAAGAAAAAATACCTCCAACTGTTATTCTTTCAGAATCACACTGTCCTTTAGCAGTTTCTTTGGATTAACACACTTACCATGACCAAACAGACATATTCTGCCATTTATTCCGATAGCTGCTTTCCCCTTAGCCAGACGGCACATCTTCTCAAAGAAGGTGTTGTTCACCCGCTGATTGTGCAAGTGAGAAACAAGGCGCAGCATGAACATATAGAGCATGTACATATAGAGAATGAACATATAGAGCATGAACATACAGAGCATGCACATATAGAGCATGAACATATAGAGCATAACATATAGAGCATGAACATATAGAGTATGAACATATAGAGCATGCACATATAGAGCATGCACATATAGAGCATGAAAATATAGAGCGTGACCATATAGAGCATGAACATATAGAGCATGAACATATAGAGCATGAATATTTATAGAGTATGAACATATAGAGCATGAACATATAGAGCATGAACATATAGAGCATGAACATATAGAGCATGCACATATAGAGCATGCACATATAGAGCATGCACATATAGAGCACGTCCTTTAGCTGGCAGGGGAAACACCGGGAATTGGAGAGGTCTTTGTTCAGCTGCTCAGCCATAGATGAATTGAAAATGCCTGTCAATTCTGGGAGAAGATCCAAACTCCGAAGTTTTTCCTCCGGTCTCTTCTGGTTCCCTTGGTGGAACCGGTCATACAGTGAGAACCGATGGGATGTTCCTGTAATGGGATGTGGACTCTTCATTCCCATGCCCACTGGTGCGCTCTGCACAGGCCCACTAAGTTGCTGTAATTGCTTGATCAAAGGAAAAGATAGTTGGAGTTGTTTCTGCTCAGCCATTTTGAGATTTTCCAAAGTGGCATCGCACAGTCTGCCATCTGAGGGTTGAAAGAACTCTTGTCTTGTTCGGTTATTAGTGTGCCGTGCCTTCCAGCAACATCAGAAATGTAAATAGTTGGTGGGATTCGCAGGCTCAACAGTGCATCGGCATGGTCTCGTGCAGACTCCTGCCACCGTAGTGGGGAGCAGTAGTACACCACTGAATGCATACAACCAGCATGCAACACTCCACCTAAAGCAGACAAAGCATTAATATTGTATTCATTCTGCTTTTTCTACAGTTTCTACACATGTCATGTTTGTTGCCATACTCACCGCCTGCCTTTTGGAGCTTCACGAACATCTTTGGGTAAATGTCTTTATAAAGGAGTAGCTCCTCTAGTCGGTTTAGGATGTCGGATTGCGAACCCTCTGACGACACTCCCAATTCAGCACAGGCAGCAACCAGTTCAGCCTTTTGTGGCTAGTAAAACGTATGTAAAAATGACTACTTAAGAAAAGTTCATACATTGACATCAGAATGGTCAAATATCTAAAATACCTTTTTTGAGTCAAGCACTCTGAAGAGCACATCTTCTAGAGGCAAAGATGGAGTATGTTTTTCCGGATCGTTGAGATGCCTCGATAGCCCTTTTAGGACCTCTGTCTTTGGGAGGACAGGACCAACTCTGCAGGATTCCCCTACCCAAGGAGCAAATGCAGAATATGCTAGCTCTCTGCAATATGGGTTTTTTGACCTTGTACCTGTGAATACATAAATAAAAGTGTTAGGCTTGTCTGTAGAGAAGAATCCACTTGCAGACAACACAGCTCAGTTTCTTAGTATCTTGTTTAAATGAAGCTATTCGGCAATATATCCAAAATCTGAAGGCAGTCTCGTATGTCAATGGGCAGGCAAAAAGTCAAAATTCATGGCAATACAAAACAAACAGAAAACACATGACACCATCACATGACTTCTCAAATGATAACAAAAGCACAGGAAAAAACAGGAACCTAATCAGGATCACTAACGGAAAAGAAATTCAAGTCTGAGAGAGTAATCCATGAAAGACATGTGACCAGGAGCAGAAAAAGTCTCCTTTGTTTCCATTTTCAAAATGTAATAATACTATACCATCACAAAACCCAGCAGCAATTAGCTGTTTCTCAAGTTGATTCCACTGATCCTCAATGTTCACTGAAAGATCACTTGACTGAACATCTTCGGCAGATGGTCTTTTCAGGAGATTGACTACAAAGTCAGAAGAATACAAAGTCTTCTTGTAGATGTACATTAAAATAGAATGTTAACATTGAAAAAAAAAAATACTACCAACCAGGCAAATCAAAAGCCACTTTCCAGTTTGCATCTGCAATGAGCACTGGGGGATTATGTCCACACCGGTTACAGAAAAAGCTGTAACTGTAATCAGTCAAAGCTGAAAAGTGAAAAAAGCCTTCCTGATGGTATTGTGATGGATTGTTGTATCTAGGTGATCTTCCATCATCGACAGGAACCGTCCAATCGCTGTACAATTCTAATTCAAGAAAGTGGGCAATGACTTAATATCTATCAGGATGACCTCTATAACTTTCAATAGCAATATATGCAAGGCATGAAAAAATAACATGAAATTGTATGACATTAATGCTGTGATATACCTTTACTGCTGTGGTAAGCATTGAACACAATGGTATAGTAAGCAGGGTTGTGTTGTTGAAGTTGTGGTAGCCCATGCTATATTCTTGAAATCGAACCTGGTTTTTACATATTGGGCAGGATTTCACAGCTACTGTGATGCCTAATGAAAAAACAGAATTACATTATATGTCAGCCGGAAAAGTCAGAATAGAGTTAACACGACTCACTGATATGAAATGGGAAACTTACCTCTTTTGACTTTGTACAACCCATAGACAGAAGCATTTGTGGTTATCACTGTTGAACCTGACAGGTCAGGAGGTGTTGGTCCAGGGCAAAATGGGCAAACGGTCTCAACTGGCTCAAACTTCTCTGGTACCTCTTTTTGTTCCTGTTTCAGCTCTGGTGACAGAACTTCTGGAATTATTTTATGTTCCGAGAGGTAATTTGTCATTGCCACAATTTGTTTTTCAGTGAGGAAGTCTGTAGACTGGCTATCCAAAAAGTCAGTGACCCCACTGTCACTTTCGCTAGTGCCTCTCTCTTCAATTAGGAGGTCTTTCCTCGATTGGAAAAGCCACCACATGGCCAGATATACGTGAGTGCAGCGTGAACTTTTTTTGACGAACTACACTGGCAGGACCATTTTCCCATGACTTTGTCAAATGTTACTCGAGTTCTGCCAAAAAAACGCCAGGCCTCCTTTGCACCACTACAAACTGAAAAGTAGACATACCGGCCTGAGTAACCATGTTCATCATAAAACACAGGGTACACAGTGCATGCTTGCTCTGTAGTTGCACGTCCGTGCATGTCTGTGCATTCTTTATCTTTCTCTACAGAGATTAGGCCTTTGTCCAGCATCGACTGCATGGAGTGCATTTGTAATGTGGCTGGTTTTCTGTAAGGGGAGGCAAATGGGACTCGGCTCAAGTGCTCACACTCAACACCAGGTTTCCCACTGATGTTGGCCAAGGCCATGAAGTCCCTACAGTCAGCCACTTCACAGCCTATTGTCTGAGATGTTGTGGATTTGCATATATGTATTGGCACTCTCTGCCCTCTTGTGTTTTTAGCTGTAAAAAATATGCCTTTCTCCACATCAACACAAAAAATAGGCTCTGTGTTAACAGCATGACGCTGGCGTTCATGCCTTTTCAAATTTACAGAGGTTGCAAATTCACCTTCACAAAATTGGCACTTTAAATTGTGCATGTTAACTGACTGGGGATTTTCTGGTGGAACTTCAACTGCAAAAGGATAAGACAACATATAGTTGATATACTACTTGCAAGGCTTTCAGAAATCAAGGTATATTATAATTCCAATAGTATGTTTATTGTAAATGCTAAAATTGACGCTTCTTATGTGAAAACTTCTCAGAAAGAATGTCCTTTGTGGATTCTATGTGGAGCGATGTAAGTGTATACATTTAAAGGAGAAAAAAAAGCAAAGCACGTACCTTGATGAACTGTTTTTTTTACCAAAACACATCCTGTAATATTATTCAGTAAATGTTATATTGTTAGTCTTCTACACACGGATATAAATGATATATATATATATATTTGTTGAGCGGAAACAATGCAGTGTGCCAATTACCATGCTTTTCCAGGTGATCTTTGAAGTTATGTTGCCTGGCAACCAGTTTAGCACATTTTGGGCAGTGCCAGTGAGTCCTAGTTTGGTCTTTCCCTCCTTGCAGAGACACGCTATTGTCAATTTGTCTGTTGAGAAATAAAAAAATGTAGTGGTTTGATACAAAGACTCACACTAAAGGTTAGTTGGTACCTTATCGGTCTTCTGGTGGGTTTTAAAGCAGGACTAATTAGTATAATCTGGAGTCTATGTGAGGTAGTGTCATGCTGCTGTATTAGGTTGGACCCAAATACACAACACCACACAAGGAATTTCCAAAAAACAAAACAAAGTAAAGCTTTAGACTCCAGATGATAGAACTCAGCCCAACAGAAGGTCCATACAAAGAGTTCACACCAAGGAACAGACAGACAAGGTCCATACAAAGAGTTCACACCAAGGAACAGACAGACCAGGTCCATACTAAGAGTTCACACCAAGGAACAGACAGACCAGGTCCATACTAAGAGTTCACACCAAGGAACAGACAGACCAGGTCCATACTAAGAGTTCACACCAAGGAACAGACAGACAAGGTCCATACTAAGAGTTCACACCAAGGAACAGACAGACAAGGTCCATACAACGAGTTCACACCAAGGAACAGACAGACAAGGTCCATACAAAGAGTTCACACCAAGGAACAGACAGTGGACCCAATGAGACCCAAAACCAAGACAAACATTAACACCCAGACTGTGACAGGTAGCCAGAGAGCATTTTGATAGCCATTACTTGACCATGTGATTTGGAAAATATATGACATACAATAACAGAATAAAGGTAAAGGGTCAATTATTACATGACATAAAGCTCACGTTTAAAAAATGTGTTTTGTATCTATTGTGTAGGCCTATAATAAGCACAATGCACATCATACAGTTGGCCTATAGATACAACCACATGGTTAAATACAGGTGCTTAACTAAATCAGATGACAAAGATGATGCAAAGTACGGGCTCACCTTCTCCATCCTCAGCTTAATGGATTGCATATTTGATGTGCTTCTGAATCATATGTTTGGAGGTGGCAGCTGTACTCATTCGACAGTACCTGCAGTCATCTCCGACTGGAATGTCGTCTGGTGACTCGTAGCCTATATGACACAAGTGTAAAGTAATACTACCGTGATACAATATGTTATAAAAACACCATAGGCCAGGGGTACTCAACTTCAGAGGCCAAGAGGGCCACATTTAAACCACAACAGGTGCAAAGGGCCACAAATTATTATTAACATATATTTGTACCATTTTATTCGCTGTATTTACTACTGCTGTTTAATATGCTGTCTTGCTTGTCATTTTTAATGCATTCCAAAGCATCATGGAATATTTAACAAATATTCTCAATTTGAGTAACAAATGTAGTGTCAAGTGTTGGTCAAGCTGATGTTTTATTAACACTGGAGTGAATAGCTTTGCATTGATGACATTGATAAAGTTTGCAATTGCTACTTATTCCTAGTGAGAGCTCCGAGTCTGCATTTCACAAATATTAATAACAATAACAATATAACAAACAGTTGTAGGCTAGTTAGGATAGCCCATAGGCCGACAGATGGTGAATAGATTAGCACATGCTACACCAGATTATATATATTTTTTTTTTTCATAGATTAATTTACTTAAATAGCCTGCCTTCAGCCAACATAATGCCTACACTTATAATTTTCAATTTTTTTAAACAAAATGTATTACTACACGTGTTGTAGCCTAGTATAAGAACATGTTGACTTACCAGACATATTTGACGCAGTGTTCTACGTATACGTTTGACGTATCGCGTCATTACGCGCTAACTCTCAACATAAACATATCAAAGGTCAAATACTAAACTAAATGCAAAATATTTTCACTGCACACAATTAACAGAATTTCAAAATGTAATGAATTCATGAACTTTGTCTGTGCCAGAAATATGCATACAAGATATGATATAGTATATATATAGTCTTAATATACACTCAACCTAATGTCGCGGGACAGTAGGTAAGTGTCGCGGGACAGTAGGGGCTACAGTACAGTTTGAGTGTCGCGGGACAGTGGCGGAGTGTCGCGGGACAGTGGCGGAGTGTCGCGGGACAGTGGCGGAGTGTCGCGGGACAGTGGCGGAGTGTCGCGGGACAGTGGCGGAGTGTCGCGGGACAGTGGCGGAGTGTCGCGGGACAGCGGCTACAGTACAGTTTCAGCTCCAACTGCTTCTCCATTTTGATGTAAAATCCTACGTAGAAACAATGTAGCACTACGCTAGATCCCCTCTCGCTCCAGCCAGTATACCTTCTAGCTCCCTATTGAGCTGTGGGAAAATCTGAAAGAATACGCCCATTGGCTACAAATCGCGATATGATTGGTTGATCAAATTGTCAATCCAAACGTACACTCATTCAGTCTGAGGGCCAAAGTCATCGGGAATACTTTGGTTGAAGGATATTCTTCCCAGCAACCTAGAAAAATATCTGATTGGTTGAATTGTTTTTCCAACACAAAACCACTCAAATGCGTCGTGCATGGACCGAGAAAGACAAACAAATCAACGTAACTGTAATATAACAGATACGATTCTCATTTATTCAAATTAAATTACATTTTAATACAATTAATTCGATTTTTTTTGTTTCATCTGAGAGTTCCAGGGTCTTCTCTGAATACCTTGAAGGCCCTGACGCTTCACCACTGATGTCTTGTCATTAGCACTTTCACCTTTTCACTTTCATTTTGACAGGTGAAAGTGCTAATGACAAGACATATGCCAGAGACATTTGGTGATTATTGATCGCTATTTTGGAACTTTAAGTTACGTTAAGCCTTTTCACGTGAAGCGTGTTAGACCGTCCCTTTAACCGATAGCCTGTGTGTGGTGGTCTGTTGGGCTGGTACGTCACTACATGGACACTGCTTTACAACTAGGGTACACTTGTAAATTGGCTGCGACAATCTGATCTGCCTAAATGAGATAAGGCATAAAGTGACTCCTCCGTGACGTCCGTCTGACTAGAACACCCGGGGGGGGGGGGGGGGGGGGTGTGGTCTACAGCAGGGGTATTATGTAAGTCCGTTATGTCTGTTATTTTGGGGGTCGCGGGCTGAAAAGTTGCGGAACCCCTGGTCTACAGAAGGTCCAGTTGTGATACACGCTTCGCCACTGATAGATATAGATATATGTATGTATATATACATACATATGTGGCGGGGTGGTCGTTTTCTAAAGGCAGAGCCACCCAAATACCAAAATGCCTGACAACGCCACCTGGGGAGTTTCGCCCCAGGAGATATTTAATTTACACCTCAGAACTAAGAAGGCTCTACAAGTTCGTGACTGACACAAGACAGAGACGTGGTTCAATTTATAAGGAAACAGTTTAACAGTTTATTTCATTATATCAATCACATGGATTTGTTCATTCTTGATAAAAACACTTTATATAACAAATGACTAAAATCAATGAGGGGAAAAGGGGAGTGGGCAGATGCCAGCCAGGGGGAGGCAGTCTAACAGGGCTGTGTCCCACTTACCCACCACCGGTGCTCACTGTAAACTAAAACTCACTGCAAATCAAAACTCATTACAAACTGTGTCCCAGTGCTCCTACCACTACAAGTCGTGAAGGGAATTAGACTGTGTGCCTAGCCTCCACCACTAGCTGGCTCCAACTCCACTACAAGGGGCAAATAAACAACAAATGAGTATAAAGCAGAAGAAACAATTATCCAGTTGGTCCAAACGAGCAAAATACACTAAAATCCTAAATATAAGACTGCAAAACCTAACTATAGCAAAACAGCAGCTGATACCACCTAATAGGGAAACACATTGGACATTAGATTACAATACAAAAGTATACATTTAGATATTTTAACTTAGGTAATTATAAACTTACCACTACTCCGTATGATTAATACTAAGGTACTAAGGAACAACACACATCCCTCCAGGTTAACAGGACTTCAGGCATCACATTTGGCCAAAGGAACACCAGGTGGACCAGGATACAAGCTGACAGTAGGCTAATACAAATGAATGTAGTTCAGTGCTAATATAAGATGCACATGAGTAATATTAAGCTGTTGATCAAACATGACATCCAGTATCTGACAACTTACCTACCCTTAAGGTGACCATGTGGCAACAGGCAGACAGCAAACGAAACAAAGGCTGCCATGATGCCACAGGTGCCTTAAATACCCCTGAGTTAATTAGGGGTTGGCTCTGGGGGAGGAGTTGACCTACTTTAGGTGATGGTGAGTTCAGGGCCTATAGATGTGTGGGACAGTTACCTGAACCCAGTGTTCCTGCTACACATACATATCCACTGTTTTTATTTACTTGTTTTTACTTAATGAACATTGCACTTTATCTGTAATTATCCACACCTATCTTCCATCTTATTTACATTTTTGAAATTTCCTCTATGTTGTATGTATGCGATTTCCCTTGGGATAAATAAAGTCAATCTAATCTAATCTATAATATATATATAATAAATGATATGAAGTATAATTATCAAGTACAGTACAGCAAAAATAAATTGGCATCTAATCAAATGTGTGCAAATGTAAATGTAAAGTGCATGGTAATATATAATGACCAGGTATGTTAAATAGGATGTAATATAGTCTACTAGGTATAAAACAGGTATAAAATAATGTGCAGAATTATAAGTATATATACTTACCTGTTTATTTATTGCGATAAATATCACACAGACAGGGACAAGCAGAGTCGTAGTCGGGGACAGGCAGGTGATCGGAACCGGGCCAGGGCGGCCCAGGACCAGGGCGGGGCAGGACCAGGGCGGGGCAGGACCAGGGCGGGGCAGGACCAGGGCGGGGCAGGACCAGGGCGGGGCAGGGTCGGCAACAGGAATCAGTCCGGGTACGCTGGCGAGTCTGTGTCATCAGGACAATCTGGCAAAGTATGAGTGTGCGGGGTAGACTTAAATAGGCCGGTTGATTATCATGCGCTGCAGGTGTGGGGGAAATGTAAATGCGGGTTGACGCTGCCCCCTAGTGGAGGCAGGGTGAATAGCCATTGTGACTAGACTAATACGTAGACAAGAAAAAAACAAAAACAAATAAAAACACAAAAGATGTATCCCTTGCTCGCAGGCAAGAGCTCTTTAACAGTCATTCAGCACTCCTCCTTTTTTAAGCTAAACAAAATCTGGCCTTGTGGGCCTCACCAGGTCCCGCCATCCCTTCCACCTCTTCTCAAATGTTTCACTCTGTAGTCTCAGTGCATATGTCCACTTTTCCATTATATATATCTGATGAATCACGTCCATCCACTCTCCCTCCGTCGCAACCTCTTGGCTCATCCACTTCCTCGTTATAGATTTTTTGGTTGCCACCCTTAAAATGTTAAAAATGTACTTATTGTCGTTGTCCATTATATCGAAGTCTACTTTCCCCAGGGACATCACTTCAAATTTCAATGGTACTTTTGCATTAATCATTTTTACCATATAATTGTGGGCCTGAGTCCAAAGAGGGATTATGGATGGACATTCCCAGAACAGGTGGAAGTGGTTGGCATTAACATGACCGCATCTCCTCCAGCAGTCCTTAACATGACCGCATCTCCTCCAGCAGTCCTTAACATGACCGCATCTCCTCCAGCAGTCCTTAACATGACCGCATCTCCTCCAGCAGTCATTAACATGACCGCATCTCCTCCAGCAGTCCTTAACATGACCGCATCTCCTCCAGCAGTCCTTAACATGACCGCATCTCCTCCAGCAGTCCTTAACATGACCGCATCTCCTCCAGCAGTCCTTAACATGACCGCATCTCCTCCAGCAGTCCTTAACATGACCGCATCTCCTCCAGCAGTCCTTAACATGGCCGCATCTCCTCCAGCAGTCCTTAACATGACCGCATCTCCTCCAGCAGTCATTAACATGACCGCATCTCCTCCAGCAGTCCTTAACATGACCGCATCTCCTCCAGCAGTCCTTAACATGACCGCATCTCCTCCAGCAGTCCTTAACATGACCGCATCTCCTCCAGCAGTCATTAACATGACCGCATCTCCTCCAGCAGTCCTTAACATGACCGCATCTCCTCCAGCAGTCCTTAACATGACCGCATCTCCTCCAGCAGTCCGCCCCAGTTTCCCTATAGCAGGCGTGATGAAGAACCGGACCGTGTTCTTCCATTCAAACTCCCTCCAGCTCTGGGAATTGGTTGTTTTCCATTGTTGTTTACATATTTGTCCCCATTCTTCTGTCCTAATAGTAACATTTGCTTCTCGCTCCCACTCCCCGGCTCCTCCTAGCAAAAACTGTCGAGGTGTCCTTGAGGAAGACCCTAACCCTAACTGCTCCCCGGGCGCTGTATGAATAGCTGCCCACTGCTCCTAATACTAGGATGGGTTAAATGCAGAGAACACGTTTCACTGTATGTCTTCATGTATGTGACCAATAAAGAGGATTCAATCCTCACGATTTGTTGTTGTTTGTTTTCCGTATGGATGTAGGATGTATCTGTCAATTTCGAGTTCTGTAAACCACTATATCTTTTTGCTATTAACCTTCTACACTGTTCCGAATTGTACGCATCTACAAATACCCTCAACACGCCTTGTTCTATGATTTTTATATGTACCTTTGGGATTTTCTGGTTCAAATAATGCCGTATTTGGAGATACCTGTAGAAATCATGCTTTTCCAGTCCAAATTTGAATTGTAGCTTTTCAAAGCATTCTATAGACCCCTTGGTATACAATGTGCAGTAACATGTGAGTCCCTTTTGCTTCCATCCCTCGAATCCCCCCTCTACTCTATTTGGGATAACGTCTGAGTCATGTGCGCACCGCCTCAACAACCTGGCCGCCTCTTTGAAGTCTTTTATCTTTAACATTTCGTTCCATATCTGAAGTGGCAGCCTGACCCATGGATTGTCTACGTCAGTCAAGTTCCCCATCAAGTTCCCGCCTCCAATCAAAGCCGTACTCCTTCAACCAAGTCACTCTCTATGTCCTTCCATTTTGCATTGTAGTCGGGGTTGCACCAGCATACTACGGGTCTTAATTTAGCTGCATTGTAGTAGTCTCTGAGGCAGTTTTAGGCATAGTTTTTGTGTTTTGAGTCGGATTCTGGGCCTTTTCCCCTGCCACACAAATCTAGAGATCATTCTGTCCCACTCTATGAATTGTTTCTCAGTGACTGCTACAGGAAGTGTCTGGAAGAGATACTGTATCTCTTCCAGACACTTCCTGTAGCAGTCAGTAGCAGCAGGAGCCTTGGTAGGACATTCATTTTTATAGAGTCTATTCTAGAGCTTAGGCCCAGAAAAGGCAACAGGTTCCACCTTGCTATGTCTGCTTTAATTCTTGAAATCAAAGGCTCGTAGTTAGTTTCAGACAGCTTTTCCAGATCTCTTGGAATATCTACTCCCAGGTACCTCATGAAATCCCATTCCCACTTAATGTTGTATTTTTCCCTTATTTCTTGAGAGGGGTTATAATTGAACGTGAGGGCCTGTGTTTTTTTAACATTTAATTTATAACCTGATAATGAGCCATATGACTCCAGACTCTTCATCAGCTCAGGGGAAAATTGCTCTGGTTGGGTCAGATATATCAGGACGTCGTCCGCAAATAAGGATATTTTCTGTTGGCCTCCAGCCATGTCCGCTCCTTTAATGTCATCATTCTGTCTCATCCGATCGATCGATCGTTAGCAAATGCTTCGAGAGGTTGGTCAAGGACTTTATTTGCTCCGTGTTACCTGCCACACTGGACCCATGGCAATTTGCATATCGTCAAAATAGATCCACGGACGACGCAATTGCCATGGCCCTCCACACTGCCTTTTCCCACCTGGAGGGAAAGAACTGTTATGTGCGAATGCTGTTTGTGGACTACAGCTCAGCATTCAACACAATAGTTCCTGCCAAGCTCGACACCAAGCTGAGAGGTCTAGGCGTACCCCCATCCACGTGCAGCTGGATACTGGACCTCCTGTCGGACTGCCGCCAGGTGGTGAGGATGGGCAGCACCACATCAGAGCCACTGACCCTCAACACGGGAGCCCCCCAGGGATGCGTGCTGAGCCCTCTCCTCTACTCCCTCTACACCCACGACTGCATGGCTATGCACAGCTCCAACGTCATCGTCAAGTTTGCTGACGACACGACAGTGATGGGCCTGATCGCCGGCGACGACGAGACAGCCTACAGGGAGGAGGTCGGATCGCTGGAGCAGTGGTGCCAGGAGAACAGCCTCGCCCTCAACGTCAAGAAGACCAAGGAGCTGATCGTGGACTTCAGGAGGCAGAGGGGAGAGCACAGCCCTATCTCCATCGACGGCGTTGCAGTAGAGAGGGTCAGCAGCTTCAAGTTCCTCGGCGTGCACATCTCCGAGGACCTCACATGGTCCACGCACACCACACACATGGTGAAAAGGGCCCAACAACGCCTGTATTTCCTCAGGCGTCTGAAGAAATTCAGCATGGGCCCCCGCATCCTGAGAACATTCTATAACGGCACCATCGAGAGTGTTCTTACAGTGTGTATCACCGCCTGGTACGGGAACTGCACTGCACTCGAGCGCAGAGCGCTTCAAAGGGTGGTGCGGACGGCCCAGTATATCGTTGGAGGTGAGCTCCCCTCCCTCCTGGATATTTACAATCAGCGGTGCGTGGCCAAGGCCAAACGAATTATAAAAGACATTGCCCACCCCAGCCACAAACTGTACTCACTGTTACTGTCAGGCAGGCGATACCGCAGTATCAAGTGCCGTACAAATAGGCTTAGAGATAGCTTCCACAGTCAGGCTGCTGAACAAGGGCGTATAGCATATAACAATGTATATTTTATTACATTGATTTATACATACATATTGCTCTTTTCTGTGCTGATATTTTGCATTTTATCAATTGCATTTTTATTTTTTATTTTTTATTTTAATTTTTAACTTTATTCTATTTTTATTCTATTTCTATCTATTTTTATCTTATTTTATAACTGCTGTCTGTTGTCGGGTATTGCACACAAGATTTTCACATCACTGCTTTATACTTGATAGGTCCCCATTAATCTGTACCCTTGCTGATGGTTTGTCATACAACGTCTGAATGAATGGTCCTAATTATAATTTTGTGAAATCCAAATCTTTCCAACACCTTATATAAAAATGTCCATCTGACAGAGTCGAACGCCTTTTCTGCATCTATCCCTACCAATAATGATTTAATCTTTCTCAATTGTATGTGTCTTATAATGTGCAGTGTTCTCCTGACGCTATCCTGTGTCTGTCTTTGCGTTATAAACCCTGTTTGGTCCGTATTGATAATCACTGGTAGAATGTTCTCTATTCTTTTGGCTATAATTGATGTGAATAATTTATAATCTTGATTCAGAACACTAATTGGCCTAAAGTTGGAACAGTCAAATTTATCTTTACCTTATTTTGGTATTATTGAAATTGTGGCCTCCCTCCATGAAGATAGGATCACCCCCTTTTGTAACACAAAGTTGAATGTTCTCAGTAGAATTGGATCTAATGTTTCTCTAAATGACTCATACCACTCCGAGGTGAACCCGTCCATGCCAGGGGACTTCCCAGGCTTTAGTCTACCTATAGCTGCATTTAACTCTTCCTGTCTGATTGGGCTGATAAGCCTTCTGTTTTGGTCATCATTTACCATTGGCAATTGGAGGGACCCAAGGAACCCTCCAATCTGATACTCATTGTCTATACTTGGTTGTGTATATAATTCTTTATAGTATGTTATAAAACAGCTTTGTATGTCCTCCAATTTATCCTGAATTATTTTAGTTCTTGGATTTCGGACCTTGGTTATGATATTCTCTGCTTGTTGTTTTTTAAGTTTATAAGCTAAAAGTTTGGCTGATTTACCCCCTACTTCATAATATTTTTGTTTGAGGAATAACAATTTTTTTCGTACTTCTTGTGTGTGGATTTTGTCTATTTTATTCTTTGTTGTCATAAGTTCACGTTTTATGTTGGGGTCACCAGATTCCTTATGCTTTGTTTCTAACTGTTTATGTTCACTTTCCAAAGTCCTCAGCCTCGCCTGCTTTGCCTTCTTGACAAAGGCTGATTAGGCTCTCATTGTCCCTCTCATGACTGCCTTGCATGCGTCCCACAGCACAGCAGCATCCTCCTCACCAGTGTCATTTTCCATCAAGAACAGTTTGATTTCCTTTGTAAAGCCCCCCTTCACTTGTTCAGTCAGGATACCTGAGTTTAGTCTCCATAGGGTGTTTCTCTTTCTATTGTTCAGGTTCAAAGTCATATCCACAGGGCTGTGGTCTGAGAGATCCATTATACCAATGTCACACTTTATAATTCTATGTCTGTCTTTGTTATTCATCAGCAAGTAGTCAATCCTTGAATAGACTAAATGTGGGGATGAGTAATGCGTGTAATCTCTAGCTTCTGGGTTCAACTCCCGCCATCTATCGGTCCCATTTCCCTCATTAGGCCCTTTATTTTCCGAATTAGAGATTTATTGGGAATTGGATTTGATCCTGTTGCGTCCAATTTTGGGTTTAGTCTCACGTTTAAATCCCCCCCACCTATCAGAATGCCCTGTGTTTCGGTAGCCGTCAGATCAAACATTTGTTTCTAGAACTGCCACTGTGAGCCTGGAGGGGCGTAGATATTCAATATTGTGATAAGCATCCCGTCTAGTTTTCCTCGAATCAGGCTGAACCTTCCCTCTTTATCCATAATTTCTGATATGTGTTCGTAATTCCTCCTACCTGAGATCAGTGTCGCTACCCTCCTGTGCCCTGACATATATGAAGATGAAAATACATGTTTAAACCCCAATCTCTTTAGCTTACCATGTTCCAATTCTGTGAGATGTGTCTCTTGTAATAATCCTATATCTACCTTATCTTTTTTCAATTTATTCAATATCTTGCTCCTCTTGATTGGATTAAGAACCCCATTTATGTTGTAAGTAGCTATTTTAATTTTGTGTTCAGCCATCTGACCTGTGTAAAGTCATACAAATTCCCTTAACCAAAATATACATTATTTCCTTATCACTTATGTCTTGGCAGCCCTCAAATTGTACTGAGTAAGGTATGAGTATTGCTGCCACACTTTTGTTATTCAGACCGTTTAGCTTAAGTAATACCACTTTCACGCTGTTAAATGCCATTATCAATGCTCAATGTCACAAAATGTAGCCCTGAAAATAACAAACATAAGAGCCTGCACATATGGCCTACAAACACACAGCAAAAGAACAGAAGGTGAAACCTTCCAGAAGGGGGCGCTATTGTGCCACCCCAGATCCCTGTTGGTGGGTGGAGGGGGGTTCCTCGATAGGCGTAAGGGCCCCTCAGCAGTGGTGAAAGTCGACATTTCACTCGTAACTATTTGTCCAACTTTTAGTACTGCTAAGCAAAAACTTGCCCGATAGACAGGCTGTATAATTCTGGTAAGGTAGACGCCAATACTCCGGACTAAACCTTTCAGAAAGACTCTTTGTGAGCGCTATTAAAATAAAAATAAACTGACTGGGAAGCTGTTGAAACAATACCTCCGTTGAAAATTGCAGGTTACTCTGAGTCCCGTGTAATCCGCTCGACTCCTGTAACTTTTCCTTTGCACGCCGCGCTGTTCCGTCTCTTCTCTCTCCAACGCGTTGCCATGGCAGCCCCTGATGCAACCTCTCCAACGTTGCTTCGCGGTCCAGAGGGGCGGGCCCGGTTGGTCCCACGGAGAATCCCCGTTTCCTCATGTCACATGCTGCTTCTTGTGCGGATCCGTAGAGCTTCGGTCCGTCATCCCAGTGGATTCTCATTTTAGTGAGAGGAGTTTGAAAGCGGATCTCTCTCTCCTTCAGAAGCTTCTTAATTCCGCTGTAAGCTTTGCGTTTTTGAACCACTTCTGTTGCATAGTCATGGTCAAATATCAGCGGCCGCCCCTCCACAACGATTTTCTTTTGCCAAGCTTTCTTCAGGAGCATCTTCAGTTGCAGTTTGGTTTTTGGGCCAGCGCCCTGTGTGCCCGTTGGATTTGCAGGTTGACATTTGGAGGCATTGAGAGCTCCGTTGTGAGCAGTTGGTGTACATATTTGGGAGCAGAATCTCCTTCTTTATCCTCGGGTATTCCAAAGATACGAATTTTATTTCTCCTACTCCTCCCTTCAATATCTGTCAATTTATCCTGCAGAATCTGCTGTTGTTTTAGGGACTTAGAGCGCGTCCTTCACCTCCATATTCCACGTCTCTGTTTCCGCGATCCGTCCCTCTGCCTCGGCGATTCGAGATCCTTGTGCTTGTAAAGTTTTAGTATTGGCAGAGAGTTGTTGGTACATTTCTTGCTTAAGCTCGTTTATTTCTGATTTAACGTCCTCCGTGACTTGCTCCTTGAGTGTGGTTAAGTCCTTTTTCATTTCGGTTTTGAGGTCGCGTATTTCTTTGCTAATTGCCTCGAGCCCTGACCGCATTGTCAAGGTTAGCGAGTTAGCTTCAGCAAGTTGCACCTGTTCTTCGTCGTGGTTCTGCTCCATTGTTTTAGACTTTTGTCCGTTCTGTTGGTCTCGTCTTTCCCTACATCTAGTTACAACTCCCCCGCTCATCAAACTTTACTATAACGTGTGTTTTTATGAATTATAGGGAGTGTAGAGCCGATGAATGGGAGTCGGAGGCGGCGTGTTTAGTATGGAACTCCACACACAACAACAACAACAACAACAACAACAACAACAACAACAACAACCCACCGCACCCTAACCGGTCCGTGGTGCAACACACTAAACACAAACAGTGAATTATGTCCCATAACGTTCCACCACACAAGCCCCCCCAGAATTCACCCATACACAAAGTCCGTGCGGCGGGGAGGAACGACAGGCCGACCACCACGACTCCGGAGAACAGGAGCCGGGGAGGCGACCTCTACAGGGGCGGCCGCTGGGAGAGGTGGGACCGGAACCGCAGGCCCCAATTCGGTGACAGGGGTCAAGGCCGGGGGGCGACCCCGTCGCGGAGGCCGTGCCGGCACCGCCGGCTGGTCCAAGTCCAGGTGAGCAGCCTTCACCCGGTCCACCGAGACGTGCTCGGCTTTGCCACCCAGGTCGACCACCAAGTGCTTGCCCCCGTGTTCCAAAACCCGGAAAGGCCCGTCGTAAGGAGGCTGCAGGGGGCCAGGGGGCCTCTGTGAGCGTCGTGCCGGATGAACACGTGCTCCGCTGAGCGAAGCCCCACGGGAACCCGGGACACCTGAGTGCCGTGCTGAGCAGTGGGGATCGGAGCAAAGGCCTTAGCGGCGTCCTACAGGAAAACTCGCTGGGCCGTCGCCGACCAGGGGGCCGATGCGTTGGGGAGGAAATCCCCTGGAACCCTCAGCGGCTGACCGTAGACCATCTCAGCCGTGGAGCACCGCAGATCCTCCTTAGGCGCGGTCCTCAGGCCCAGTATAACCCAAGGCAGCTTGTCGACCCAATTACTGTCCGTCTGCCCAGCCCTGAGGGCCGCCTTCATGGAGCGATGGAAACGCTCGCAGAGACTGTTGGCCTGAGGGTGATAATCTGTTGTCCGGTGGAGCTTAACCCCCTCCCCCCCCCGGCCACAGCGTTCCAGAGCTCGAACGTGAACTGCGAACCACGGTCCGAGGAAATGTCCGAAGGGGTGCCGAAACGACACACCCATGTCGCACCTCCTTAAAAGCAACCTCAGCCTCCGTCGTCCAGTCGATCTCCTGGATGGGGCCCTTACCTTTCAATGCCTCATACAGCGGCCGCATAATGTGGGCGGCCTGGGCGATGAAACGGTGGTAGAAGGTCACCATCCCTAGGAACCCACTGAGTGACCGGGCCGTGTGCGGGCGAGGAAACGCCGCGATAGCCTCAACCTTCGCCGGCAGGGGTGCTGCTCCGCCTTTGGTGATGCGGTGCCCAAGGAAGTCAATGCCAAACACCCCAAACAGACACTTTGCAGGGTTGATTATCAACCCGTGTTGGCTGAGCCTTGTGAAAAGGGCCCGGAGGTGGGACAGGTGTTCCTCCTCAGAAGTGCTAGTGTATGTCGTCCAGGTAGACGAACACAAACGGTAAGTCCCGCAGCACCGAATCCATCAGGCCCTGGAATGTTTGAGCGGCGTTCTTGAGCCCAAAAGGCATCCGCAGGAACTCAAACAACCCAAATGGCGTTATCACTGCCGTTTTGGGAATGTCCAGGGGATGCATGGTCACCTGGTGGTATCCACGCACCAGGTCCACCTTAGAAAACACCAGCCTACCCGCCAGGTGCACCGAAAAGTCCTGAATGTGCGGCACAGGGTAGCGGTCGGGTGTCGTAGCGTCGTTGAGGCGGCGGTAGTCCCCACACGGGCGCCAACCGCCATTAGGCTTGGGGACGATGTGCAGAGGAGACGCCCAAGGACTGTCAGACCGGCGGATGATACCCAGGCGTTCCATGGTTGAGAACTCTGCCTTCGTTACTGCGAGTTTAGAAGGGTTCAACCGCCGGGCCCTGGTGTAGACCGGGGGTCCCTCAGTGGTGACGTGGTGCTCCACCCCATGCTTGGTGGTGGGCGCAGAGAAAGTGGGCTGCGTCAGGTCCGGGAACTCGGCCAACAACCTGAGGTACTTGTCCGCACCCGACAGCGAACCCAACAGCCCGTTGTATGCCGCTTTGCCAAGTGTACACACAAGGGAGGAAAACGTCAAGGCATCAACCAAGCGTTTGTTTCTAACGTCCACCAGGAGCCCGTGAGCACATAAAAAATCTGCCCCGAGGAGGGGAAAATAAATCCCAGTTGAAACGCTGCCCCCCAACACATAAACACATCGGCCTCACGCCATAAGTGCGGATGGGGCTGCCATTAGCTGTCGTCAACTGCGGTCCGTGCCCCCCTCGAGCGACGTCCTCCCTCGACGCAGGAACCACGCTCCGCTGAGCGCCCGTGTCACAGAGAAACCGGCTTCCCGAGACACTGTCGCTAACGAAGAGCAGCCTGCTCGTGCCGCCAACACTCAGGGCCACTACCGAGCGCCGGCCCTCTCGTTTCCCGGAGGCTTGTAGCTGCAGGGAGCGATGCACTTCTTTGCCTTGGCCCCGAACCGCGCGTGTTAAAAACACTCTCCCGCGTCCCCACGCCGGCCTGGAACCGCCGCGGTCTGCTCCCCCCAAGCCCTCCTAACCGGCGAGGGAGCACTGAGCGTTGCAGCTAGCACATCTGCACCGGGCTGCTGGGTCGCAAGGAAGAAACGGTCAGCCTCCTCAGCCAGGGGGCGGGGTTCAGTAATGCTCCGGGGATCCTCCCCCCCCAGCAGATTCAGCATCTGCTCCATGAGCTGGGATGGCTTGCTGTCCCCCAGACCCTGACTATCCAGAATCTGGCGTGCCCTCTCCTTAGCAGATAGGCTAAATGTCTTAAGGAGAAGGGCTTTAATCGCCTCATATTTGCCGTGGCGTGGGGGATCCGTGATAAAACCCACCAACCTGGATGACGTGGAGCTCCCCAGCGCCGCCACCACTTGAAAATACTTCAGGTCCTCGTCACGGACCTGGCGGCAGGCAAAGTGTGCCTCCACGTGTGCGAACCACGCCGTAGTGGCATGTTCCCAAAACTCCGGCAGTTTAATATAAACAGTCCTGTGCAGTGGTGTTGCCGTAAGTGCTCAAACTGCTGACTATATCCTTTCACCATCAATGTCTTCAACTGCCTTGCACTGTAATCACAACTCCCTACCTCTACCTATAGTTTACAGATTTATTGTTTACATACCTAGCCATGTACATTTTAACCGTAATTACCGTATATATATATATAAATATAAATATATATTAATCTTCAACTGTTGATATAACTGCACACTCCTACTCACTACCTGCTGTGCATACATTTATATAAGTATCTTGTTTCTATAACTTTATACCCCTGCTCACTACCTGTTTCTACTTCTATACTTACCTGTGTGTATATATATATATATATATATATATATATACCTATAATTCTGCACATATCTCATACATTCTCTATAAGTTATTTTATATATTTATACCTGTGTGTATACCTAGTAGACTGTTTGTGCATGGTATAATACCATGCACTTACTGTAACATTTGCAGTCTGGTGAGCACCACTTGCTGGGTTCGCTGGACGCTGTGGTGAACGGTGCACCGGGTGAATCATATTGACGCTAACGTTGCAGCTATTATAATTATTAATTATTACAGAATTATTAATAATAATAATAATTATTATAATTATTATTATTATCATAATAGCAGAAGAATAACACATTTGAATTTGCGTTCATAAAAAATATCAACTTTGACGAGCTCCTCTCTCTGCTTCTCCCAGCATCTTCTCCTCCTGCCATGCTGTGGATCACCATTTCATATTGGCTAACAGTTTTCCATCTCTGTCTATGGCTGAGTCTCAACAACCAACCACACAACCCCAACGTGCATCTCAGCCATCAAACACCTTGGACTACTACTACACTGACCTCGTTACATCCACAGAGGCTCTCGTAGAAACTAAGTTTGTTTACCACCAACCATGCCCGCCTGTACTATCATCCATTCCTTCCATCTGGACCACTGTCGCACGTCACATCTGCCGCGTCATCAGAGCGCTGACGCTCTCTGTGTTAATAGCACGGGAAACACCGCGGGAACTGCTACACACTGAAAAACTGTACTGTGCGAAAACCCTGGAGTGGATTCCAGTTTACTCCGGACCCTACAGAGATCCACCATTTCATCCACAGTCAAAATATAAATGTTTAATGCACAATCACACACACACACACACACACACACACACACACACACACACACACACACCATCTCTCTCTCATCTCTCTCTCTCTCTCTCTCTCTCTCTCTCTCTCTCTCTCTCTCTCTCTCTCTCTCTCTCTCTCCTCTCTCTCTCTCTCTCTCTCTCTCTCTCTCTCTCGTGGCAACGTGGCAACAGCCTGAGGTTTCAAAGTAAACCCCCCCTCCCACTGACAATACTTCTCATCTACCAGCCACCCAAACCCATCCCAGAGATGCACGACCTTCTCACTAAACTCTGCCCAACCTCTATCAACATTATAATACTAGGAGACATAAATATTCCCGTTGACACCCCCTCCTGTCACTATGCAGCCGAGTTCCTACACCTTCTGGACTGCCTCAACCTAACACAACATGTTGATGTCCCCACACACACTAGGGGACACACACTGGACCTTGTCATCACAAACTCTGCCCCCATTAGTAAACTATCAGTGTACGATCTAGGTGTGTCGGATCACAAGGCCATCTCAATGGAGCTGCCGCTCCTGCTACCCCGAACCCAAGCGTCAAATCCGTTTCAGAAATCTGAAAAACATCAACCCCGACACCATGACTTTGGATCTCCAGCATCTCTGCACAATTACTCCTACATCAGTCAATGAATCTGTGGACTTTTACAAAAATCTCTGTGTAATCTCCTGGATCTCCACGCCTGCGAGCTGCGGAAAATGAAGACCGCGTGGGCGTGTCCTCGAGCGGCACCTCAAGGTTTCTGGACTCACTGTTCACAGACAGGCATACCGGGACCACCAAGAAGCCTATGCAAAGTCCCTCAGAGACACACGGTCAAAATTATGCTCCACTATCATCAACAATAGCCCTGGCAACTCCAAGTAACTTTTTTCCACCATAAATAATATCCTCAAACCTCAGACTCCCTTACACAAAGACACCACAGAGGAGCAGTGTGATCATTTCATCGCATTCTTTGGAGAAAAGTAGAGACCATCCACTCTCTCCTCTCAATCTCCGCTGCTCTGCCAGTCCTGACCGTCAACCCTCAGCCCGGACCTACCCAGCCTCTTTGCTGCTTCACTGACATCTCGCAGCATGAAGTTGAGGCCATCATCAAAAAGATGAAACCTTCTACCTGTGCCCTGGACCCCTTTCCCACAGCCCTGGTCAAATCTAACATTGGTGCCATAAGTCCCCTGATCACTTTAGTGATAAACCACTCCATCCAGTCTGGTCATGTTCCATCCCCATTAAAAGCTGCTGTCATCAAACCACTCCTCAAAAAACCCACCTTAGACCCTGAAGTCCTTGCTCATTACAGACCCATCTCCAACCTGCCATTTCTATCAAAGGTGCTGGAGAAAGTAATTGCCATTCAGATTCACGAACATCTCAAAAAATTCCAGTCAGGTTTCCGCCAGGGCCACAGTACAGAAACTGCCTTAGTCAGGGTGACCAATGACCTGCTGATGACAGCTGACACCAGATCTCCATCCCTCCTCATCCTCCTGGATCTAACTGCAGCATTTGACACCGTCGACCATGACATTCTACTCCATCGTCTTCCCTCGACAATTGGACTCTCTGACTCTGCCCTAAACTGGTTCACCTCATATCTCACCGGGAGGACTGAGCACGTCACCTTGGGAGCGGCAAAATCACAAACACACTCTGTGAACTGTGGTGTCCCTCAAGGATCAGTCCTCGGCCCCACCCTTTTCACCATATACCCCCCTTGGTCATGTCATCACCCGGCATGGAATATCGTTCCATTGCTATGCTGATGACACACAGCTTTACATCAGAACAAACCCAACCCCCTCTGCACCTCTGCCATCATCCAACATAACCACATGCCTGGAGGAGATAAAGGTGTGGATGAAGCACAACTTCCTTCAATTAAACAGCTCCAAGACTGAAGCCATTCTAGTTGGAACTCCACATCAGGTCCTTTCATCCTCCATCACCAGCATCACCTTCTCTGGTCAGAACATTTCACTCTCATCAACTGTTACCAATCTGGGTGTTAAAATAGATCCTCACCTGACCTTTGAGGCCCACATCAAACAAACATGCAAGACCTCCTTCTACCACCTCAGAAATATCACTAAACTCCGCCCCAAACTCAGTCTGTCAGATGCTGAAAAGCTTGTCCACACATTTGTCTCCTCCAGGCTAGACTACTGTAACGCACTTCTCATTGGGATTCCTAGCAAGAACATCCAGAAGCTGCAATACATCCAGAACAAGTCAAGTCAAGTCAAGTTTATTGTCACTTCACAGTTTACACAAGTATAAGCAATGAAAATCTGAAAATCTTATGTGCAATACCCGACGACAAAACTGTATAAGTTAAATATATAAAAATGCAATATATAAAAGGCAATATGTCAGAAAAAGAGCAATATATATATATAAATCAATAAATAATAATAATAAAATGTACATTGTTATATGCTATACACCCTTGTTCACCAGCCTGATGGCCTGACTGTGGAAGCTATCTCTAAGTCTATTTGTGCGGCACTTGATACTGAGGTATCGCCTGCCTGACGGTAAAAGTGAATGCAGTTCGTGGCTGGGGTGGGCATTGTCTTTTATGATGCGTTTGGCCTTGGCCACGCACTGCTGGTTGTATATATCCAGGAGGGATGGTAGCTCACCTCCAACATCCGCACCACCCTTTGAAGCGCTCTGCGCTCGAGTGCGGTGCAGTTCCCGTACCAGGCGGTGATACACCCTGTAAGAACACTCTCCATGGTGCCGGTATAGAATGTTCTCAGGATGCGGGGGCCATGCTGAATTTCCTCAGACGCCTGAGGAAATACAGGCGTTGTTGGGGCCTTTTCACCACGTGTTTGGTGTGCGTGGACCATGTGAGGTCCTCGGAGATGTGCACGCCGAGGAACTTGAAGCTGCTGACCCTCTCTACTGAAACACCTTCGATGGAGATAGGGGCGTGCTCTCCTCTCTGCTTCCTGTAGTCCACGATCAGCTCCTTGGTCTTCTTGACGTTGAGGGCGAGGCTGTTCTCCTGGCACCACTGCTCCAGTGATCCAACCTCCTCCCTGTAGGCTTTCTCATTGTCGCCGGAGATCAGGCCCATCACTGTCATGTCGTCAGCAAACTCGATGATGACGTTGGAGCTGTGCATAGCCATGCAGTCGTGGGTGTAGAGGGAGTAGAGGAGAGGGCTCAGCACGCATCCCTGGGGGGCTCCCGTGTTGAGGGTCAGTGGCTCTGAGGTGGTGCTGCCCATCCTCACCACCTGGCAGCGGTCCGACAGGAGGTCCAGTATCCAGCTGTACGTGGCTGGGGGCACGCCTAGACCTCTAAGCTTGGTGTTGAGCTTGGCAGGAACTATCGTGTTGAACGCTGAGCTGTAGTCCACAAACAGCATCCGCACATAACAGTTCTTTCCCTCCAGGTGGGAAACGGCAGTGTGGAGGGCCATGGCAATTGCGTCGTCCGTGGATCTGTTTTGACGATATATAAAAAAATTTAATTAAAAAATAACACGGAGCAAAGTCCTTGACCAACCTCTCGAAGCATTTTCTGACAATCGAGGTGAGGGCTACAGGTCTATAGTCGTTCAGGCATGTTACCTTGGGTTGTTTAGGGACAGGCACGGTGGTGGACATCTTGAAGACCGCGGGAACAACAGCCTGGGACAGGGAGAGGTTGAAGAAGTTTGCAAAGACTCCTGCCAACTGGTCTGCGCAGGCTCTGAGGACGCAGGCCTCTGAGGGCCTGCCAAAGCGGAGTTACGTGCGTGGAGGGCAGCGCGTGATGAACGTGATGAACAGCACTGCTAGGATCCTGATGAGAGTGCGGAAGTATGAACACATCACACCCATACTCAAATCACTGCACTGGCTCCCGGTCTCACTCAGGATTGACTACAAAATCACCCTCTTCACCTATCAGTGCATTCATGGAAATGCTCCCTCATACATCAAAGAACTGCTCACCCCACAAACCTCCACGAAGAGCCTACGCTCTGAAAAGGCAAACCTCCTCCTTCCCCCCAGGACCAAACTGAAAACCATGGGAGACCGAGCCTTGTGCTCTGCTACTCCGAGACTGTGGAATGCCCTCCCAAACCAGCTGAGGACACCACAGACTGTGGAATGCCCTCCCAAACCAGCTGAGGACACCACAGACTGTGGAATGCCCTCCCAAACCAGCTGAGCACACCACAGACTGTGGAACGCCCTCCCAAACCAGCTGAGGACACCACAGACTGGAATGCCCTCCCAAACCAGCTGAGGACACCACAGACTGTGGAACGCCCTCCCAAAGCAGCTGAGGACACCACAGACTGTGGAATGCCCTCCCAAACCAGCTGAGGACACCACAGACTGGAATGCCCTCCCAAACCAGCTGAGGACACCACAGACTGTGGAACGCCCTCCCAAAGCAGCTGAGGACACCACAGACTGTGGAATGCCCTCCCAAACCAGCTGAGGACACCACAGACTGTGGAACGCCCTCCCAAAGCAGCTGAGGACACCACAGACTGTGGAACGCCCTCCCAAAGCAGCTGAGGACACCACAGACTGTGGAATGCCCTCCCAAACCAGCTGAGGACACAACAGACTGTGGAACGCCCTCCCAAAGCAGCTGAGGACACCACAGACTGTGGAATGCCCTCCCAAACCAGCTGAGGACACAACAGACTGTGGAATGCACTCCCAAACCAGCTGAGGACACCACAGACTGTGGAATGCCCTCCCAAACCAGCTGAGGACACCACAGACTGTGGAATGCACTCCCAAACCAGCTGAGGACACCACAGACTGTGGAATGCCCTCCCAAACAGGCCATCAGGCTGCTGAATTCAGATTCAGATTACTTTAGATTACTTTATACAAGGGCGTATAGCATATAACAATGTATATTTGATTACATTGATTTATATATATATTTTGCACTTTTTCTGTGCTGATATATTGCATTTTATAAATTGCATTTTTACTTTTATATATTTAACTTTATACAGTTTTGTACTTTTTTTAACTTCTTTTATTCTATTCTTATTTTTTTAACTGCTGTCGGGTATTGCACATAAGAGACACCCACTGCTTTATACTTGTGTAAACTGTGAAGTGACAATAAACTTGACTTGACTTGACAAACCAGCTGAGGACACCACAGACTGTGGATGCTTTCTTCTTCTTATTATTATTATTATTATAACGAATCAGGACTACAGAATTTTGTATTTTTTTTTTTCATGATGAGCCTAGGGGACGACTTCCGCCTCATCGGAGTCGTCACCTAGGCTCGTCACAAACAAATATTAAAATAGTTTAATTAAAACTATAAGCAGAAAGAAAGAAGAAGAAGAAGAATATATTTTAATCGGCGTGAATTAAAAAATATTAATAACGTATTAGGACTACAGAGGTATACGACTTCCGCCTCCGGGGCGGAAGTGTATTGTATTGTATTGTGACAAGCTTTAGACGGCGACTTCCGCTCCCTGACGACTTCCGCTCTCCGGAGGGCGGCAGTCGTTACATAGGCTCGTCACAATTAAAAATATATATATTTTAATTTAAACTATAAGCACAAAGAAGAATATATTTAAATCGGGGTTCATATAAAAAAAAAAAATTAACGTATTAGGACTACAGATGACGACTTCCGCCTCAAGGGCGGAAGTCGTCATCTGGGGCTTGTCACGACAATAAAAGACTTCCGCCTCTGAAGTTGTAAAGAAAACAAGAGAGAGAGCTTCGGACGAACAACACTAACCACCACCACCACCACCTCCTAACCGTTTATAAAAGACTATAAACCCCAGTAAACAGGTAGATATGTGCTCGTATTGTCGTCGTCACGTCTCGACACTATAATGCGCGTTTTAGTCTTTAGACAAAAACATTGCGAAAATAATCCACCATCTATGTGTGTGAGGGCTAGCACGTCAGGCTACGCTAACGGCCATCACCTCAACTACAAAAAAACAAATAACCAGACCCATAACTTAACTCCTAATTAACTTACCCGTAATTAACTAACGTAGTTGACGAGGTTGTGTGTGTGTGTGTGTGTGTGTGTGTGTGTGTGTGTGTGTGTGTGTGTGTGTGTGTGTGTGTGTGTGTGTGTGTGTGTGTGTGTGGTGTGTGTGTGTGTGTGTGTGTGTGTGTGTGTGTGTGTGTGTGTGTGTGTGTGGTGTGTGTGTGTGTGTGTGTGTGTGTGTGTGTGTGTGTGTGTGTGTGTGTGTGTGTGTGTGTGTGTGGGGTGGCGGCACCCCTCATCAGTACCGGGTCAGTCAGTCTCCACGTCGGAATGTCAACCATCGTTATTGGTTTAATAGCTCTGATCGGGATGAT
This sequence comes from Muraenolepis orangiensis, assembly GCA_027704905.1. NCBI lineage: Eukaryota > Metazoa > Chordata > Actinopteri > Gadiformes > Muraenolepididae > Muraenolepis > Muraenolepis orangiensis. Next base: position 5,123,044 of record CM051016.1, read on the forward strand.
ACTACCATAAGGTGTTTAGACTAGCGTCCCATAGGGGGGGGGGGGCGGAGAGATACACACACACACACACAGGCCCAACGTGTGGTCATACACACATGCATACATACACACACATACATACGATAAGGCATTTAGACTAGCGTCCCATAGGGGGGGGGGGGGCAGATACACACACACACAGGCCCAACGTGTGGTCACACATACATACACACACTCATACGATAAGGTGTTTAGATTAGCGTCCCATAGGGGGGGTGGGGGCAGATACACACACACAGGCCCAATGTGTGGTCACACACACACATACATACACTCATACAATAAGGCGTTTAGACTAGCGTCCCATAGGGGAAGGGGGGGGTCCAGATACATGCACACACAGGCAGGCCCAATGTTTGGTCACACACACACACAGGCCCAACGTGTGGACACACACACACACACACCCCCCCCCAGTGGCAGAGCCCCGTTGACAAGAGTGAGGTTTCATGCTGAAGTGGATGTTTCTCTGAAGGCATGTGGTCTCCCCATCCCCCGTGGATGTCCTTCTCAGCCCAGGGGGGGGCGGGTGTTCCTTTTTGTTTATCGGGGGGGGGGGGGAAATACAATTTGTGTTGTACCGTTTACCTCATAAGGTTCGACTTCAAATGTGGTCGGTCTCTTCTTATTCATCACTGATTGATATATATGTATACATATAAATGCCATCCTGTGTGTCAGCATCCATTGACCGGTATACCAATGATAACCACACAGCTGTGCGCTTTGCAGCCCTGAGCAAAACTCAACATGCTGGGGGCTGAGATAAGGACATGCAGATGTTCATGGGGCCCCATGTCTTCAGAGACATGCCCCAAAGGAAGGTACTGTAGGTCAAACATAAAGTTTGCATGCTCCCTCAGTGCTTACAAAATGAGTGGCGTTATCCGTTGCTACGCATCCGGCGGGGTGGTTGGTGTGCGAGGGCGACATTACATGTTTAATCCTATCGGTGCCTGAGGTACCTCATGTATGTGAAACAAGTGACATTACTTGAGTGTTTGTGCCTCAACAGTTCAACCATGTTTTGTTTTCTCCTCTCCTTTTTTCTAGCGGTTGTCACTCTGGAGTTCAGGAGATTATCTGTGTAAGAGTGTGTGTGTGGGCGAGTGGGTGTGTGTGTGTGGGTGAGACAGTCGGTCGGTCCCCGTTGGACCGAGATTTCGATATATTTTGTATTGTGGACGGGCTCCTCCCTGGAGAATGACAATGGAGGAGATGAAGAATGAAGCAGAGACCAGCTCCATGGTGTCGATGACGCTGTACGCCGTTATGTACCCAGTTTTCAACGAGGTAATGCATCTTCTTCTTCTTCTTGTGTTCATGTCTGTATGACGCTCGTATTCACATCATGAGGCGCTTATCATTTCTTATGATGGTCCCCCCCCCCCCCCCCCCCCCTGCAAACAAATATGCGCCAGACGACAAGGCAGAACAAGTAGTTCTCCCCACACTGCAGGTTACGGAATCAACAAATGATGTGTTTACGTGTTGTTTGTGACGCTGACGATGTAGCAGATTGTCACACAAGGGAAGGCGGTGTGGCCCACCGGGGGTGGCAGGATAGCTCCGTCAGTAAGGATTTGGGGCTTTGGAATCGGAAGGTTGCCAGTTCAAGTCCCCCCTGAAACACCTGAGCGCTGTCGAGGTGCCCTTGAGCACCAAGGCACCAGACCTCTCCCCTGCTCCCCTGTATAGCCAATAGCTGATACCCACTGCTCCTCATACTAGGATGGGTTAAATACAGAGGAACTCATTTCACTGTGTGTACATGTACGTGATCAATAAAGAGGATTTCAGATTTCAGACGTGTGCCTCTTGCCTAGCTGTCCCTCGACACAGGAAGCGTACGACGTCTTGAGTGAAGCTCAGGGAAGTATTCTGCGGAGTTGAGCCACAGGATGTGGGGAGGGTTTTTGCCGTGCGCTTAAAAGATACTCACAAATAGTATAGAGTATTTAGCAGCAGTAAATGATTGCTGTGTGGTTGAATTGCCCCGGTTCTATTTTTAAGGAGAACATGACACCCCTAAGGTGGGCTTGTAGATGTATTGGCGTGAGACGACTCCCTCTACAGGTTAAACACAACGCTATGCGCTAATGCCTCACTTCTGATCGGCTGATATGGCTACCTGGTATCGGTGAAACTGAATTAACCTCGTTATTTTTTTAAAGGCCTTGGTCGACTGGGGGTTTGCTTCTCCTTTAAGAAGTCTCTGTTTGCAGTTCAAACAGCGACCCACGATCCAAAGAACACTCCACAGAGATCCCCCCCCCCCCCCCCCTTGGTTTCCAGGCGCCACACGCACACGCACACACACCACAGCACACACACACACACACACACACACACACACACACACACACACACACACACACACACACACACACACACACACACACACACACACACACACACACACACACACACACACACACCCCTCTCTGCCCCTTCCTCGTTACAGACTACTGGTCTTATCTTGGTTGCATGGATTTCTCCCGTCGATATAAAATAATTGGAAATAACGTCATTCATATTAAAGGCACATTCCGGGAAGGATGTGGTCAAAAGCAGGCTTTTATGGCGGCGTTTTATCAGCAACGCTGTGTTTTTTTTATTGTGTAAAGGACGATGTGATCGTATAGTGTTTTTATATGCCATGTTCATGTTTGCATTGTGCTCTGTCCTCAGCTGGAGAGGATTAACCTTTCAGCCGCCCAGACACTCAGAGCAGCCTTCATAAAGGTAGGATGCTCCACCGAATGGGACCGCCACCACCACCACCACACAACACTGGAAATGTTGCAGAGTTACTATATCACTCAAACACTCGTGAGGCTGTGTGGTTCTCCAATGACAATTTAGAATTGCTGCGCCGCTGTGTGTGTGTGTGTGTCCGTGCCCCTCCCTCCCCATACCTGCTCTGCAGTTCCCTAAATGCCCACAGAGGGCAGCAGTTGACAAACGCTTTCCCCCTTGGGGGAAACTCACCAGAGTCCTGTAGCTACACCAGTGCACCAGCCAAGAAGCATACCCATCACCCTAAGCATTGTAAAACACGATGATAATCACTATACACCGTGAACCAAGTAAGCCTCGGCTGCAACCTTTACTGCATAGAGAGTGTGCCTCGGGTAGTTCAGGGAGAGCTGTTGCTCCTCAGCATCTTATCAGTGGCCTTCAGCTTGCGATGACCCAGAAAAATTAGTTGCGGGGGGGGATAAAAGTAACCCTTACCTTAACCCTTAACTAGGACAAAAAGTATTGATGGAACTATTTATACTGTATACTGTTTGTGGTTACCTTTATTACCATCCAACATTTGCACTCTGGTTAAATGCCAAATTATTTTTCACTGTACTGTACTTGTGCTGTGCAATGACAATATATTTAAATCAAATCAAATTTTATATCGCCCTTAAAACACATAGGCTGTTCAGAGTGTGTTACATCACATTGTAAAGACGATAATAAAGAGAATGGAAAAGCTCAAATAAAAAGTTTTTAAAGAATAAAGATTATGCCAGTGCATACATTACAAGATTGTTATTGGCCATTTGTAACAAGTACATAAGAATGCTTACTCCCCATTCCCTCCCGCAGTATAAATCTCAAAAACAACACCATATAAATAATATATACAATAAAATAAACAAAAAACAGCAATAAAGTGATATGTACGTTTTTATTTTATTTTAAATTTTAAATTTTTACAAAAGCAGGTTCATCTTTCAAAGGTTAGCAAGTGGTTAAAGGTCCAGATTCAACAGTATAAAGTGTTTGAGGCAGACCTCGTGTATGATCTGGACATTTTCAGATATGTTACATAGTTACATAGAGGCCGTTTCAAAACCCTGGCAATTGTGAGCCGAACACCCAAGCAGAAGAGATTGATGCTGGTTCCTAAAACCCCTTTTGTGTATCTGTACACACATAGTCCCATTTAAGAGTATGAATACTAAATGAGCTTATGTTTGCCATCTGTGCCCACGCCACAAACAATGCGTCCTCCATAAACCCCTTCAGTCTGCTAACCTCCGCCTGTCTGTGCACACGTGCAGGTTCACTTTGGACTTGGGTCAAATGATGGGTGTGGCCACAGAAGAGAGTGAGGAGAGTGGCCATTGTCGTCACAGACACGACTCTGTACAAAGGCTTATGTGATGACTTATATGGTACAGAAGCTTCTATGTTTTATGTGGAGTGTGGCAGTTCTTCATTGAGTCCAGTGAGACGCGTCGCGAACACACACACAAACGCCGACTCGATGCAAAGTAGCATTGTTAATTCACAAGGCACGAGTCGGGTAATTTCCATGTGGTTTGGCTATCAAAACGTAGCCCTGGAAAGCAGGTTAACGGCTGTGCTTGAGTGGTGTTTGAGTTGGCTCCAAAGCACACACAGTGTTCGCCATGGAGCTCTTTTGAATGTCAATAAAGTGTGTGTGTGTGTGTGTGTATTAATTGATCTCAATAATGAATGCCTTAATTGGTGTCCTGAATCCATCTTTTAAAAGTCTTAAAATGCTAGGATTTTATGTTTTTATTTTTTTTCTGTCCCACTTTGGTAACATGAATTAGGGAAATGATTTCCTGAATGCCTCTCGGGATAGCGTCACGCCGATCAGGGCCGTGGAACCAAAACAACACTCATATTGTTTTAACAGTTGAAGTAGACTTCCTCACTGGACCAGAAGAGTCAGGTGTTATGGCACCAGATACATTTGGGTCAACTGGTCCTGAACCTTATGCAATTGATGTCTTTTTTTTTTCTCTGCAATTTTGGTTTTTGTAAAGTTGGTCTTCAATTTGAATTCGAAGTGTGGCATTAAAAAAAGTCTTGAAGTCTTAAATTTAATTAGCCTTACAATAATAAGTAATAGAGAAGCGAAGAAATAAACATTTATATGCACAACTAAAATATATAGGGTGTTTATATATAGTATAGTTTTGAAGTGAACTCGCACACCGTGCTTACCGGTACTTAGTTCTTTAAAGAAAGGACCGGTGCGTCAAACCGGAGCACGGCCATGTTGAAATGACCTTTTGTTCCAATGCATCGCCAGTAGATGGCAGTGTTGAGCTCATCCCCTTTTATCGCAATGACTTATTTATAAACATTACGTTACATTCATTTAGCAGACGCTTTTATCCAACAATAACAATAGTTTATCTAACAATAGTGCCTTTGAGCTGTAAGGAGACTCGCATTAGGGTCCAGGGTAATACCCGCGGAGGTATTAGAAGTATTAAAAAGTCTTTCATTCAAAATTAATAATGTTATCCTCAATATAATTTGCATAGGTCTTTAGCAATATACCTCAAACCAATACGTGTGTACACTTTTTTTGTATCACCGGCTTCCTGCATGTGTGTGGAGTGTTGATGGATCACTTACAGAATCAGAACAAATAAACAAATACATTTGGATAAAAGGCTATTGAAGTCTCGAGGAGAACTGGTCGATGCCTGCATAAACCCTGGTGTGCGTGTGTCTCTGTGTGTCTGTCTGTGTCTCTGTGTCTGTGTCTCTCTGTTGTGTCTGTGTGTCTCCCTGTGTCTGTCTCTCTCTGTTGTGTCTCTGTGTGTCTCCCTGTGTCTGTGTCTCTCTGTTTCTGTCTGTGTCTGTGTGTCTCTCTCTGTTGTGTCTCTGTTTCTCTGTGTGTCTCCCTGTGTCTGTGTCTCTCTGTTTCTGTCTCTGTGTCTGTGTCTCTCTCTGTTGTGTCTCTGTTTCTGTGTCTGTCTCTCTGTGTCTGTGTCTCTCTCTGTTGTGTCTCTGTTTCTGTGTCTCCCTGTGTTTGTATCTCTCTCTGTTGTGTCTCCATCTGTGTCTGTCTCTCTGTGTCTCTGTTTCTCAGTGTCTCCCTGTGTCTCTCTCTGTTGTGTCTCCGTTTCTGTGTCTGTCTCTCTGTGTGTCCCTGTGTCTGTGTCTCTCTGTTGTGTCTGTCTCTCTGTCTCTGTTTCTCGGTGTGTCTCCCTGTGTCTGTGTCTCTCTCTGTTATGTCTCTGTTTCTGTGTGTCTCCCTGTGTGTGTTTGTCTGTGTCTCTCTGTTGCGCTGTGTCCCTGTGTTTGTCTGTCTGTGTCTCTATTACTCTGTGTGTCTCTGTGGGTCTCCCTCTGGTCTCTAATTGTATCCTGTGTATGTCTTGTGGTGTTCAGGCGGAGAGGGAGAACCCAGGGCTGACCCAGGACATAATCATGAAGATCCTGGAGAAGAAGAACGTCCAGATCAACTTCACAGAGTCTCTGCTGCGCATGGCGGCGGAGGACGTTGAAGGTGCTGTGTATTTGGGTGTGTGGGTGGGTGGGTGGATTTGACCATAAACCATAGCCATGTGAAAATAGCCCAGGTCTACAGCTGATCCATCAAAACCTCGACTATTATCCCGTTCGCCCCGAGTGTAAATATGTGTGTGTGTGTCCCTCGTTATAACACACACACAGGTGTAGCACGTTTGCCATTCAAACTGATGTTGACTCGGTGGTGCGGAACAATAGTCTGACCCAATTTCATGTGGTGGAAAATACAATGGTGATACAGTGCTTTTATTTTTATTGTACACAACGCACCCACAACGTGGACGGCTAACCGGGAAACTCTTACTCCTCGCAGAGTTCTTGATCGACCGGCCCGAGCAGGAGTTTTTGGACCTGGGCGAGAAGGCCCGGGCTCTGAAGCACATCCTCAGCAAGATCCCAGACGAGATCAACGACAGAGTACGCTTCCTTCAGACCATCAAGTGAGTCTGGGCCCCCCACCAAACACACACACACACACACACACACACACACACACACACACACACACACACACACACACACACACACACACACACACACACACACACACACACACACACACACTCTTCATACCCTCACATGCAGTCCTGTAGGCTTCTGGTTAATCTTCTGGTTGGTATCCCTCCTCCCGATGTGGGTGTCAAACCCTGGTCATACGTGACCGGGATCATCGTCCTCCATGTGGACGACGATGGCGCGTACCGCATCTCAACAAGACACAATGTTGAATATGAGACCCAAGCGAGGGAGGGCATGTGGCGTGGTGATTTTGAACTGACACACACACACACACACACACACACACACACACACACACACACACACACACACCTGTCTGAGGATGGGTAGCTGCTGTTCACTTTTGACATGTGGTTGATGTTCATTTGCAGTACAGCCTTGTCGCTACTAACACAAGGTTTCAGAGCCGTCGTCTGCCCAACGGCAACCGTGTGCAACTGGACTTTGTCTTGGCTAGAAAGACGTGGATCGACAGCATCAAAAACTCACGTGTTGTTGTTTCATGCAAATGCCAGATAAGTTATGGTAAGAACCAAAGTACCAGCCAAAGATCCCATGAAACAAAGAGCATACCGCCGCAGTACACGACCGGTTCAGCGCTCTCTGTGACCAGCTTGAAGACAAGAACATCAGTGTTGTATGTGACACCCTTGTCGCTTCCAACAGAGATATTCATCCATGAAAGTTTTCCGGATTTATCCGGAATTCCGGATATTTGTCAAAACTCGCAAAACTCGTTTTTTTTACTTTTCCGGTTAATAATCATTGATATATTCGTCGATATACGGCATGTTTACATTTTGTCTATGGGCGTGGCCATTTTACATCTGGCAAAGTTATGGAAATGAGAGAGATTGGACATAGCGCTACACAGTAGAAGGGTCAGCTGAGAGAGATTTGGGTGTTTGAAAAGCGCTCGAAATTATTTTGTGTACCTGTCTAATCGGCTAGTCAATTGAGAAGCTTTTATCTATTGTGTTGACCCATGAAGCGATAAGAACGTACAAACAGGTAGAGAGCTCGGCGGATTTACGTACAATAGAAGGCATGTTAAAAGAAAATTCATAACAATGTGGGGTTTTTTTTAAAGAAAAAAAAAAAAATGTGTTTGTTGTGCTCAAAATGCAGCTGAGAGCATCTTTTTAAAATTTGTTTTGTTAAATATGTTACATGATATAATGTAACAGGCTATCATGTAACATGCTGTCATGTAACATGATAGCCTGTTACATGACAGCATGTTACATGATAGTATGTTACATGCTATCATGTAACATGCTATCATGTAACAGGCTATCATGTAAAAGGCTATCATGTAACATACTATCATGTAACAGGCTATCATGTAACATACTATCATGTAACATACTATCATGTAACAGGCTATCATGTAACAGGCTATCATGTAACAGGCTATCATGTAAAAGGCTATCATGTAACAGGCTATCATGTGACATACTATCATGTAACAGGCTATCATGTAACAGGCTATCATGTAACAGGCTATCATGTAACAGGCTATCATGTAACATACTATCATGTAACAGGCTATCATGTAAAAGGCTATCATGTAACATACTATCATGTAACAGGCTATCATGTAAAAGGCTATCATGTAACATGATATCATGTAACAGGCTATCATGTAACTGCCTCAGTGCCCTTGAGCACCAAGGCCCCAGACCTGCTCCCCTGTAGAGCCAATAGCTGATACCCACTGCTCCTCACACTAGGATGGGTTACATGAGAGGAACTCGTGTGTGTGTGTGTGTGTGTGTGTGTGTGTGTGTGTGTGTGTGTGTGTGTGTGTGTGGTGTGTGTGTGTGTGTGTGTGTGTGTGTGTGTGTGTGTGTGTGTGTGTGTGTGTGTGTGTGTGTGTGTGTGTGTGTGTGTGTGTGTGTGTGTGTGAGGCCTTAGCTATAGATGTGTCTCCAGAACCCACTTGAACCTTCACAGTTGGGCCATCTGTCACAACAGGACGGAGCGTGTCATAACGATGCGTGTCATAACGGTGCCTTGTGTCTCTGCTCCGTTACAGAGACATCGCCAGCGCCATTAAGGAGCTGCTGGACACCGTCAACAACGTCATCAAGAAATACCAGTACCAGAATCGCAGGGTGAGGAGACAACAGTCTCTCTCTCTCGCTCTCTCACTGGCTCTCTCTAGCTCGCTCTCTCTCTCTCGCTCTCTCTGGCTCTGGCTCTCTGGCTCTAGCTCTCTGTCTATCTCTAGCTCTCTCCCTCTCTTGCCTCGTTTCCACCAACGCAAGCCTAGTTCTAGCTCTCGGATGGCGCTAGAGCCGGTTCGCAGTTGGTTGAACCAGTCTAAGAACCGGTTTGCGTTTCCACCGACTTTTTCCCCGAGAGAGAGCCACGCCGTGACGTCACTGTTCATTGTCTGGATGCGTCTCATCAGTTTGTTATGGATTAGCTCCTCGTATCGTCCAGTTTGTTATGGATTAGCTCCTCGTATCGTCCAGTTTGTTATGGATTAGCTCCTCGTATCGTCCAGTTTGTTATGGATTAGCTCCTCGTATCGTCCAGTTTGTTATGGATTAGCTCCTCGTATCGTCCAGTTTGTTATGGATTAGCTCCTCGTATGTCCAGTTTGTTATCGATTAGCTCCTCGGTCCTGTCCCCCGCTGAAGACATCTCACGCTGTAGTTTTTCTAATAGCGGTTTGTTCTAGAAGCTCCTCTAGTTTATTGTGACCTTCTGCCGAGGACAACAACGCAAGGAGGCAGTTTGTCTCGTGCACGGGACCACTTCGCCTTCACGTCCATGGCAAATTTTAGTGATTTAAAAAATGGCGGTCAAAAACGTTGAGTTTGTCCGATAAGCCCAGCCCCGATAAGCCCCGCCCCCAGCCCCTGACGTAGTGGAGCAAACAACCGGTTCGAGATTAGGCCCAAGCTCTGAACCAGCCCTCAAAACAGCTTGGTGGAAACACGGGTATCTCTGTCTCTCTCTCTCTCTCTCTCTCTCTCTCTCTCTCTCTCTCTCTCTCTCTCTCTCTCTCTCTCTCTCTCTGTCTCTCTGTCTCTCTTTCTGTCTCTGTGGTTCTCTCGCCCTTCCTCCCTATTTGCCTGTCTGAGCCTAATGACTGGTTGTCCTGTGTGTTTTCCACGCTTAAGGCCCTGGAGCACCAGAAAAAGGAGTTTGTGAAGTACTCCAAAAGCTTCAGTGACACCCTCAAAACCTACTTCAAAGACGGGAAGTGAGTACAGACCCCCCTGGGAGGCCCGAGAGAAGTCTGTCACGTCTTTCCTTTCGGTTCGGTCATTTGACTTTCCTGTTCTTTTTTTCTGTGGTCAATAATGTGTGTGTGTGTGTGTGTGTGTTGCCCCGCCCCTTTCCCTTCCAGGGCTATCAATGTGTTCATCAGCGCAAACCGGCTCATCCACCAAACCAACCTCATTCTCCAGACCTTCAAGACTGTGGCCTAGCAACCCCTCTCACCCCCCCCCACCGCCTCCTGCAGGGTGGGTGGAGGAGGAGCTGCATCACCTGTATATGTAATGAGAGAGAGAGAGAGTTGATTTTTAAGGGGTCAGGGGGAGGGGGGGAGGGGGAGTTCCGTTCCAGTCGCTCCAGTCGCTCCAGATTCCATTTCCAAGGGGGCTGAAAAAGTGCCATTCTGTCAGTTTTAGTTTTTTTGGGTTTTTCTCAATCAGGGTTTTTTCAGTCTTGAAATGGAACAGAGAGACAAGTGTCTCCAACCCCCCCCCACCCCTCCAAAGTCTTGGTTGATTTTATCCAGACAGTTTTAATTTATAACCCTGGTCTTTATAATTATTATTATTATTATTATTATGAGTAGTAGAAGTAGTAGTATTTTTGGATGCAGGAGAGACGTGTTTATCAAAGTCTAATTGCCATTTTTCTAATATATTCCCGTTTATTATTTTCATTTTTAGCTTTCCCCCCCCCCCCCCCCAGATCATAGTGCACTGCACTGCACTGCACTGCTGTGTGTGTGGTGTGCAGTGCAGTGCACCACCTCGTTGGTTCACCCTTTCTCCACAAATCCCAGACAAAAGCAACACAAACGCCTCCCAATACGCTTCGGCCAGTCGGTCGGTCTCCCTGTGCACACCAGGCCGCTGTGTCCAGCGAGGGGAGGGCTGCAGCCTCCTCCTCCTCCCTCCTCTTCCTCCTCCTCCTCTTCCTCCTTCACATGGTTTCTCTCAGAAGACCGCCAAAAGACTTTTAGCACAGTGTGCGCTTTTACGGAAAAAAAGAGAAAAAATAAGAAAGTCCTGTAACATTCCCTTCTTGTCATTGAGTGTTTAACCGTGGGAAGCCATTGCCTGACGTGGGGATCAGAGACAGACAGAGAGACAGACAGACAGACAGAGATGTTGATGTCCTGTATTTAACTGATATCTGGTTGCAAATGTTCAATAAATAGTTTCCAAGTGTCTTCTATTCACGCATCTCGTCTAAAGGTCTCACTTTCAATTGCTGTGTGTGTGTGTGTGTGTGTGTGTGTGTGTGTGTGTGTGTGTGTGTGTGTGTGTGTGTGTGTGTGTGTGTGTGTGTGTGTGTGTGTGTGTGTGTGTGTGTGTGTGTGTGTGTGTGTGTGTGTGTGTGTGTGTGTGTGTGTGTGTGTGTGTGTGTGTCATATTACCCTTCCATCAAACAAAACGCCACTTCTGTGACATTCAATCCCAGAAACATCTCATGCCAGGTCATACCTTGAACAAACAGAACATTTTGCGCCGTGTGGGAGTGCAAATCTAGCCGGCCTGCCTACTTTGAGTCTGACCACCTAGCCATTGTTCTAGCTTACCTGTACCTGTACCGGATATGTGGATATGACAACCCTTTTATATCAAATTTATTTTTATTAATTCTATACGGTTGTGTTTCTGCAGTGATGGATTCATATCATTTGTACGATGCTCTTGCGATGCTCATGGGTGGGGGGGTCTTTCTTTTAGAAATATCACCACCACCACCTCCTCCTCCTGCTTCACTTCCACACAGAGTCCGGGGTAGAGTGCTCTCCCTCCCTCCCTACCTTATTGAACTTTAACCTGGACTTATTGTAGTTCTACCTGAACTTATTGTAGTTCTACCTGAACTTATTGTACTTCTACCTGAACTTATTGTACTTCTACCTGAACTTATTGTACTTCTACCTGAGCACTGGCTCAGTTCTTGGAGACTTGTTAGGAATGAAATGCACTTTTGACTTCAGGTGACGAGTTGTTCTCTTACCTTTAAACCTTTGTTAAACACACTGTCGTAAGTCTCTTTGGATAAAAGCGTCTGCTAAAAGATTGCCATGTAAAAACGACGACGGTGCAGACCCAAAACAGAGCATGGCAGGGTTAGGGCTCCTCCAGGGTCAAAGGGAGGCACACAAGTGAGGAAACAAGGCTTCAAGATGGATTGAGGACTATAGGTTTGTGCTGCCAGAGGACCATGTGTTTCATTGGAAGAAGCACTGTTGTTGTTCAATTTTGGTTGCCGTTGTCTGGTGAACACCGCTGCTGAACTTAGAGAAAAACAATGAAAGAAAAGGAGAACCAACTGATCCACCACAGAGGGAGGGAGGGAGGGAGGGAGGGCTGCTGCCAGCAGCAGCACACCTGTGAACCACCTGTAACTGAAGCCTGTTGCTTGTTGGCATTGACTTGTTATCATTGGCATCTGTGTTTTGTTGTGATCTAATTTCTCGAAGTGGGGTCCTTCCTCCCCCTCTACCTTCCTTCCTCCACCAAGGAGCAGCGGCTCTACTCCCAGTCTCTCACTGGGTGACTGAGCTTCTCACCCTGTACCTCAGGGAGATGCCAGCCACCCTCCTGAGGGAACTCATTTTGGCCGTTTGTATTGGCGATCTCGTCCTGTCGCGAGGTACGCCGACACAAACACACACACCCGCCCAATACTTTTTTAGATTTGATTCTAACTTTTCCACAGGAGTCATTCATATTGTGTTTGTGCTGATGTGCGTATCACTTGTTTGAAATATGAGCGGGATTTCTACAGGGCCGAAAAAAGAGCTAAATAGTTAATAACACTGTCTTGTCTTCTGATGTAACATCAGATGAGAGGTAGGTACCCAGCAGGACAGAGAGGACAGAGAGAGAGGACATACGAGAGGACATACAGAGAGAGAGAGGACATACAGAGAGAGAGGACATACAGAGAGAGGACATACAGAGAGAGGACGAGGACATACAGAGAGAGAGAGGACATACAGAGAGAGAGGACAGAGAGAGAGGACATACAGAGAGAGGACAGAGAGAGAGGACATACAGAAAGAGAGGACAGAGAGGACATACAGAGAGAGAGGACAGAGAGGACATACAGAGAGAGAGGACAGAGGACAGAGAGAGAGGACAGAGAGAGAGAGGACATACAGAGAGAGGACAGAGAGAGGACAGAGAGAGAGAGAGGACAGAGAGGGACAGAGGAGAGAGGACAGAGAGAGAGGACACAGAGAGACAGAGAGGACAGAGAGAGAGAGGACGAGAGACAGAGGACAGACAGAGAGAGAGAGGGACAGAGAGAGAGGACACAGAGAGAGAGGGACAGAGAGAGAGAGGACACAGAGAGAGAGGACAGGGAGAGAGGAACAGAGAGAGAGCGGACAGAGAGAGAGAGGGACAGAGAGAGGAGAGAGAGGACACAGAGGACAGACAGAGAGAGAGGGACAGAGAGAGAGAGGACAGAGAGAGAGGACAGAGAGAGAGGACAGACAGGAGAGAGGGACAGAGAGAGAGAGGGACAGAGAGAGAGAGACAGGAGAGAGAGGACAGGAGAGAGGAACAGAGAGAGAGGAGAGAGAGAGAGAGAGAGAACAGAAAGAGAGCGGACAGAGCAGAGAGAGAGAGGACAGAGAGAGAGAGGACAGACAGGGAGAGAGGGACAGAGAGAACAGAGAGAGAGAGAGGGACAGAGAGAACAGAGAGAGAGAGAGGGACAGAGAGAACAGAGAGAGAGAGAGGGACAGGGAGAGAGGAACAGAGAGAGAGGAGACAGAGAGAGAGGGGGACAGGGACAGGGGGGGAGAGAGAGAGAGAGGGACACAGAGAGGGACACAGAGAGAGAGAGAGGGAAGAGAGAGAGAGAGAGAGAGAGAGGTCAAGATTGTGGATGATATGTACATTTGTTGAATTGTTAAAAAGGTTATTTAAGAAGCATTTTAAAGCTCCAGTAGTGCAGCAGCATCATGGATACAGTGCAGTACAGAGCAGTAACTGTGATGAGTCCAGAACGTCCAGCTCAGTATGACAGAGTAGTAGTAGTGGCAGCACTCCTAGCAGTTCAGTAGACCCTCTGCCTGTGGATCAAACTGTCCTTGAACCTGCTAGTCCTTCCGGTAGTACGGCTGAACGGGAAACACACACTCCAAATCGGATCCCGAGGATGCAGAACGGCCCCAAACAAAATAGCCC
>CM051016.1:5138310-5163310 GCA_027704905.1 Muraenolepis orangiensis
TCTCTCTCCTATCCACACTGTACCCTACCACTCCCCTCTCTCCCCTAAACCCACTCCTCTTCTCCTCCGTACCACACTCCTCTCGCCCCCACTTCACAACTTTAACCTCACCCCCTTATCTTATACCCCCTCCTCCCACACAGCTTTAACCTACACCCCCCCTCCTCTCTCCCTCCCCCTCACACTGTACACCTCATCACACCCCCTATCCTCTCCACCCCTCCACTCTCTAAACCTACCCCTCATCCCCCACTCTTTCCTCTTACACTCCACACTCAAACCGTCACCACCCTCTTCTCTCCCCTCCCCACGCTCTAAACCCTCACCCACCCGCTCTCTCTCTCCCTCCACAACTCTAACCTCACCCCCCTCTCTCCCCTCTCTCACACCATCCACACTCTAACCTCAACCCCCCCTCTCTCCTCCTCCCCTCCACACTCTAACCTCACCCCCCCTTCTACTCCCCTCCCACCACTCAACTCACCCCACCTCATATTCCTTCATCCCCTCCCACACTCTAACCTCACCCCCCCCCCTCTCCCCTCCTCATCCCCCCCCCCACTCGAACCTCGCCCACCCCCCTCTCTACCCTCCCCCCCACTCGAACCTCACCTCCCACTTTTTCTCTACCCATCCCCTACTCTGACATCCTACACCCCCCTCTTTCGTCTCCCCTCCACCACTCCTAACCTCAAAAACCCACTCTGTTCTCCACTCCCACAATGTTTCCATGAATCTCCCACTTAGAATTTCCATGTATCCAACGATTTCACGACCGCTCCTACTTTTTTTTAACTTAAAAAAGTATCTTGTGTACAAATCGGAGATTCGTGATTCAGCCCATAAATTAGTCAAACACTTCGTAAAGGTAACAGTTGTTGAAACCATTCAGCCAAGGTTGTCCCGTCCTTAAACAGAAACCACAACTTTTATGGCTAGATGCTGTGCGTCGAACACTGACACATGAGGAACAGCAACATATATGGTTGTTTTTATGGATGGAAAATATAAAAATATGTAAATATTGAACAGCCAAATCAAGTTGTCATGCAAATCACACTAAGGACGGACGTTAATCTGCAGAAAGTGTTACTGTTAATACGCCTTTAGTAAATGGATAGAGCAAACGTTTACTCCTGCAGGCACTGGTCATGTCCCTGTAACACTCGTCAGATCCCCTCTTTATTGAAGAGTCAGCAGACCAGGCTAACAATGTCAAGGGTTCCTCATTCTTCAGTACATAATATACCGTGGTTGAAAAGGCTGATTGAGATCTCCCGGTCGGCTGAGCATTATTTTCGTATGGAATTCGTGGTTTTCATTGGTCCGTTATATGGGTGACACAGCTCTTGCAGCCCCTTGGTTACAACAGATGCGCTGCCTTGAATTTCCATCTTTGATTTTCGTCTGGGTTCATCTTGCTTCTTTATCTCGTTGAATCACCTTTGAACATTTGTTGAGATCGTTGACGGGTTGGCCGAACTTTTTACCCCACAGGTCAAAAACCTTCATTTGCTTCGCAAATTAGCTTTATTTTTTTTTTTTTTTTTCAGTTATTATTATATAGTAAGCAACACTGACAAAGACTAAGTAGTGTCTATAGACGTGAATAGCATAGAAACAATGAAAACACAACCAGCCAAATATATAGAAAAATGGTAATATCATATACATATGCATATTCATATATGAAAGATGCAGATTTATGTGTGTGTCTGTGTACAAACTAAAATAACGACACGCCAACAAACATAATCATGTATTGTGATTCTTAGGCTAGACCCCATTCATTCCCCAAGCTGTTATAACCTTATACAAAGAGGTTGGCTGCTTGTTGATATATTTGGGAATACATTAGGCCTATGTGAAGTTGTCTGGCTTGTTTTGTCTTATGTTCACAATCACAACAATCAATTGGATCAACAGTATTGATGTTGTATTAATGTTATGTTTCAATAACATTTTAATATAGGACACTGTGATTATTAATAAAACCTACAAGCAAAAACAAAACAATATTCAAACAACTATTCCTACGCATGCCACCCCATAGACGCAGACTGCACGCGTGTTCCGTTCATCTCAGGTCAAAAGGTCTCATGACCGTGAAAGGTCAACGGAACTTCGCGATGATGTCATAGTGTTCCGGCCCCTCTATGTAAGGCTGACAAAATGCAGAAATCATTCACACACGAAGGAACGAACAAACTGGAAGCAGTAAGTTTGTTTAGCTTAGTGAGTAATCCAAGGTCTACCGATGGCAGGTAAGCCGACAACCCGCAAGGAAGCGCTCCCGGCGCTCCCGCACCAATCCACCTCCTCCTCAAACGGAGGAAAGTGGAGCGAGACGTCCTGGCGCTCCCCCTCACTCCCTGGACCATCCACCTCCTCCAAACGGACGGAAGAAGTGGAGGAGCGGCGCATCCCCCTCTCATGGACCATAACACCTTCCTCCAAACGGAGGTAAAGTTGAGGAGAGCGGCCTCGCTCCCCCTCTCCTGGACCATCCACCACCCTTTTCTCGACCTCAAATCGGAGCGAAAGTCGGAGGAGCGGCCCTCGCTCCACTCTATCTGGACCATCCACCTTCTCCAAACAGCGGAGGAAATGTGGAGGAGCTGGCCCACGCTCGTCCCCTTCCATCTCTGGACCATCCACCTCCTCCAACCGGAGGAAAGTGGAGAGGGCGCCAGAGAAGCGAACCTCGCCTCCCCCTCATCCCCACGACACCGTTCCACCACCTCTTTCAGGTAAGGAAAAGTTCCAGTTTACTTAGGGAAAAGTCATTTTCCACAGTTGTTTTTGCGTTCACATTGTTTGGGGTCCTTCCTTCATTGTTGTTTTCATGCAGCCCTATATCAATTCAAAAAAGTTTATTCAACATTTGTTTGTGCATTGTATTACATTTTTCCTCCTTTTTCCTGGTTGTTCTAGCGACAGAGGACAGCTAAAGTAGATCCCCGTTCCGCCTGTATTCAGGATCTACCACCTGAGATGGTAAGATTCCCTTTGCCCATCCCTACTGAAACCTTTTAAAAACTTGGTGTAGCCTGTTGATCGATTAAACGACTTGTTTGGTCCATTTTAGGCTTACAATACTGATGTAAAAAATGTATAACCCCATAGATTACAGTATAATAAAAAAAGGTGCTTATCCTACAAACATGTTTACAATATGTCGCGGTATGAACCCCAGGGACGACGATCATGAAAATATAAATATATGCATGACATATTTAAAGCATTCTTTGGACTCAGTTTTTTCACCCAGGCTACGTTTGAATCAATATATCTACATCATACATCTGTATATACTCTATATACAATAGAGTGGAGGTCATTCTGGGCTACCTCTCCCACCGGGACGTCCTGTCCTTTGGAGGCGACACTGCTCAGATTCCAGCAGCAGACCCAGAGCCCCTGTGTCTGGAAGAGAGGTCTGCAGCCACTTGCCGGACCACTCAGAGCCCAGAGACTCGGCAGCGACGTGGCCATCCCAATGTACGGTGGACAACAACGCAATACTGTCACGGGAATACCGTCACAAAACCCAATTGACATGGCAAACTACTAATCTAGTGCACAATCTGGGCCTAAAGAAACACAATAGTGATTGAAACAATAGTACAGGTCTTTAATGATAGTTTTGCTTTTACCTTTTCTATCATTGAGATGATCCTCCTCTTTATGATACAAAAATATTGCCAACTCATTACTAACAAAGAATATAGTCAAGGCAAGAGTTTAGACATCACAGTACTAGACTATTGTAGCTGACAGCTCTCCATAACCTCCTCCCTCCTCCTCCCCCTCTCCTTCTCCCTGACAGACGCCCAGCGGGCTGCACGCCACTGCGTCCACTGGGCGTGGGCACCCGGCCCCTCCCAGGCCTCCCTACAGGGCCATTGTCCCCCCCGGGGTCTATGGAATACAAGCGGATGCTGCCTGCCCCGAAGTGCGTGCATGGTCTTGGACTACCAGGGCACCACCTCCACACCTGCGAGACGCGGGGCGGGCCCTTACGTTTTTTGGCTCGCAACATACGGAGCTGACCCCGCCCACCGTCCCTCTGGCCCATGAACGTTGTATGGAATAGTAATGACGTACACAGATTTCTTTTTTTTTTTTTTATTTTTTTTTTTTTTTTTTTTTTTTTATTTTTTGTATTCTTCTTTGTGTCGCTCGTCGTATGTTTTGGAGGAATTACAGGCTAGTCGGACTGTATGGAGAAGAAACAATCAACCTTGTTCTACGTAGCTTCACAATAAATAGCCATTCCATATCTACAAATTCCTCCAAGCACCCGTACTGAATGAATACTATAGCATTTGTTACTAGGCGCTTCTTAACATTTTACGTCACAGTAGAGCTGCCCGGCCCCGTTCAGACCTATTACTTGTACGTACACTATAAGATATCCCCACCCCCCCCCCAACCCTACCTTTATTTATCTTCTATTTTTCAGTTTTCCGTTGAGCCTCGCCGGCGACTCTCTGGTATAGCATGTTCATGCGTTCGTCTTAGGCCAGGACCGAGGATAGCCAGCAGCGGTCCTGAGCATCACCACTCGTGCGGATGTACATGCTGCCCTCGGGTTTACTCCTACAACACTGGCGGTCATTCAGTCCTCAGTGAGTCATTCACTCAGATCCGCCTCACAAACCGGTCACCCAAGCAGCTGCTGTTGCTCTCTGGTCAGTTGTTTAGGAAAGGAGAGATAACCTTTGAATGTATTATTTATTTTAGTGGAGCGCGCAGATTGCCTTTAGATTCAAAACAGATTCACCTTTAGATGACATTTTATTGACCGATGGTATATTAGATCAAAAAATACTCAAGTGTAGAAACCTGTTCATCTGACCAATGTGTTACACACACCAAAGCCACCACACCATGCTGGGATATACTGGCTAGATCCAGTGTGTATTATACTCATACATGTTAAGTGCATGGGCGTACAGTTCAATCCTCGACCATCAACACATTTTGCTCTTCTCTCAGTCACCGGAGGAGGTGCTACAGGTTCAACTGCAGACCATGTTGCGCCTCAGGGATTCAACCAGAGAGCTGTTCCCATGAACCTGGCAGACTGAACCCCAGGATCACCAGAGACCCTCTCCCAGGGACAGGCCCATCTGCCAGGTCCACAGCAGCCATGGCACAGCGCTCTCTACCGAATGGTATGCACAAACAACTCGCCAATCACACTTACCCCCAAACACTAACCCTCTAAACCATATTGCTGACATCCTAACCCTGAACCCTACCATACCCTAAACCCTAGCGCTAATCCCCTAAAACCCTAACACCAACACTTAAACCCTAACCCTGAAGTAAGTAACCCTAACCTTACACTAACCCAAAATACACCCTTAAACCTAACCCTTAACCCATTACAGTTAAACAATACAAAATCTATCTTTGGGATCGTTACTGCTGGAGGGGCGGGTGGTATATCGCTGTCTGTAGCTGAGAGGTATTGGCATCCACTTGACCATGGATATCATTTCATGGTAAGGATGAAATGTCCCTTGGCATGTCCCATCAGGTCCCATGTACTCTCACGTCCGTAAACCGGTTTTGAGAGCCCTCTGAGAAACCTATTAAAGGTATTTAGTGCTATGATTACCTGTGTCCTCGCAACGGTGGCGCGCTCAGCGATTCTGGAGGTCTTTACCAACGAAAGCCCACATGAGGATGTTTGGGAACAGCTTCCTTTTGATTTGTGCCGCCTTGTTCATCTGCCCACACTTACAAAGGTTACAATCTCAACATCTTACTGTTTGACATTCTGCTTAAAAAGCCCGACTTGGAACCTAATGGAACTTGATATTCACTTGTATTTTGGTGTATGGCAGGTGGTGAAGTGCTCTTGTTGGCTGGGCCCGGGCCATCTCTTCCTGGTTGATGAAGAGGGCTTCTGTTCACAATGGGAAGAGAACACCCTTTGGACAGTTGGGTACTGGGGATAGAGTTCACCGCAGGCAACTCACTCAGGATAGTATTATGTGTGTGTGTCTGTGTGTGATTGTTGTGTGTGTGTGTGTGGTGTGGTGTGTGTGTGGCTGTGTGTGTGTGTGTGTGTGTGGTATCAGATGATGTTGCAATGTTTATGTAAATGCATGAATTGTTCAATATAGTGTTGTTTAAAAAAAATGATATGTGGCCTTCTAGGTGGCCAGTGTCCATGAGGCTTGTAGATGTGTGGTGCTCTCCCGCGACTCCAACCACACTCTGGTCCTGCTGCCAGGATGAGTCTGGTGCCAAGGAGCTCCACGGCTGTGGCTACAGCCGGCAGAGGCCTCCTGCCGGGCTGCCCTGACCGGCAGCGCCCGTATTAGTCAAGCTGGACGTCCAGGTGTGCAATGTTTTGAATATTTAAGTGTAATACGATCTTGAAAATCGTAACTTTTTATGCAGTCGACCTCCTGTCACCAACACCCGGCAACTCACACAGCCCCTCTCCCTCCCCTCCGACACACACACACACAATCTTGACTATAGGTTGTTGAGTCTTTCCATAATAATTATAATCTCATTTCCTTTTTTAAATTAAATTCTCTTTCTCTCTCAGGTTCCCAGGACGGCTCCGCTCCATCTGCTCCAGCTTGGAATTCCTGTTCCTGCCTCAGCAACCACGACATCGCGAGCCCACTGCTGACAATGGGGTTGTTTGAGAATAATCTCTCCTGGGCCGCCCGCCCCTGGGGAGCCTGCTTTCTCCACACCCTGCCTGCACAAACCCAGCAAGGGAATCAAATTTAAAAAACATCTATGAGAGAATCTATGAAGGCCGCGATGAGGCCGTGGTCGCTAAAACTCATGGAACCCTCCTGGACCATCCACCTTCTCCAAACGGAGGAACAAGTGGAGAGGGCACCAGAGAAGCGACCTCGCTCCCCCTCAACCCAGACACCGTCCACCTCTTTCAAGGTAAGGAAAGTTCCAGTTTACTTAGGGAAAAGTCATTTTCCACAATTGTTTTGCGTTTCACATTGTTTGGGTCTTCATTGTTGTTTTCATGCAGCCTATATCATCAAAAAAGTTATTCAACATTTGTTTGTGCATTGTATCTACATTTTTCCTCCTTTTTCCTGGATGTTCCTAGCGACAGAGGACAGCTGAGAGGACCCGTGGGCCTGTATTCAGGATCTTCCACCGTACTAGACTATTGTAGCTGCAGCTCTCAATAACCTCCTCCCTCCTCCTCCCCTCTCTTTCCTGACAGACTCCAGGGGCTGCACGCACAGCGCGACTGGGCGTGAGCACCCAGCCCTCCCAGGCCTCCCCTACAGGGCCATTGTCCCCCCCCGGGGTCTATGGATACAAGCGGATGCTGCCTGCCCCAAAGTGCGTGCTGGTCTTGGAACTACCAGGGCACCCTCCACCTGCTGAGGTATGGTGAACAGGAGCTGACCCCGCCCCACCGTCCTCTGCCATGACGTCGTGGATGTAAGACGTACAGTTTTTTTTAAATTTGTGTCGCTGTGTTGTTTTGGAGGAATTACAGGCTGCCGGATTTATGGAGAAGAAAAATAAATCGTTATCTTAGTTACAAAAATAGCATTCATATTACGAATTCTCAAGACGTGAATGAATTACTAAGCATTTGTTAATATGCGCTGTTAACATGTTAAGTCAAGAGAGCTGCGGCAGTAGCCTACTTTAGTACAACTATAGATGCCCCCCCCCCCCTAACCTAACCTTTATTTATCTTCTATTTTTCAGTTTTCCGTTGAGCCTCGCCGGGACCTCTGTTATAGCATGTTCATGGTTGTCTTGGCCAGGACCGAGGATAGCAGCAGCGGTCTGAGCATCACCATCGTGCGGATGTACCAGCTGCCCTCGGGTTTACTCCTACAACACGGGGTCATTCAGTCCTCAGTGGTCTTCACTCAGATCCGCCTCACAAACCGGTCACCCAAGCAGCTGCTGTTGCTCTCTGGTCAGTTGTTTAGGAAAGGAGAGATAACCTTTGAATGTATTATTATTTTAGTGGAGTGGGCAGATTTGCCTTTCGATTCAAAACAGATTCACCTTAAATGGCATTTTATTGACTGATGGTATATTAGTTCAAAAAATACTCAAGTGTAGAAACCTGTACCTGACCAATGTGTTACACACATCAAAGCCACCACACCATGCTGGGATGTACTGGTAGATCCAGTGTGTATTATACTCATGCATGTTAAGTGCATGGGGTACAGTTCAATCCTCGAATCAACACATTTTGCTCTTTCTCTCAGTCACCGGGGAGGTGTACAGGTTCAACTGCAACCATGTTGTGCCTCAGGGATTCAGCCAGAGAGCTGTACCCATGAACCTGGCAGACATGAACCCCAGGATCACCAGAGACCCTCTCCAGGGACAGCCCATCTGCCAGGTCCACAGCAGCCATGGCAGCGCTCTCTACTTGACTGGTATGCGCAACAACTCGCAATCACACTTACCCCTAAACCTAATCCTTAACCCATATTGCTGACATCTAACCCTGAACCCTAACCTACCCTAAACCCTAGCGCTAATCCCTAAAACCCTAACACCAACACTTAACCCTAACCCTGAAGTAAGTAACCCTAACCTTACACTAACCCTAAATCCACCCTAACCTAACCCTAACCCATTACAGTTAACAATACAAATCTATCTTTGGGATGTTACTGTGGAGGGGCGGGTGGTATATCGCTGTCTGTAGCTGAGAGGTATTGGATCCACTTGAATGGATATCATTTCATGGTAAGGATGAAATGTCCTTGGCATGTCCCTTCAGGTCCCATGTCCTCTCCCGGTAAACCAGTTTGAAAGCCTCTGAAACCTCCATCCATCCATCCATCTTCTCCCGCTTATCCGAAATCGGGTCGCGGAGGTAGCAGCTCCAGCAGGGGACTCCAAACTTCCCTCTCCCTGGCAACATCGACTAGCTCTGACTGGGGGATCCCGAGGCGTTCCCAGGCCAGTGTGGAGATGTAATCACCCCACCTGTACCTCGGTCTGCCCCGTGGTCTCCTCCCAGTTGGATGTGCCTGGAAAACCTCCCTCGGGAGGCGACCAGGAAGCATCCTTACTAGATGCCCGAACCACCTCAACTGGCTCCTTTCTACGCGAAGGAGCAGCGGCTCTACTCCGAGTCTCTCACGAGTGACTGAGCTTCTCACCCTATCCCTCAGGGAGATACCAGCCACCCTCCTGAGGAAACTCATTTCGGCCGCTTGTATTCGCGATCTCGTCCTTTCGGTCATTACCCATTGCTCATGGCCATAGGTGAGGGTAGGAACGAAGACTGATCGGTAGATCGAGAGCTTTGCCTTCTGGCTCAGCTCTCTTTTGGTTACAACGGTGCGCCAAAGTGCACCCAATACCGCTCCCGCTGCACCTATTCTCCTGTCAATCTCACGCTCCATCCTCCCCTCACTCGAGAACAAGACCCCGAGATACTTGAACTCCTTCACTTGGGATAAGGACTCCCTCCCTACTTGGAGTAGACAATCCACCGGTTTCCTGCTAAGAACCATGGCCTCAGATTTGGAGGTGCTGATCCTCATCCCAGCCGCTTCACATTCTGCTGCAAACCGATCCAGTGAGTGCTGAAGGTCACATACTGATGACGCAAACAGGACCACATCATCTGCAAACAGCAGTGATTCAATCCTGAGCCCACCATACTGAAACCCCTCCCCTCCATGACTACGCCTTGAAATCCTGTCCATGAAAATCACAAACAGGATGGGTGACAAAGCGCAGCCCTGGCGGAGGCCAACACCCACTGAGAACAGGCCTGACTTTGTACCGAGAATCCGGACACAGCTCTTGCTTTGGGAGTAGAGAGATTGGATGGCCCTCAACAATGACCCCCGCACCCCATACTCCCGCAGCACCCCCCACAGTATTTCCCGAGGGACCCGATCATATGCCTTCTCCAAATCTACAAAACACATGTAGACCGGATGGGCATACTCCCAAGCCCCCTCCAGGATCCTTGCAAGAGTGAAAAGCTGGTCCGTTGTTCCACGACCAGGGCGGAATCCGCATTGTTCCTCTTCAATCTGAGGTTCGACTATCGGCCGAACCCTCCTTTCCAGCACCTTGGAGTAGACTTTCCCAGGGAGGCTGAGTAATGTGATACCCCTGTAATTGGCACACACCCTCTGGTCACCCTTTTTGAACAGGGGTACCACCACCCCCGTTTGCCACTCCTCAGGCACTGTCCCAGACTTCCACGCAATGTTGAAAAGACGTGTCATCCATGACAGCCCCTCAACACCCAGAGCCTTTAGCATTTCTGGACGGATCTCATCAACCCCTGGGGCTTTGCCACTGCGGAGTTGTTTGACTACCGCAGTGACTTCCTCCAGGGAGATTGATGTTTGCCGTCCTTCATCCTCCAGCTCTGTCTCTACCATTGAGGGTGTAGTTGGGTTAAGAAGTTCCACAAAGTGTTCTTTCCACCGCCCGATCACCTCCTCAGTTGAGGTCAGCAATGTCCCACCCTTACTGTACACAGCTTGGATGGACCCACGCTTCCCCCTCCTGAGGCGCCGGATTGTTTGCCAGAAACGCTTTGGTGCCGACTGAAAGTCCTTCTCCATGGCTTCTCCGAATTCCTCCCACACCCGCTGCTTTGCCTCCGCTACAGCCGAGGCTGCCGTCCTCTTGGCCTGTCGATACCTCGCAACCGAGTCCGGAGTCTCACAGGCTAACATAGCCCGGAAGGCCTCCTTCTTCAGCCGGACGGCTTCCCTGACCACCTGTGTCCACCACGAAGTCCGAGGGTTGCCGCCCCTTGAGGCACCAATGACCTTGAGGCCACAACTCTCAACCGCAGCTTCGGCAATAGAAGCTTTGAACAAAGACCACTCTGGCTCAATGCCCCCAGCCTCCACAGAGATGCCCGAAAAATTCCGCCGGAGGTGTGAGTTGAAGGTCTCCCGGACAGGGGCATCCACCAGACGTTCCCAGTTCACCCGCACTACACGTTTGGGCTTACCAGGTCTGTCCAGAGGCTTCCCCCGCCATCTTACCCAACTCACCACCAGATGGTGATCGGTTGACAGCTCTGCCCCTCTCTTCACCCGAGTGTCCAAAACATGCGGCCTCAGGCCAGATGATACGATAACAAAATCGATCATTGACCTTCGGCCTAAGGTGCTCTGGTACCATGTACACTTATGAGCATCCTTATGTTTGAACATGGTGTTTGTTATGGCCAATCCATGACTAGCACAGAAATCCAATAACAAAACCCCACTCCGGTTCAGATCAGGTAGGCCGTTCATCCCCAACACGCCCCTCCAAGTTTCCCCATCGTTACCCACGTGTGCGTTGAAGTCTCCCAGGAGGACTATAGAGTCCCCTTCAGGAGCCCCATGCAGGACTCCATCCAGGGTGTGCAAGAAGGCGGGATATTCCGAACTGTTGTTTGGTGCATAGGCACAAACAACAGTCAGAGTTTTCCCTCCCATGACCCTAAGGCGTAGGGAGGCGACCCTCTCGTCCACCGGGGTAAACTCCAACAAAGCGGCACTCAGCCGGGGACTTGTGAGTATCCCCACACCCGCCCGGCGCCTCACACCCTGAGCAACTCCAGAGAAAGAAAGAGTCCAACCCCTATCCAGGAGTTTAGTTCCAGAGCCAGTGCTGTGCGTAGAGGTAAGCCCCACCAAATCTAATTGGTAGCGCTCCACCTCCCGCACCAGCTCAGGCTCCTTCCCCCCCAGAGAAGTGACATTCCACGTCCCCAAAGCCAGTCTCTGTTGGCTGGGTTTGGTCCGTCGATGCCCCCTGCCTTCACTGCCGCCTAACTGGCAGTGCACCCGACCCCAGTGGTTCTTCCCGTAGGTGGTGGGTCCGCGGGAAGGAGAAATGGCCACGTTGCTTTTTCGGGCAATGCCCGACCGGGCTCCGTGGCTAACCCGGCCACCAGGCGCTCGCTTACGGGCCCTCTTTCCAGGCCTAGCTCCGGAAAGGGGCCCCGGGCTTCCTCCGGGCAGGGTATCCTCAATTCTCGTTTTTTTGTCCATTGAAGTCTTTGAACCATTCTTAGTCTGGCCCCTCCCCTGAGACCAATCTGCCATGGGAGACCCTACCAGGAGCACTAGGCTCCAGACAACACAGCTCTCAGGTTCACAGGGACACCCAAACCTCTCCACCACGATAAGGTGATGGTTCCCGGAGAGGCCTCTGAAACCTATTAAAGGTATTTAGTGCTATTGCTTACTGTGTCCTCTCAAGGTGGCGGCTCAGCGATTCTGGAGGTCTTTACCAACGAAAGCCACATGAGGATGTTTGGGGAACAGCTTCCTTTTGATTTGTGCCGCCTTGTTCATCTGCCCACACTTAACAAGGTTACAATCTCAACATCTTTACTGTTTGACATTCTGTTTAAAAAGCCCGACTTGGAACCTAATGGAACTTGATATTCACTTGTATTGTGGTGTATGGCAGGTGGTGAAGTGTTGGCTGGGCCCGGGCCATCTCTTCCTGGTTGATGAAGAGGGCTTTCTGTTCACACTGGGAGAGAACACCTTTGGACAGTTGGGTACTGGGGATAGAGTTCACCGCAGGCAACTCACTCAGGTATGTATATTTGTGTGTGTGTGTGTGTGTGTGTGTGTGTGTGTGTGTGTGTCAGATGATGTAAATGTTTTATGTAAATGCATGAATTGTTCAATATAGCATTTTTTTCAAATGATACGTGGCCTTCTCCCCTCTAGGTGGCAGTGTCCATGAGGCTGGTAGATGTGTGGTGCGGGCTCAACCACACTCTGGTCCTGCTGCAGGATGAGTCTGGTGCCAAGGAGCTCCACGGCTGTGGCTACAGCGGCAGAGGCCTCCTGCCGGGCCGCCCTGACGGCAGTGCCGTATTAGTCAAGCTGGACGTCCAGGTGTGCAATGTTTTGAATATTTAAGTGTAATACGATCTTGAAAATCGTAACTTTTTATGCAGTCGACCTCCTGTCACCAACACCCGGCAACTCACACAGCCCTCTCCCTCCCCTCCGACACACACACACACACAATCTTGACTATAGGTTGTTGAGTCTTTCCATATTAATTATAATCTCATCTCCTTTTTTAAATTCGATTCTCTTTCTCTCTCAGGTTCCCAGGACGGCTCGCTCCATCTGCTCCACCTTGGACTGCCTGTTCCTGCTCAGCAACCACGACATCGCGGGCCACTGCCACCCTGGACCGCCCGCCCCTGGGGAGCCTGCTGCTCCACCCCTGCCTGCACTAACCCAGCATGGGAATCAAATAAAAAAAATATCTGAGAGAAACTGTTGTACTTTATAACGTGTGATCCCAACTTTTAAATCACTTTAGAGGAATGCTAGCTCAGCTCAAACAAGATGGTCTCGTCCAGTCTGGCTCCATCTTCTTTCAAACAACATGACGCCATCTAACTGTGGCCACCTGATAAACATATATATATATAAACATATATATATATATATACAGTTGCAAGAAAAAGTATGTGAACCCTTTGGAATTACCTGGATTTCTGCATAAATTGGTCATAAAATGTGTTCTGATCTTCATCTAAGTCACAACAATAGACAAACACAGTCTGCTTAAACTAATACCACGCAAACAATTATGTTTTCATGTTTTTATTAAACACACCATGTCAACTTTCACAGTGCAGGGTGGGAAAAGTATGTGAACCCCTATGCTAATGACTTCTCCAAGAGCTAATTGGAGTCAGGAGTCAGCCAACCTGGAGTCCAATCAATGACACGAGATTGGAGGTGTTTGTTAAAGCTGCCCTGACCTATAAAAAACACACCAGTTTGGAGTTTGCTATTCTCAAGAAGCATTGCCTGACATGCCTTGCACAAAATAGCGCCCAGAAGACCTAAGATTAAGAATTGTTGACATGCATAAAGCTGGAAAGGGTTACAAAAGCATCTCTAAAAGCCTTGATGTTCATCAGTCCACGGTAAGACAAATTGTCTATAAATGGAGAAAGTTCAGCACTGTTGCTACTCTCCCTAGGAGTGGCCGTCCTGTAAAGATGACTGCAAGAGCACAGCGCAGAACGCTCAATGAGGTGAAGAACAATCCTAGAGTGTCAGCTAAAGACTTACAAGTTCATGGGAGGACACCACGGAGGAAGCCACTGCTGTCCAAAAAAAACATTTCTGCATGTTTGAAGTTTGCAAAAGAGCACCTGGATGTTCCACAGCACTACCAAAGTTGAGTTGTTTGGAAGGAACACACAACACTGTGGAGAAAAAATCACAGCACACCAACATCAAAACCTTATCCCAACTGTGAAGTGTGGTGGAGGGGGCATCGTGGTTTGGGGCTGCTTTGCTGCCTCAGGGCCTGGACAGATTGCTATCATCGACGGAAAAATGAATTCCCAAGTTTACCAAGACATTTTGCAGGAGAACTTAAGGCCATCTGTCCACCAATTGACGCTCAACAGAAGATGGGTGATGCAACAGGACAATGACCCAAAGCACAGAAGTAAATCAACAACAGCATGGCTTCAACAGAAGAAAATACACCTTCTGGAGTGGCCCAGTCAGAGTCCTGACCTCAACCCAATTGAGATGCTATGGCATGACCTCAAGAGAGCGATTCACAACAGACATCCCAAGAATATTGCTGAACTGAAACAGTTTTCGTAAAGAGGAATGGTTCAAAATTCCTCCTTACCGTTTGGTCTGATCTGCAACTACAGGAAACGTTTGGTTGAGGTTATTGCTGCCAAAGGAGGTCAACCAGTTATAATCTCAAGTCAAGTCAGTTTATTGTCACTTCACAGTTTACACAAGTATAAAGCAGTGATGTGAAAATCTTATGTGCAATACCCGACAAGACCCGATAAAGTTAAAATTAAAAATTAAAAATAGAAATGCAATTTATCAAATGCAAATTATCCGCACAGAAAAGAGCAATATGTATATATAAATCAATGTAATAAAATATACATTGTTATATGCTATACGCCCTTGTTCAGCAGCCTGATGGCCTGACTGTGGAAGCTATCTCTAAGCCTATTTGTACGGCACTTGATACTGCGGTATCGCCTGCCTGACGGTAACAGTGAGTACAGTTCGTGGCTGGGGTGGGCATTGTCTTTTATGATTCGTTTGGCCTTGGCCACGCACCGCTGGTTGTATATATCCAGGAGGGAGGGGAGCTCACCTCAAACGATATCCTGGGCCGTCCGCACCACCCTTTGAAGCGCTCTGCGCTCGAGTACGGTGCAGTTCCCGTACCAGGCGGTGATACACCCTGTAAGAACACTCTCAATGGTGCCGTTATAGAATGTTCTCAGGATGCAGGGGCCCATGCTGAATTTCTTCAGACGCCTGAGGAAATACAGGCGTTGTTGGGCCCTTTTCACCACGTGTGTGGTGTGCGTGGACCATGTGAGGTCCTCGGAGATGTGCACGCTGAGGAACTTGAAGCTGCTGACCCTCTCAACTGCAACGCCGTCGATGGAGATAGGGCTGTGCTCTCCCCTCTGCTTCCTGAAGTCCACGATCAGCTCCTTGGTCTTCTTGACGTTGAGGGCGAGGCTGTTCTCCTGGCACCACTGCTCCAGCGATCCGACCTCCTCCCTGTAGGCTGTCTCGTCGTCGCCGGCGATCAGGCCCATCATGAATAACTGTTCCATGTCCAATGTTCCAATACTGGTCTCTAGTCAATTTGTAATGGTTTCACTCCACTCCATTAGAACCTAAAACTGGTCCAGTTAGCGCAAATAGTGTTGTCTGTGATATACCTGCTACACTTACTTCTCCTTCTACCCCTCTAACCTCACCCCCCTCTCTCCCTTCCCAAATTCCTCTCTCTCCCTTCCACACTCTAACTTCACCCCTCTCTCTCTCCCTCCCTTCCACACTCTAACCTCACCCCTCTCTCTCCCCTCCACACTCTAACCTCACCCCCTCTCTCTCTCTCCCTTCCACACTCTAACCTCACCCCTCTCTCTCTCCCCTCCACACTCTAACCTCACCCCTCTCTCTCTCCCCTCCACACACTACCCTCACCCCCCTCTCTCTCTCCCCTCCACACTCTATCCTCACCCCCCTCTCTCTCCTATCCACACTGTACCCTCACACTCTCCCTCTCTCCCCTAAACACTCCTCTCTCTCCTCCGTTACACACTCCTCTCTCCCCTTCACACTTTAACCTCACCCCCTCTATCTCTCCCCTCCACACTTTAACCTCACCCCCCTCTCTCCTCTCCTATCCACACTGTACCCTCACACTCTCCCTCTCTCCCCTAAACACTCCTCTCTCTCCTCCGTTTACACACTCCTCTCTCCCCTTCACACTTTAACCTCACCCCTCTATCTCTCCCCTCCACACTTTAACCTCACCCCCCCTCTCTCTCTCCCCTCCACACTTTAACCTCTTCCCCCTCTCTCTCACCCCTCCACTCTCTAACCTTACCCCTCATCCCCCTCTCTCTCTCTCCTCCACACTCAAACGTCACCCCTCTCTCTCCTACCCCTCACCCACTCCTAAACCTCACCCCCCTCTCTCCCTCTCTCCCCCTCCACACTCTAACCTCACCCCCCTCTCTCTCTCTCCCCTCCACACTCTAACCTCACCCCCCCTCTCTCTCCCCTCCACACTCTAACCTCACCCCCCTCTCTCTCTCCCCTCCACACTCTAACCTCACCCCCCTCTCTCTCCCTCCCCACTCTAACCTCACCCCCCCTCTCTCCCTCCCCCACTCTAACCCTCACCCCCCCTCTCTCCCTCCCCTCCCCACTCTAACCTCACCCCCCTTCTCTCCCCTCCACACTCTAACCTCAACCCCCTCTTTCTCCCCCTCCACAATTTATGAATCCATGAATTTCCATGTATCCACGATTTCCGACGCTCCTACTTTTTTTTTAACTTAAAAAAGTATCTTTCAACGGATTTGGATTCAGCCATAAATTGTCAACATTTTAAAGGTACGTTGTTGAAACATGCAAGGTTCCCTTTAAACAGAACAATATGTAATGTGGCGCTGAACTGAAATGAGAGCAAATAGTTGTTTTTATGGATGGAAAATATAAAAATATGTAAATATTGAACAGCCAAATCCAAGTTGTCATGCAAAATCACACTAAGGACGGACGTTAATCTGCAAAGTGTTACTGTTAATACGCCTTTAGTAAATGGATAGAGCAAACGTTACCTCCTGCAGGCACTGGTCTGTCCTGTAACTCGTCAGATCCCCTCTTTTATCTGAAGATCCAGCAGACCAGGTAACAATGTCAAGGGTTCCTCATTCTTCAGTACATAATATACCGTGTTGAAAAGGCTGATTGAGATCTCCCGGTGGGCTGCATTCATTTAGTGAATTGTGGTTTTCATTGGTCCGTTAATGGGACGTGACCAGCTCTTGCAGCCCCTTGGTTCTCAAAGATGCGCTGCCTTGAAATTTCCTCTTTGATTTTCGTCTGGGTTCATCTTGCTCTTTATCAGTTGAATCACTTTGAACATTTGTTTGAGATGTTGACGGGTTGGCCGAACTTTTTACCCCACAGTCACAACAACCTTCATTTGCTTCGCCTTTTTTTTTTTCAGTTATTATTATAAGTAAGCAACACTGACAAAGAGCTAAGTGTGTTATAGAAGTGAATAGCATAGAAACAATGAAAACAAACCAGCAAATATATAAAAATGGTAATATCATATCATATGCATATTCATATATGAAAGATGCAGATTTATGTGTGTGTCTGTGTACAAATAAAATAAGACGGCCAACAAACATAATCATGTATTGTGATTATTAGGCTAGACCCCATTCATTCCCAAGCTGTTATAACCGCTTATACAAAGAGGTGGGCTTGTTGTGATATTTGGGAATACATTAGGCCTATGTGAAGTTGTCTGGCTTGTTTTGTCTTATGTTCACAATCACAACAATCAATTGGATCACAGTATTGATGTTGTATTAATGTTATGTTTAATAACATTTAATATGGACACTGTATTATTAAAAAACCTACAAGCAAAACAAACAATATTCAAACAAACTATTCTACGCATGCACTCCCATAGACGCAGAACGCGTGTTCCGTTCTATCTCAGGTCAAAAGGTCATGACCGTGAAAGGGTCACGGAACTTCGATGATGTCATAGTGTTCCGGCCCTCTATGTAAGGCTTGACAAAATGCAGAAATCATTCACACACGAGGAACGAACAAACTGGAAGCAGTAAGTTTGTTTTAGCTAGTGAGTAATCAAGTCTACCGATGGCAGGTAAGCGACAACCCGCAAGGAAGCGCTCCCGGGCTCCCGCACCATCCACCTCCTCCAAACGGAGGAAAGTGGAGGAGCGGCCTCGCTCCCCTCTCCTGGACCATCCACCTCCTCCAAACGGAGGAAAGTGGAGGAGCGGCCGTCGCTCCCCCTTCTCCTGGACCATCCACCCTCCTACTCCAAACGCGAGGAAAGTGGAGGAGCGGCCTCGCTCCCCTTCTCCTGGACCATCCACCTTCTCCAAACGGAGGAAAGTGGAGGAGGGCGCCCAGAGAAGCGACCTCGCTCCCCCCTCACCCCAGACACCGTCCACCTCTTTCAAGGTAAGGAAAGTTCCAGTTTACTTAGGGAAAAGTCATTTTCCACAGTTGTTTTGCGTTCACATTGTTTGGGGTCTTCTTCATTGTTGTTTTCATGCAGCCTATATCATCAAAAAAGTTATTCAACATTTGTTTGTGCATTGTATTACATTTTTCCTCCTTTTTCCTGGTTGTTCCTAGCGACAGAGGACAGCTAAGAGACCCGTGGCCTGTATTCAGGATCTACCACCTGAGATGGTAAGATTCCCTTTGCCTCCCTACTGAAACCTTTTTAAAACTTGTGATAGCCTGTTGATCGATAAACGACTTGTTTGGTCCATTAGGCTTACAATACTGATTTAAAAAATGTATAACCCCATAGATTACAGATAATAAAAAAAGTGCTTACATCCAAACATGTTTACAAATGTTGGGTATGAACCAGGGGTATGAAAATATAAATATATGCATGACATATTTAAGCATTCTTTGGATCAGTTTTTTCACCCAGGCTACGTTTGAATCATATAATCCAATGCATACATCTGTATATCTCTATACCATAGATGGAGGTCATTCTGGGCTACCTCTCCCCACCGGACGTCCTGTCCTTTGGAGCGACCTGCTCCAGATTCCAGCAGCAGACCCAGAGCCCCTGTGTCTGGAAGAGGGTCTGCAGCCACTTGCCGGACCACTCAGAGCCCAGAGACTGGCAGCGACTGGCCATCCTCAAATGTACGGTGGACAACAACGCAATACTGTCAGGGAATACCGTCACAAAACCCAATTTGACTGGCAAACTACTAATCTAGTGCACAATCTGGGCTAAAGAAACACAATAGTGATTGAAACAATAGTACAGGTCTTTAATGATAGTTTTGCTTTTCCCTTTTTCTATAATTGAGATGATCCTCCTCTTTATGATACAAAATATTGCTAACTCATTACTAACAAAGAATATAGTCAAGGCAAGAGTTTTAGACATCACAGTACTAGACTATTGTAGCTGCAGCTCTCAATAACCTCCTCCCTCCTCCTCCCCTCTCTTTCCTGACAGACGCCCAGGGGCTGCACGCACTGCGACTGGGCGTGGGCACCCGGCCCTCCCAGGCCTCCCCCTACAGGGCCATTGTCCCCCCCGGGGTCTATGGATACAAGCGGATGCTGCCTGCCCCGAAGTGCGTGCTGGTCTTGGACTACCAGGGCACCCTCCACCTGCTGAGGGGGGGGTATGGTGAACAGGAGCTGACCCCGCCCACCGTCCTCTGCCATGACGTTGTGGATGTAAGACGTACACAGTTTTTTTTTTTTTTGTGTCGCTGTGTTGTTTTGGAGGAATTACAGGCTGTCGGATTTATGGAGAAGAAAATAAATTGTTATCTTAGTTACAAAAATAGCATTCATATTACAAATTCTCAAGACGTGAATGAATTACTAAGCATTTGTTAATAGGCGCTCTTAACATTTTAAGTCAAGAGAGCTGCTGCCGTAGCCTACTTTAGTACAACTATAGATATCCCCCCCCCCCCCCAAACCTAACCTTTATTTATCTTCTATTTTTCAGTTTTCCGTTGAGCCTCGCCGGGACCTCTGGTATAGCATGTTCATGGTTGTCTTGGCCAGGACCGAGGATAGCAGCAGCGGTCTGAGCATCACCATCGTGCGGATGTACATGCTGCCCTCGGGTTTACTCCTACAACACGGGGTCATTCAGTCCTCAGTGGTCTTCACTCAGATCCGCCTCACAAACCGGTCACCCAAGCAGCTGCTGTTGCTCTCTGGTCAGTTGTTTAGGAAAGGAGAGATAACCTTTGAATGTATTATTATTTTAGTGGAGCGGGCAGATTTGCCTTTAGATTCAAAACAGATTCACCTTTAGATGACATTTTATTGACCGATGGTATATTAGATCAAAAAATACTCAAGTGTAGAAACCTGTTCCTGACCAATGTGTTACACACACCAAAGCCACCACACCATGCTGGGATATACTGGTAGATCCAGTGTGTATTATACTCATACATGTTAAGTGCATGGGGTACAGTTCAATCCTCGAATCAACACATTTTGCTCTTTCTCTCAGTCACCGGGGAGGTGTACAGGTTCAACTGCAACCATGTTGTGCCTCAGGGATTCAGCCAGAGAGCTGTTCCCATGAACCTGGCAGACATGAACCCCAGGATCACCAGAGACCCTCTCCAGGGACAGCCCATCTGCCAGGTCCACAGCAGCCATGGCAGCGCTCTCTACCTGACTGGTATGCACAACAACTCGCAATCACACTTACCCCTAAACCTAACCCTTAACCCATATTGCTGACATCTAACCCTGAACCCTAACCTACCCTAAACCCTAGCGCTAATCCCTAAAACCCTAACACCAACACTTAACCCTAACCCTGAAGTAAGTAACCCTAACCTTACACTAACCCAAAATACACCCTAACCTAACCCTAACCCATTACAGTTAACAATACAAATCTATCTTTGGGATGTTACTGTGGAGGGGCGGGTGGTATATCGCTGTCTGTAGCTGAGAGGTATTGGATCCACTTGAATGGATATCATTTCATGGTAAGGATGAAATGTCCTTGGCATGTCCCATCAGGTCCCATGTCCTCTCCCGGTAAACCGGTTTGAGAGCCTCTGAGAAACCTATTAAAGGTATTTAGTGCTATTGCTTACTGTGTCCTCTCAAGGTGGCGGCTCAGCGATTCTGGAGGTCTTTACCAACGAAAGCCACATGAGGATGTTTGGGGAACAGCTTCCTTTTGATTTGTGCCGCCTTGTTCATCTGCCCACACTTAACAAGGTTACAATCTCAACATCTTTACTGTTTGACATTCTGTTTAAAAAGCCCGACTTGGAACCTAATGGAACTTGATATTCACTTGTATTTTGGTGTATGGCAGGTGGTGAAGTGTTGGCTGGGCCCGGGCCATCTCTTCCTGGTTGATGAAGAGGGCTTTCTGTTCACACTGGGAGAGAACACCTTTGGACAGTTGGGGTACTGGGGATAGAGTTCACCGCAGGCAACTCACTCAGCGTATGTATATTTGTGTTGTGTGTGTGTGGTGTGTGTTGTGGTGTGGTGTGTTGTGTGTGTGTGTTGTCGTTGTGTTGTGTCAGATGACGTTTGTCAATGTTTTATGTAAATGCATGAATTTGTTCAATATAGTGTTTGTTTTAAACAAAAATTGATATGTGGCCTTTCTTAATGGTGGCAGTGTCCATGAGGCTCTGGTAGTTAGTGTGTGGTGCGGGCCTCAACCACACTCTGGTCCTGGCTGCAGGATGAGTCTGGTGCCAAGGAGCTCCACGGCTGTGGCCCTACAGCGGCAGAGGCCTCCCTCGCCTTGCGGCCTCCTGCCCCTGACGGCAGCGCCGTATTAGTCAACCGCGTCCTTACGGGACCGTCAGGGTGTGCGTTAAATGTTTTGAATATTTAAGTGTAATACGATCTTGAAAATTCGTAACATTTATGACGCTACGACCCCCCTTCCTCCCTCCTCTCCCTCTCTCTCTCTCTCCCCCCTCTAGCATGCTTGGGCTGCCTATAGGTGACTGACCTCTTCACACATGTACTCACACCCTCCCTCCTCCTCCCTCCCTCTCTCTCCCTCTCCCCCTCCCTCCTCCTCCCTCCTCCTCCCTCCCTCTCTCTCCCTCCTCCCTCCCCCTCTCTCTCTCTCCCTTTCCCTCTCTCTCTCTCTCTCCCCTATAGCATGCTTGGGCTGCCTATAGGTGACTGACACACACACATGTACCCACACACACACACACACACACACACACACACACACACACACACACACACACACACACACACCTGGGCTCATCCATGGAGACAAGCGCTTCTACGGTTTTAAAGATGGGGAAGCAGACTTGTTAAATATTAGCTGTGTGTGTGTGTGTGTGTGTGTGTGTGTGTGTGTGTGTGTGTGTGTGTGTGTACAATTATTTGATGAATAAAGTTATGAATTATGCAGTACACGTGCACGCGTGCACGCACACACACACACACACAGAAACACACACACACACACACACACACAGAAACACACACACACACACACACACACACACACACACACACACACACACACACACACATGGGAGGTGCCGCGAGGTGAACCTGCGGCTGCAACCGCCTGGTTTGAACTTTCCAAAACTCTCTCACTCACACACACACACACAGGGGGTCATGTGACACACACAGGGGTCATGTGACACACACACAGGGGTCATGTGACACACGGGTCATCACTGTGAGACGGTCGGGGTTCTCCAATAGCCAGTCAGGAGTTTGGCCTGTTGGCTTGGAGTAGGACCATAGTGTGTGTGTGTGTGTGTGTGTGTGTGTGTGTGTGTGTGTGTGTGTGTGGTTCTGTGTCTGTGTGTGTGTGTGTGTGTGTGTGTGTGTGTGGTTCTGTGTGTGTGTGTGGTTCTGTGTGTGTGACACCACTCACAGCCGGATGTAAATGCACTGGAAAGCGTGCATGTAAAACGAACTAAATATATTTAAATACCAGTCTGAGACACTCAGACACACACACACACACACACACACACACACACACACACACTCATACACACACACACACACACACACACATACTCTCTCATACACACACACACACACACACACACACACACACACACACACACACCACACACACACACACACACACACACACACACACACACACACACACACACACACACACACACACACACACACACACACCTCCCTGTGGGACACAATGACTACATTGAGGAGATCCTGTCACCACACAAGCAGGCTCCTTTGTTGCACATGAGGGTGTGTGTGTGTCCTCTTGTGTGTGTGTGTGGGGGGGGGTGTACACACACACACACACACAAGAGGACACACACCTACACACACACACGCATGTGTGTGTGTGTAGGTGTGTAGGTGTGGATTAATAAAGTTTTCTGAATCTGAATGCGTCTTTATGTGTCGATGGATAAAGGGACAAGCGTGTTTGTGTTGTTGGATCCAACAAGTGTGTGTATGTGTGTGTGTGTGTGTGTGTGTGTGTGTGTGTGTGTGTGTGTGTGTGTGTGTATGTGTGTGTGTGTGTCATACTGTACGTTGGTCATGTGACTCACACGCCGTCTCACCCCCTCCCCCCCCAGGTCTGTGTCTCACCCCCACCCACAGCAGAAGAAGCAGTCCTATCTTATACCTCCACCCACACCACCCACCACCACCACCACCCACCACCACCACCACCCACCACCACCACCCCCACCACCACCACCATGATCACCTACCACCATCACCCATTACCCATCTGCTGTTCAAAGAAAAATAAAATAAATGAAAGCATGGGAAGAAAGGATCTCTCTCTCCCTCCCCCCTCATCCCCTCCCTCCCTCTCTCTCTCCCTCCGTCCCTCCCGCCTCATCCTCCCCTCCCTCCCTCTCCCTCTCCTCATCCTCCCCTCCCTCCCTCTCTCCCTCCCTCCCTCCCTCCCTCCCTCTCCCTCCCTCCCTCTCCCTCCTTCTCCTCATCCTCCCCTCCCTCCCTCTCTCTCCCTCCCCTCCCTCCCCCTCTCCCTCTCCCTCTCTCTCTCCCCTCCCTCCCTCCCTCCCTCCTGTATGAATATTGTCTCTCAGTGCGGCCCCCACTGTGATGATTGGAGTCGAGCCACGGAGAGTCCAGAGGGGGGGGGGGGGTAACGGGTAAACACATAACCGCCGATGACTAAGCCCCCCCCCCCCCCACACACACACACACGAGGGGCCCCCCGTGTGTCTCCGATGGAGAGGATCGAAAGAGAGCACCGGTTTTAACCCAACTCTTCCACCGTGGTTTCGTAATTCGGCTTCGACCGATCTGAGTCACGATCCAATCCGATCATAACTGGTGTGATCCGATCAGGTTCAAACCGTCTCTCGTTTGGGACGGTTATGACTCATTGTGATGATATGTTGAATATGACACGTGTCTGTCTGACTGTCTCTCTCTCTCTCTCTCTCTCTCTCTCTCTCTCTCTCTCTCTCTCTCTCTCTCTCTCTCTCTCTCTCTCTCTCTTAACGTGTGGCGCCATCTAGTGTCCGTCCGAAGCCGTTACACCGCTATTGACATCTTAAACAGTACAGCTCATTTGATTGACGGCTGTCGTCCGGACACACAGGTTCATACGGTATAGGGAAAAGGGGGAAATGAACGTAAGAAACACGTCGCATGGGGGGAAAAAAAACTCCAAACATTGTATAATTAGTATATTTATTCCCGTGAATACTTAAAAGTAGTACGTTGTCCCAGTGCAAATACATAATTAATTCAACATGTGTCCCATGGCCGTCAGACCACCGAACTGAAGGAACTGCTACAGGATGAGAGCCAACCAGAGAGAGAGAGAGAGATCAATTATATATTGATTAATGGGAATCATAAAAGTATACAAAAAGAGTCAGCAATACATTTTTGGCCCCATACACACACACGCA
>CM051016.1:5168310-5175810 GCA_027704905.1 Muraenolepis orangiensis
GCGGGGCGCGCCCCCTAGTGGGGTCCGGGAGGGGGGGCGGAATATAAATGATGTGTTATCGCAAAAGGTTTAGATCCAAGATTCAAGATTTAAGATTTGTATTTGCCATGTTGCAACAAGAACAATGGAATCCTTACTCCTCATTCCCTCCTGCAGTATGAATTTCTAAAACACAAAACTATAAAAAAAATACTATAAAAAATACTATAAACAATAAAAATGAACATAAAAATAACTTTAAAGTGACTTATGGAAGATATGTACATGTGTTTAAACATGTGTTTAATCTAGGGAGCCTAGTTATTGTACGGTTACCTGAGCACTGGTTCTACTCTTGTTAGGAAGTCACTTCTGGTGACTAGTATAGTTCTCTCTTGCCTGCCTGTTGTTGAATGACCTTACTGTGAGTCGCTTTGGATACAAAGTGCAATAGTAAATCAAGAGAGTGTCCGTCTATAAAGAATTATAAACTCCCTCTCCTCATGACAATGACGAGTTTGTCCTAAGCCACCATTGCTGTCATTGCATTCTGTTGGGACGACTTCAGACTGACCCATTGGAACCTAACGATGCAATGTAATTCAACGTAATATAACCAAAAGCGAAACAGAATGGTGGTCCAGCGGTCAAACCCTGAACCACCATGATGCGATGAGCTCCTCGGACCGTCTGGGTCAGGCAACTCTGAGTGGATTAGTGCTAAGCTAGCAGACCACGCTGCAAATCTATGGACAGGCTTAACGCCAAGCTAATGGGATTGTATAGCGCTGGTGAGAGCAGACAGACAGACAGACAGACAGACAGACAGACAGACAGACAGACAGACAGACAGACAGACAGACAGACATACAGACAGACAGACAGACAGACAGACAGAAACAGCGGAGAGAGACAGACAGAAAGGTGGAGATAAAGAGATAGACAGAGACAGAGAGACAGACAGAAAGGCGGAGATAAACAGACAGACAGACAGACAGACAGACAGACAGACAGACAGACAGACAGACAGACAGACAGATAAGAGGCTCTGCTGCAACAGAAAGATTTAGGAATGTAATAACAAACTAAGAATTATTTTTAGAGTTGATCAATCTATTGAATCTCATTTTTGCATTTAGTCTATAAAATATCATAAATAATGACACGTCCATTACGTGGCCAGGGTCCAAAGTGATGTCTTCAAGCTACTTGTTTTGTCTGAGAGACTGCCAAGCTAAAAAAAATAAAAAGTTTTAACTTAACATAGAACTTTAGGTACATACTGTAAGTATTAACTTTGTGTACCGGTACTCTAAAAACAAAAACAAAAGCAGCCAAACAATGTAATTTATGAAGCAACAAGTCCCTCATCGATGGACGGTCTTTTCAGCACTAGATGACTGAGTAGAGTGACGGTGAACCCTGTGCCATCTCAGTGTCAGTGACTGAGTTCCAGTTAGAGAACAACAACCACACATCTCACTGGAGAGAACAATGAGTGACATGTTAATGGACTCTTGTATTCTTTAAGTCGTTCCTTATTCCCTTCAAAACGGAATTCCCAATGCGAGACTGAAGGAGAGACCGGTGGAGAGAGCGGTGGAGAGACCGACAGAGACTGAAGGAGAGACCGGCGGAGAGACTGAAGGAGAGACTGAAGGAGAGACCGGTGGAGAGACCGGTGGAGAGACAGACAGAGAGACTGAAGGGGAGACCGATAGAGAGACTAGTGGAGAGACCGAAGGAGAGACTGGTGGAGAGACCGACAGAGAGACTGAAGGACTGAAGGAGAGACCGACAGAGAGACTGAAGGAGAGACCGAAGGAGAGACTGAAGGAGAGACAGACAGAGAGACTGAAGGACTGAAGGAGAGACTGACAGAGAGACTGAAGGAGAGACCGAAGGAGAGACTGAAGGAGAGACAGACAGAGAGACTGAAGGAGAGACTGAAGGAGAGACCGACAGAGAGACTGAAGGACTGAAGGAGAGACTAACAGAGAGACTGAAGGAGAGACCGACAGAGAGACTGAAGGAGAGACCGACAGAGAGACTGAAGGAGAGACCGACAGAGAGACCAGTCCCAACCAGCCAGACAGAAGGCATCCCCCACAGGACCGGGCCTCAGTGTGTGTCTCAACAAGCAGGCTTCACTTCAGTCTGACAGGCAGCTAGCGTTTGGTCTCTAACACACACACACACACACGCACACGCACACACACACACACACGCACACACGGTTCGACTTCAGAGAGAGACTTGTAAGAATGCTTTTTATATGCCACTTAAGGGTGGTATAGAT
This sequence comes from Muraenolepis orangiensis, assembly GCA_027704905.1. Lineage (NCBI taxonomy): Eukaryota > Metazoa > Chordata > Actinopteri > Gadiformes > Muraenolepididae > Muraenolepis > Muraenolepis orangiensis. Next base: position 5,170,589 of record CM051016.1, read on the forward strand.
TAGGGATAGAACGATACGCTAGCCGAAAGGAACAGGTCGATACCAGGATATCAAAGATGTCATACAGTACATTATCAATTGTATTATCTTAGCTGTAGTATTACAGCTTACTCATGATTCAGGATTTGTATTTGCCATTTGCAAAAAGTACAACAGAACGCTTACTCCCCATTCCCTCCCGTAGTATCAAGGTAATAGCCACGATAATAATAATAATAATAATATAATATAATAATATTAAGCTGCGGTTTTGGTACAGTATCTGCACAGACAGACAGAAAGGTAGACAGACAGACAGAGAGACAGACAGGCAGACAGACAGACAGACAGACAGACAGACAGAGAGACAGAGAGACAGACAGACAGACAGATAGAGAGACAGACAGAGAGACAGACAGACAGACAGACAGACAGACAGACAGACAGATAGAGAGACAGATAGACAGACAGAGAGACAGAGAGACAGAGAGACAGAGAGACAGACAGATAGAGAGACAGACAGACAGATAGACAGACAGATAGACAGACAGAGAGACAGAGAGACAGAGAGACAGAGAGACAGAGAGACAGACAGAGAGACAGACAGACAGACAGATAGAGAGACAGACAGACAGACAGACAGACAGACAGACAGATAGACAGACAGATAGACAGACAGACAGACAGACAGACAGAGAGAGAGAGAGACAGATAGAAAGGTGGAGATAAACAGACAGACAGACAGAGGCTCTTCTGCAACAGAAAGATTTAGGAATGTAATAACAAACTAAGAATTATTTGTAGAGTTGATCAATCTATTGATTCTCCAGGGCCAGGGTCCAAAGTGACGTCTTCAAGCTACTTGTTTTGTCTGAGAGACTGCCAAGTAAAAAAAAGTTAAGTTTTAACTTTACATACAACTATATATACAACTATATATTAACTGCGTGTACCGTGTCTGCACGAACATCAGTCACACGCACGCACACGCACGCACACGTCATGTCAAAAAGAGACTTGTAAAAATAGATTTGTTATGCCACTTAAAGGTGGTATAGATTAGGGATAGAACGATACGCTAGCCTAACGGAACACGTCGATACCAGGATATCAAAGATGTCATACAGTACAATATTAATTTGATTATCTTCGCTGTAGGCTACAGCGAAGATAATCAAATTAATATTCAGGTCTCTAATATAATAATAAGAATAATTATGTGATGTGATATTATGATGACTTGAGATTCATGGCGTCACCGTGCGGTACGGCTACACCACTGCACAGGACAAGAGAGCCATCCAGAGGGTCGTGAGGACGGCGGAGGAGATCATGGGGTGTTAACTTCCATGCATTGAGGAGATCTGTAGGACCGGAAGAAGAAGAAGCGAAAGAAATCGCCGCCGTTCCCAAAAAACAAACCGCTCACCGCTCGACAGTGTTGTGGTGGGCGGAGCCCTGGGAGCCGCCCACGGCGTAGATGGCGCCGTCCACCGTGGCCACGCCCACCCGGTTGCGGGGGGCGTTGAGCGAGGCCAGCTGGGACCAGCGGTTGGTCATGGGGTTGAAGCAGCACAGGGCGCTGGACTCCACGTTGGTCTGGAGGGACAGGTTACGACCGCCCACCTGGAACCAAACAGGGGAGGAGTCCTCAAGCTAAGGAACCGCTACAAGTACAGTACAGCGAAAAGAAGTCGGCCTTCATCTAAACCAGAGTTCAAATGAAACTGTAAGGTTAGTAATATACAATGTACCGTGGTTAAATAGGATGTGAAAACTGTTTACCAGGTGTAAAAACCAGGTTTAAAAATGGTCTACTGGGTATAAAAAAACTTGTGTGTATACAGTATAATAATAATAATACTTGAAATTCCAGTATATTTAGAAGGTATGAGATATGTACAGATATCGGTATTTATACATACACACAGGTAAGTATACACGTATCAACAGGTAGTGAGCAGGGGTATAAAGTTATATCAACACTTGTTCAACAGTTGTTTAATTCAAAAGCGACTTACTGTGCGTTTTGTAGTTTTAGATACCGGTGATTAAAGGAATACTTTGCCAGTTTTGAACCAGGTGTCAGGTACCATTACAATGTGGGAAGTATAAGGAAATTAACATTCATCAATTCCCCTCCATTTAACCAGCATTCAGTTTTGCAAATTGGTGGGGTCTAGGTCTATTGTTCCAACTGTTGTTCTCTGGTCATGTAGCACCAGTTCTCTAGGGCTGTTGTTCCAACTGTTGTTCTCTGGTCATGTAGCACCAGTTCTCTAGGGCTGTTGTTCCAACTGTTGTTCTCTGGTCATGTAGCACCAGTTCTCTAGGGCTGTTGTTCTAACTGTTGTTCTCTGGTCATGTAGCACCAGTTCTCTAGGGCTGTTGTTCCAGTGGTTGTTCTACGGTCAATGTAGCACCAATTTCTATTTTTGTACAAACTTACAGTGAATTTAGATCCATCTCATTAAGAAGCAGGTAGGGGTTCTCCCGTTGTGTGTGTCCTCCAAGAGGAACTGAGGGTATTGCAATCAAGAAGAGATTCAAGAGATTCTCAAATTGATTTATCTTTATTTATTTAAATTCTATATCTTTCCAAGATTCAGGAGACCAGAATTGTCTACAATCAAGAGGAACAACCTATCTTTGTAACCCAATCCAGTAGAGTTTAGAGTGTGTTTAGTTGGTGTTTTGGGTTCTTGTGGCTCCCGTCTCAATTCCTTGAGAAGCACTTTGTACCACAGTTGGTTGCCAGCAAAGACAGACAGACAGACAGACAGACAGACAGACAGACAGACAGACAGACAGACTGGACTCACCGTGTAAAACAGCCCGTTGACCACGCAGGCCCCCAGGCCGCTGCACGGGGCCTCCATGTTGGCCAGCTTCAGCCAGGTGTTCCTCCCCGGGTCGTAGGCCTCCATGGTGGGCACCGAGTGGTCGTGGTACCTGGGTCAGGGAGGGAGACCGTACGTACAGGGTGTTACAGTAGAGCGCCGGACGGCAGTATAGCTCAGGAGGTGGAGCGGTCGCCGCACAGCCGGAAGGTCGCTGGTTCGATCCCCCGGCTCCTTCTAGCAAAAACTGTCGAGGTGTCCTTGAGCAAGACACCCTCAAGACACTCCTGACCTGCTGGCTGTCTCCTTGATGGCTGACTCCGCCGTTGGTGGATGAATGGGTGAATGTGAGGCTTGACTTGTAAAGCGCTTTGGGTAAAAGCGCTCTATAAAAGCATCCATTACCATTACAGCTACGGGATGTCGGTGTAGGGGGCGAGGCAGGAGGCTGGTGTAGGGGGCGAGGCAGGAGGCTGGTGTAGGGGGTGAGGCAGGAGGCTGGTGTAGGGGGTGAGGCAGGAGGCTGGTGTAGGGGGTGAGGCAGGAGGCTGGTGTAGGGGGCGAGGCAGGAGGCTGGTGTAGGGGGTGAGGCAGGAGGCTGGTGTAGGGGGTGAGGCAGGAGGAGGCTGGTGTAGGGGGTGAGGCAGGAGGCTGGTGTAGGGGGCGAGGCAGGAGGCTGGTGTAGGGGGCGAGGCAGGAGGCTGGTGTAGGGGGTGAGGCAGGAGGCTGGTGTAGGGGGTGAGGAACCGGTCTATCCCGTTAGTGTCCCTAGACTACCTGGAGCTCAACGCCTGCCTGCCTACTGTCCCCACCTCTGAATTCACTGCAAGTAATTTTTTGCATAAGGCAATATATGATATGACTATGACTGCTCAGTGATGCGTAAAACAATAGCCAATAGAATCAAGAACTACAGGGTTGATTAGAATTAGCTTCCTAGGGGCAATGGACGTTTCATAGAAGATTAGCAAATTGAAAGAAAATACATATGAGCCTATTTCCTCTTGGATCCAGAAGTTGGACATTGAACACTGCAGACCAACGTCACAAAGTCTTTCCTGTTCTGTTACAGATCATGTATTTTTCCGGACTATAAGGCGCACCTGAGTTTTTGTCGCTCTTATGAAAAAATGTGTCGTTCAGAGGAAAAAAACACATAGAAGTCCCATTTACCAGCCAGAAGACTTCACCGCACCTGGGGATGCTCCGATCGATCGCCCTGTGTGTGTGTGTGTGTGTGTGTGTGTGTGTGTGTGTGTGTGTGTGTGTGTGTGTGTGTGTGTGTGTGTGTGTGTGTGTGTGTGTGTGTGTGTGTGTGTGTGTGTGTGTGTGTGTGTGTGGTGATGATTTGATCTATAGATCAAGACACATGAGGAGCAGAAGTAAACCCCAGCAGGACGGGGGGAGGCGGTCCGACGGGCTCCTTACCCTCCGGCCACGTAGATGAGCTGTTTCCCGCGGAGAGGAGCCGGGGGGAGGGGCTTCTTCAACGCCATTTCCTGGAAGATCTTGGACAGGAAGTCCTTACAGGAGTTGTCCTGGAACAAAAAGGACAGATCAAAAGTACAAAGATAAGTTAGAAAAAGGTTGTTTTACTCCATGCTGATATAACATAAGATAAGATAAGACAAGATCAATCCTTTATTCCTCCTACAGCGGGGACATTACAGCGTTACTGCAAAAGGGCCAAAGGGCCGGTGTAGATTAAAAGGCAAAAGGGAATCCAAAAGTAGGGTCAAGGGTGATTCTAGTCTGTTCTGGTCTGTTCTCTAGCAGGGGCTATGGGGGTTGTCTCACAGCTGCAGGGAGATAGGACCTGCCTTATCTCTCCGTCAGACGCCACGGGGTGAAACTAAATGCAGCAAAAACTAACGACAACAGAAGTGGAGAAGAGAGGTTTAATAAGAGAGATTTTTCGATATCTTGCTCATAGAGTTAGGCTACTGTTCTTTTACTATTTTGTCCGATTTCTTTCAGAGGGATTCAGATCCTAAATGAACTGTTCCTTGGTCCATAAGTGATCTAACAACCAAGTTTTTTTGTCCAATTCCGTACGTAACTGTATGAGTTATCCTGCTAACAAGATTCCAAAAAATGTATTTGCCATATGCAACAAAGGAATGATTACTCCCCATTCCCTGCTGCAGCATACATTTATAAAACAACTAATACTATACAAAATTAAAATTAAATACTTCATAATCCAAATAAACAAATAAAAAAGTTCACAATAAAGAAATAACGACGACATGTCCGTGTATGTGTTGAAGTGTGTTGGAACGCCCACCTTGCTGAGCAGGGGGCAGGACTGCAGCTGGTTCTTCAGGAACTTGGGCGGCAGGGCGTAGATCCGCACGGCGTTGAGCAGAGCGTGGAGGTACTGGGCCCGGCCCTGCAGGTCCC
>CM051016.1:5185810-5190810 GCA_027704905.1 Muraenolepis orangiensis
TCCCCCCCGCCGCGTCTCAATACAACAACCAACACCGAACTTTCGATTCCCCTTTTTACGCGTAAAATCGAAAACAGGCGAAATAAACAGTTGCTTCTTTTTCTTTCTTTTAAAGACATGTCTTACCTTGAAACCCCTCCCAAAGTGGGTAGAAACGCTCCCCAACGTGGGGGGGGGGGAGGAACCGAGTTCGAAACCCAAATCCGAATCCAATCCTAAAACCAATCCAAAAGGTGGCAGACTAGCAGCTCAGCAGAGACCTCGCAGTGCGCATGATTGTCCCGTCCTGTGACGCATGGAAACACATACACACACACACACACACACGCACGCACGCACGCACACACACACACCACACACACGCACGCACACACACACACACGCACACACCATTATCGCATTGGTCTGTTTGCATACCTCACACCCCGCCTTCGCGCGCCTCCAGGCTGGACCAGTTAGGCGTGTGTGTTAGTGTTAGTGTTAGTGTGTGTGTTAGTGTTAGTGTGTGTGAGTGTGACAGTGTGTGTGTGTGTGTGTGTGTGTGTGTGTGTGTGTGTGTGTGTGTGTGTGTGTGTGTGTCAGTGAGTGTGTTATGTGTGTGTAAGTTATGCGTGTGTGTTATTTGTGTGTGTGTGTGTGTGTTGCGTGTATGAGTCAGTGTGCGTATACTTATGTGTGTCAGTGTGTGTGTGTGTGTGTGTGTTATGTGTGTGTCAGTGTGTGTGTGTGTTATGTGTGCCTGTTAGTGTGTGTGTGTGTGTGTGTGTGTGTTATGTGTGCGTGTTGTACGTGTGCTATGTGTGTGTGTTATGTGTGTGTGTGTGTGTGTTAGTGTGCATAGGGGTGTTATGTGTGCGTGTGTGTGCATGTGTTGTGTGTGTGTGTGTGTTTGTGTGTGTGCATGTGTTATGTGTAAGTGTGTGTGTGCTATGTGTGTGTGTGTGTGTGATGTGTGTGTGTGCTATGTGTGTTATGTGTGTGTGTGTGCGTGTGTGCGTGTGTTATGTGTGGTGTGTGTGTGTGTGTGTGTGTGTGTGTGTGTGTGTGTGTGTGTGTGTGCATGTGTTATGTGTGTGTGTGCTATGTGTGTTATGTGTGTGTGTGCGTGTGTTATGTGTGGTGTGTGTGTGTGTGTGTGTGTGTGTGTGTGTGTGTGTGTGTGTGTGTGTGTGTGTGTGTGTGTGTGTGTGTGTGTGTGTGTGGAGGTTTTTACGACTTGCAAACAGCCCTGGCGGAGCAACAGGGTGGATGACTCGACAACTTTGCACCCTCCGCTGCGTGCCGCCGTAACGCCCCATGGAGAGAGAGACCAGCGGAGAGAGACCCGCGCAGAGAGAGACCCGTGGAGAGAGAGACCCGCGGAGAGAGAGACCAGTGGAGAGAGAGACCCGCGGAGAGACCCGTGGGAGATCCGCGGGACCCGCGAGAGAGACCCGCGGGTCTCTCTCCGCGGGTCTCTCTCCGCGGGTCTCTCTCTCCACGGGTCTCTCTCCGCGGGTTCAGGGTAGAACCGTTCAAATCCAAATCAACCGACAAGCGCGTTTGTCAACCGGTGAAATAAGTTATTATGATTCATGTACGCGATAGTCTCTCTATAATAACTCTGGCCTATATATAATCTAATATAATCTAATATAATCGAATATAATATAATATAATATATATATATATATATATATATATATAATATAATATAGGGTTTAAAGCAGTTATTATGTGTGTGTGGGATCAACGCTATACCAACTCGTAATATATGCAGTTAAGAAGTATAGTTACCCGGTCTTCCTTCGCTCTGCGGTGGTTTCCTTTATCCACCTACATCTGCATGGCGTGTCGCCTTGTGGTGACTGTGTGTGTGTGTGTGTGTGTGTGTTCGCGCACCGTGCCAGGTTAAAGTGCCCTTGACCCACGCGTGTGCAGTTTGATTGACAGGTCAGACCACGCCCACACACAAAGTGACGTCAGTCCGCCCTGCTGCTTTATTCACAGCCGTGAAGATAACAAAAGCATCTTTCCTGCGGTGGTTTGAGTTGACTGAGAAAACTACTACCAATCAAAATGCTGGACTATTATTCTCACTGTCTCACACACACACACACACACCACACACACCACACACACACACACACACACACACACACACACACACACCACACACACACACACACACACACACACACACACTGTTACTGTTAACACACCTGCACACACACAGCACACACACACACACACACACACACACACACACACACACACACACACACACACACCACACACACACACACACACACACACACACACACACACACACACACACACACACACACACAGTCTCTATGTCTCACACACACTGTACTGTACACACACACACACACACACACACACACACACACACACACACACACACACACACACACACACACACACACACACACACACACACACACACTGTCTCTATGTCTCACACACACTGTAACTGTTACACACACACACACACACACACACACACACACACACACACACCACACACACACACACACACACACACACACACACACACACACACACACACACACACACACACTGTCTCATGTCTCCACACACTGTACTGTTACACACACACACACACACACACACACACACACACACACACACACACCCACACACACACACACACACACACACACACCACACACACACACACACACACACACACACACACACACACACACTGTCTCTATGTCAACCACACACACAAAATCTAAATCTAAATCTAGAGGATTGAATCCTCTTTATTGGTTACATACATGTACACACACACACACACACACACACACACACACACACACACACACACCACACACACACACACACACACACACACACACACACACACACACACACACACACACACACACACACAGTGAAACGTGTTTCTCCATCACTAAGGACCCCAACCACCCTGGGTTCCAAACTCAGAAAAGCCCTGAAGAAGGGGAAATTGGATTATAAAAACTAACTGGAATCACAGTTTGGGGGCTCTGACACCAGACTTATGTGGTGAGGTCTGAGGGTCCTCTCCAACTCCAAGGGGAGCTCAGGAGGAGTCACCAACAAGACCCCAACCTACCAGACCAGCTGAACACGTTCTACGCTCGCTTTGAAACGGAGAGCTCAAATAGAACATTCACCCAGAGAACTACGTTCTAGAACTGTCCGAGTCCGAGGTCCGCAGAACCTTCGGGAGGACGAAGGCAGGGAAGGCAGCCGGCCCAGACGGAGTTCCATCCCGTGTCTTCAGGACCTGCGCCGACCAGCCGGCTCCTGTGTTCACCGACATCTACAACACATCAGTGCAACAGTCTGTGGTCCCAGCGTGCTTCAAAGAGACAACCATTGTGCCCAAAAAGACCAAGGTAACAAGCCTCAATGATTATCGTCCAGTGGCTTTAACACCCGTAGCATGAAGTGCCTGGAGAAACGTGTCATGTCACATATTAACTTTTCCATCCCTGAGTCCCTAGACCCACTCCAGTTTGCATACAAACAGGTCTGTAGACAACGCCATCCCTAGACAGGAGGGACACCTACGACAGACCGCTGTTCATTGACTACAGCTCGGCGTTTAACACCATCGTTCCCTCCAAGTTGGTCCTGAAACTGAGGGACCTAGGTCTGGGCGGCCCCATCTGTAACTGGATTATGGACTTCCTGATGGGCAGGCCTCAAGTGGTGAAGATTGGGAACCAAATCTCATCCACTCCGGTCCTCAACACCGGAGCACCCCAAGGCTGCTGCCTCGGTCCCCGGCTGTACTCGCTGTACACACATGACTGTACTGCCACGCACAGCAATAATCGGATTATCAAGTTTGCAGACGACACCACAGTCATCGGCCTGATAAGCGAGGGCGATGAGACGGAGTACAGAGATGAGGTAGTCCGGCTGAGGTGATGGTGTGAGGACAACAGCCTCGCACTGAATGTCCGCAAGACCAAGGAGCTCATCGTGGACTTCAGGAGCCACCGAGGCACCCCCTCCACCATCAGCCTGGACGGGACCCCGGGTCAGCTGCTTCTGTTTCCTGGGACTACAGATCTCAGATGACCTGGCGTGAACCCGCAACACGGAGGTCATGCTGAAGAAGGCCCACCAGCGCCTCTATGCCCTGCGGTGCCTCAGGAGAACCGGCTTCCGGTTCCGCAGCATCCGTATAAGGACTAGCAGGTTCAAGGACAGTTTTGATCCACAGGCAGTGGTCCTACTGACCTGGGACTAGGAGTCCAGAACTGGGAATTGTGCTTTTTGCACAATTCAACACATGTACATATCATCCATCAGTCACTTTATTGTTATTTGTATTGTGTATAGTATTACCATAGTATAGTGTTGTATAGTATACAGTAAGTATAGTACATTGTTTACATAGTGTTATATTGTAGGAATTTCATACTGCCGGAGGAAATGGGGAGAAAGCATTCCATTCTACTTGCATATGGCAAATAAAAATCTCACACACACGCACACACACACACACGCACACACATACGCACACACGCACACACACATGCATGCACACACACACACCTGCACACACACACACCTGCACACACACACACACACATACACACACATACATACGCACACACACGCACACACACACGCGGAAACGCCAAACCCTCACCCCTAACACCTGTAGCAGCACTTCGGTCCCTCCTGGTTGTAAGTTCCGTGTTCTGAGCCGGTGAATCACACCACTGGAACATTCTGGAAGTATTCTGTCTCTCTCTATCCCTCTCTCTCTCTCTCTCTCTCTCTCTCTCTCTCTCTCTCTCTCTCTCTCTCTCTCTCTCTATCTCTCTATCCCTCTCTCTCTCTCTCTCTCTCTCTCTCTCTCTCTCTCTCTCTCTCTCTCTCTCTCTCTCTCTCTCTCTCTCTCTCTCTCTCTCTCTCTCTATCTCTCTATCCCTCTCTCTCTCTCTCTCTCTCTCTCTCTCTCT
>CM051016.1:5195810-5196878 GCA_027704905.1 Muraenolepis orangiensis
TGATAGTGTAATGTTAATGACATGTTATGATAGTGTAATGTTAATGACATGTTATGATAGTGTAATGTTAATGACATGTTATGATAGTGTAATGTTAATGACATGTTATGATGATAGTGTAATGTTAATGACAATGTTATGATAGTGTAATGTTAATGACATGTTATGATAGTGTAATGTTAATGACATGTTATGATAGTGTAATGTTAATGACATGTTATTATAGTGTAATGTTAATGACATGTTATGATAGTGTAATGTTAATGACATGTTATGATAGTGTAATGTTAATGACATGTTATGATAGTGTAATGTTAATGACATGTTATGATAGTGTAATGTTAATGACATGTTATGATAGTGTAATGTTCATGACATGTTATGATAGTGTAATGTTAATGACATGTTATGATAGTGTAATGTTAATGACATGTTATGATAGTGTAATGTTAATGACATGTTATGATAGTGTAATGTTAATGACAATGTTATGATAGTGTAATGTTAATGACATGTTATGATAGTGTAATGTTAATGACAATGTTATGATAGTGTAATGTTAATGACAATGTTATGATAGTGTAATGTTAATGACATGTTATGATAGTGTAATGTTAATGACATGTTATGATAGTGTCATGTTAATGACATTGTTATGATAGTGTAATGTTAATGACAATGTTAAGATAATGTTAATGACAATGTTATGATAGTGATAGTGGTAAAGCTTGGGCTAGGTAGGGTGAGGGGATTGTGGGTATTGTAGTTAAACCAACTTTGTGTGGTCACCAGGTGCCCAAAACCATCCAAAATCAAATCAAACTCCCCTCAGAAGAGCGCATACCTCCGCTATACACCAGAAAGTTTCCTGGATCCAGATTCGGGATCCGGATCTGCGCCAAAATCTAATCAAGTGTTTCTTGGCCCATAAGTCATCGAACCACCAAGTTGTGTCCAAATCCATCCGTAAGTTCTTAAAGTTATCCTGCTAACAGACAAACAGACGAGATCTAACCAGACAGACAGACAAACAGACGAGATCTAAACAGACAGACAGACAAACAAGAT
>CM051016.1:5197878-5207878 GCA_027704905.1 Muraenolepis orangiensis
CTGGTCTCCCCCCCCCCCCCCTCTCCCCCGGTCTCCCCCCCACCCCCCTCCCCCCCCCCCCCCCCCCCCCCCCCTCCCCCCCCCCCCCCCCCCCCCCCCCCCCCCCACACACACACACACACATTTGCTTACACTTCTGTTGATTAATCTTCCCCCTTCTTGCTCGCTCTGTGTATCCTCTTAACTCACCACACACACACACACACACACACACACACACACCACACACACACACACACACACACACACACACACACACACACACACACACACACACACACACACACACACACACACACACACTCACCCCCAAGCTGCTCTGTGGACTCCTTAAACCTCTCTCTCTCTCTCTCTCTCTCTCTCTCTCTCTCTCTCTCTCTCTCTCGCCCCGTGTGTTAAATTATTGAGACGGTGGACCCGGTCTCTCTCTGCGACGGAGGTGTGTGTGTGTGTCGGTAGGTGGGCAGGGCTCATCCATGTTTAAAGACGGGGGAGGAGGAGAGGGGGAGGAGAGAGGAGGAGGGGAGGATGGGAGGAGAGGAGGAGGGGGGGGAGGAGGAGAGAGAGAGAGAGATGGGGAGGAGAGGGAGGATGGAAGGAGAGGGAAAGGGGAGGGGAGGAGGAGAGGGGGAGGAGAGAGGAGAGGAGGGGAGGATGAGAGGAGGGGAGGATGGGAGGAGAGGAGGAGAGGAGGGGGGTGAGGAGGAGAGAGAGAGAGAGAGATGGGGAGGAAGGGGAGGGGAGGAGACTATTGGGAGGGGAGGGGATGGGGGTTGGTGGTATAGGGTCTATCGGTCTCTCTATCGGTCTATCGGTCTCTCTATCTATCGGTTCCTCTATCGGTCTCTCTATCTATCGGTCTCTATCGGTCTATCGGTCTCTCTATCGGTCTATCGGTCTCTCTCTATCGGTCTATCGGTCTCTCTATCTATCGGTCTCTATCGGTCTATCGGTCTCTCTATCGGTCTATCGGTCTCTCTATCGGTCTATTGGTCTCTCTGTCTATTGGTCTCTCTATCTATCGGTCTCTCTATCGGTCTATCTATCGATAGTTGGAATCCTCAGATAAAAATGTTAAACTTATCTGATTCATTCTATACATTAAATTGAAATATAATGAATGAATTAAAATCCTCTGCGTGCGTCTTACCTGTAATATTATAGCGTTACGCTGACCTTCTCTGTTGTTTTCTGAGTGGTTTGTGTTGCAACCAATCCCATATTCTTCTGAGACTGTATCTCCGGGAGAATCCTCCATCCAGGGTATTCTAGAAGGCCCCTGACCCAATCAGCCTAGACATGGAGACATCGCTTAGTGCTAACTAAGCGGTTGACAGTTGACGTTAAAAATGGAAGAAAACCCCACGGGACAATCCCCACTCGCTCTGCGTTAGCTTCCAGAGCTGTTGGAAAGCAAGTTATTTTGTATTTTCAAAAAAAATACAAACCAGTGATCAGCTTTATAACCGGGTTATTGAAAACAATTCATCCATATGGACAGGAGGATGGATTTAGTCTTCAAGTGCCAGTCAATGTCACACACCTGTTGAATGACGGTAATTGGTGTTACACAGGTGTGGTTGTGAGTGGCAGCCACGTGTCATAATATATCACATCATTGTGGTAACTGGTTGTAGTATTTATGGTGTGTGTGTGTGTGTGTGTGTGTGTGTGTGTGTGTGTGTGTGTGTGTGTGTGTGTGTGTGTGTGTGTGTGTGTGTGTGTGTGTGTGTGTGTGTGTGTGTGTGTGTGTGTGTGTGTGTGTGTGTGTGTGTGTGTGTGTGTGTGTGTGTGTGTGTGTGTGTGTGTGTGTGTGTGTGTGTGTGTGTGTGTGGTACAGTACCTTCTGCTGTTAACTTCTCCATCTTCCACTGAAAAAAAGGTTGTTCATTCAGGTTTAGAAAATCAATTCCAATATCACAATATTACTCTTTTGTTGTACCAAACGACCTCCAGCCGCTATCAGGAGTGCTTTTTGCAAAAATATTCACACAATGATGTTTTTGATGAATAATCGTCAGTCGTAGAACAGTCTGGTAGGAAGGCCTTTTTATGTTTTTAATATTAGTGCTCACAATTTTTTTGTAATTTAGTTTTTATAATTTTTATTTTTGTTTGTCACTGTTATGCAGTCTTTCAAACCTGGGAACGACAAAGCACAGATATCTGGTCTCATATCACCATATGATCCATATAATATCCATATATATATGTCGATATATATATTGATTTATAAATATAGATATATATCGATAGATATATCCATATAATATCGATATATATCGATATTATTTCGATATATATATCGCCCAGCACTAAATTGGTTCGATCTTTCCTCCCGATCCTTGGCTTGATTAAAATCTTACACACACACACACACACACACACACACACACACACACACACACACACACACACACACACACACACACACACACACACACACACACACACACACACACACACACACACACACACACACACACACACATTCAAATTTCATCCAGGGGTGTGAGCTCTGCAGTGTGACTATCCCGACCCCAGACGGAGGACCCCCTCCTCACCCTCCTCTCTCCCTCCCCTCCCCTCCTCTCTTTTTTCCTCCCCTCCCCCCTCTCCTCTCTCCCCACCCTGTCCTCTCTCCTCACCCACCTGCTCTTTCCTCCCCATACTCCTCTCTGCTCCCCCGCCCTCCTCTCCTCAACTTCCTTACCCTCGGCTCTCTCCCCCCTCTCCTTAACCTCCTCACCCTCCTCTCCCCTCACCCTCAAGTCTCTCCCCTCACCCTCAAGTCTCTCCTCTCTCTTCCACCCTCTCCTCTTCCCACCCTCCTCTCTCCTCCCCATCCCCTCTCTCCTCAACTTTCTTACCCTAGTTTCTCCTCAGCCTCAACTCTCTCCCCCCCCCCCTCCTCTCCCCTCACCCCCTCTTTTCTCCTCACCCTCACCACCCTCTCTCCTCTCCTCTCCCCTCCCCTCACCCCCTCTTTTCTCCTCACCCTCACCACCCTCTCTCCCCCCCTCTCCTCTCCTCTCCCCTCCCCTCACCCCCTCTTTTCTCCTCACCCTCACCACCCTCTCTCCCCCCCTCTCCTCTCCTCTCCCCTCCCCTCCCCTCACCCCTCTTTTCTCCTCACCCTCACCACCCTCTCTCCCCCCCTCTCCTCTCCTCTCCCCTCCCCTCACCCCCTCTTTTCTCCTCACCCTCACCACCCTCTCTTCCCACCCTCAACTCTCTCCTCCCCCCCAAGTCTCAGAGCGAGAGAGAGAGGGAGAGAACAATACACCAGGACTAAATATCAGGACATAATAGGCACTTGATAGACAAGCATACGGTTTTAATGTACAGGTGCGAATCTGTTATAAAGTCAACACTTGTTGAGTGTTGGCCATATGGACACGCGAATACGATGATGATGATGATGAAGGTTATGATGTTATGTGACTAAGGATTCATGAATGCCTGATGATAAAAGGCAGTGTACTCTGACTCACCGGGGGCACAGACGGTGATGAGGTCCCATTTACCGGCTACAGGTGTGTGTGTGTGTGTGTGTGTGTGTGTGTGTGTGTGTGTGTGTGTGTGTGTGTGTGTGTGTGTGTGTGTGTGTGTGTGTGTGTGTGTGTGTGTGTGGTGTGTGTGTGTGTGTGTGTGTGTGTGTGTGTGTGGGGATAGAGGGAGGGAGTGTGTGTGTGTGTGTGTGTGTGAGAGAGAGAAAAAGAGTGTGTGTGTGTAAGAGAGAGAGAGAGAGAGAGAAAAAGAGTGTGTGTGTGTGTGTGTGTGTGTGTGCTTGCGGTCTGGTCCCTTAGTGACCTACAAATGACGGGCAGCTTGTAGTGCAC
The DNA here is from genome assembly GCA_027704905.1 of Muraenolepis orangiensis. Taxonomy (NCBI): domain Eukaryota; kingdom Metazoa; phylum Chordata; class Actinopteri; order Gadiformes; family Muraenolepididae; genus Muraenolepis; species Muraenolepis orangiensis. The sequence continues at coordinate 5,201,721 of CM051016.1, forward strand.
GTTAGTGGTCACGGCGAGCGGTGTGGCGTTCAAATTACTTGGTGTGTGTGTGTGTGTGAGAGACAGACTCTTGAGATGCAGTCCCTAGCTTCTACTACTAGTACTAGAACTACTGATCATGATGCACCTTCTTTAAATATTATTGTTTGTAATATGTAGTAGTAGTGGTGGTAGTAGGACACTGCTAATGACACACTTCTGTACAGCCGTGTGTGTGTGTGTGTGTGTGGCTGGTCCTCGGGCTCAGACATGTGCCATACACTCGTCCAGGTTATAGAGAGAACTTATCATCGCCGTAACCGTGGGCGATGAGCGCTTGGCGCTTGGCGACACGCCCACTACATCCTCCACATGTCTTGTCTATCCCACGTCTGAAGGGGGGCGGACCCCTCCACCCCCCCCCCCCCCTTTCGCCACACTGCTGTTTTGAGCCGACGGCGTGTCACATGACGCTGTGTCACATGACGCTGTGTCACATGACACTGTGTCACATGACGCTGGGCTGTGAGTTGTTGTGTTGGACGGCGGATTGAAAACTTGCGGCGAAGTTAACCGTTTTCATGTCGGGAGAGGATGAGGAGAGAGGAGGAGAGAGGGAGGAGAGAGGAGGAGGAGAGGGATGAGGAGAGGGGATGAGGAGAGAGGATGAGGAGGAGGAGAGAGGAAGAGGAGGAGAGAGGATGAGGAGAGAGAGAGGAGGAGAGAGGAAGAGGAGGAGAGAGGAGGAGGAGAGAGAGAGGAGGAGAGAGGAAGAGGAGGAGAGAGGAGGAGAGAGGATGAGGAGAGAGAGAGGAGGAGAGAGGAGGAGAGAGGAGGAGGAGGAGGAGGAGAGGATAGAGGGTGAGGAGAGTTATTTTTTTTTTTTAATATTGCACCTGGTCAGTTTGCGATTCCGAACACACACACACACACACACACACACACACACACACACACACACACACACACACACACACACACACACACACACACACACACACACACACACACACACACACACACACACACACACACACGCATCGTTAAAGAGGTTAAAACAAACTTCACTAAAGCCTGATTTATCTTAAGACCCGTGTTCCATTGATTAGGTTATTGACTAACGACGGGGGAGCAGGGGGGGGGGTGATGGAGCTCGGGGGGGGGGGGGTGGGGGGGGGGTGATGGAGCTCGGGGGGGGTGATGAAGCTCGGGGGGGGGGGATGGAGCTCGTGGGGGGGGGGTCTGGTGGAGCTCTGAGACTGAGCCCTGGTGTCCCCTTCATTAAGAACCCGTCGGCCCGGCCTGCGTCGGGCGTCATATCCACCTGGCGGGTCGATTGATGGTCCATTAAGTGGCCATTAAACACCTCTTAGGGACGGAGGGGGGACGGGACAGGGGGCAGCTAGCTCCACTGCTAGCTGCCTGGATGTGCTGCATGGCCTGCTACACTGCTAGCTGCTAGGACGTGTGGCTTAGCCTGCTACACCGCTAGGTGCTAGGATGTGTGGCTTAGCCTGCTAAACCGCTAGCTGCTAGGATGTGTGGCTTAGCCTGCTACACCGCTAGGTGCTAGGATGTGTGGCTTAGCCTGCTGCTATAAGAAGCGTAAACCAAAGGTTGGATGGTTGGTTGGCTCACAGAGATACCAACGTCACACCATCGTAGTTATACTATTGGTTCAAGTCTTGTTGGAATCGTGAACCAAACGTCGGACGTCTTAGGCGGAGATGAACAAAGCATTCATTTTCGGACCCGTCGACATTTTTAAAAATGACTCAAAATTGACATTAATATTTATCTTTTTTTTAAAGCCATGTAGCTTTTATTAAAGCTATGCGGGTGTATTGCAAAAAAAATAAAGAATTAGTTGTCTAATGTATGTAATTAGGCTGTAATGAGCGTGGTTCACAGCTCTCCACAGCTCTCTTCTCCCCGGTCAAAGTTGGTCTTTCTCCCGACTTAATTTTAATACCTTGTATTTTAATTAGACTATAAGGGCCCTATCAGAACACCATGCATGATACAGTATGGAGGAACAACACACACACACACACACACACACACACACCACACACACACACACACACACACACACACACACACACACACACACACACACACACACACACACACACACACACACACACACACACACGCACGCGTGTGCCCCGGCTCAGCCCGCCCTGGTCCAGTGGTTCTGGAGGGGTGGTATTGGTGAAATGTCAATGTTTTCAGTCCATTTCACTCTTAACTGTACTGGAACCACGGTCGGCCCGATTTATAATATTAACTAATATTAACTTATGTCTTAACTTTCTTTTGAGGGACACACACGCACACACATACACATACTCGCCCAGCAATGATGCAAGCGTCAAAATGCATTTAAATTAGGATTTAATTGATGAAAACATGATATTTAGCGTTTCCACTTCTGATGCTCACAGTCGACCATGGGTTTGGGCCTCGGTTCTTTCGGTGAGCTTTCCTAGAGGCCTTTCCTCTCCTCGTGGTTCTCAAAGTGTCAGGGAAAACCAGTCCTAAGGAACATTCCCTCATTTAGGAGGAGCCGATCAATAAAGGGGACCGGCCTTGAGAATTGGAACCCAGGCTTTTTTATAGTTGTAATTGTAACCGTATGGTAAATAGGGCCTGTGTTCCCTCTCGGCCGTCGGAGGGGGATTTCCCTCGTTCTAACGCCCATCAGCCATGTTTAAATTGTTTTATCACGTAGTCATTTAGCGGGCGTTTTTTAAATTGTGATCAAAATATGTATTCAAATGTAAGTCAAAGTGTGTTTTGTTGTCAAGATGTCGTTTAGCCATCTTACTCAAGGAGGCCTATGGAGACTTGCTTGGTTAACATCGGGTCACCAACCTAGAACCTTCCGAGGTCGTCGTCCCCACACCACACACACACACACACACACACACACACACACACACACACACACACACACACACACACACACACACACACACACACACACCCCCACACACCCTAACCCCTTCTAGAGGACTGGAAGGATATGGAAGTGGTTTTTAAATGACAGCTGGCACAAAGCGCAAAGCATTTTGGGAAAATGTGGCGGAGGGAAAGGGAAAGACATTTAGGTGGGTTGGTTGGTTGTGTTGGTTGGTTGTGTTGGTTGGTTGGTTGTGTTGGTTGGTTGTGTTGGTTGGTTGGTTGGTTGGTTGTGTTGGTTGGTTGGTTGGTTGGTTGTGTTGGTTGGTTGGTTGGTTGTGTTGGTTGGTTGGTTGTGTTGGTTGGTTGGTTGGTTGGTTGTGTTGGTTGGTTGTGTTGGTTGGTTGGTTGGTTGGTTGGTTGGTTGGTTGGTTGTGTTGGTTGGTTGTGTTGTGTTGGGTTGTGTTGGTTGTGTTGTGTTGGTTGGTTGTGTTGGTTGGTTGGTTGTGTTGGTTGGTTGGTTGTGTTGGTTGGTTGGTTGGTTGGTTGGTTGGTTGTGTTGGTTGTGTTGGTTGTGTTGGTTGGTTGGTTGGTTGTGTTGGTTGTGTTGGTTGTGTTGGTTGGTTGTGTTGGTTGTGTTGGTTGGTTGGTTGTGTTGGTTGTGTTGGTTGGTTGGTTGGTTGGTTGTGTTGTGTTGGGTTGGTTGTGTTTGTGTTGGTTGTGTTGTGTTGGTTGGTTGGTTGGTTGGTTGTGTTGGTTGTGTTGGTTGGTTGTGTTGTGTTGGTTGTGTTGGGTTGGTTGGTTGGTTGTGTTGTGTTGGGTTGGTTGTGTTGTGTTGGGTTGGTTGGTTGTGTTGGTTGGTTGTGTTGTGTTGGGTTGGTTGTGTTGTGTTGGTTGTGTTGGTTGGTTGGTTGGTTGGTTGGTTGTGTTGGTTGTGTTGTGTTGGTTGGTTGGTTGGTTGGTTGTGTTGGTTGGTTGTGTTGTGTTGGTTGTGTTGGGTTGGTTGTGTTGGTTGTGTTGGTTGGTTGGTTGGTTGTGTTGTGTTGGGTTGGTTGTGTTGTGTTGGGTTGGTTGGTTGTGTTGGTTGGTTGTGTGTTGTGGTTGGTTGGTTGGTTGGTTGTGTTGGGTTGGTTGTGTTGTGTTGGTTGTGTTGTGTTGTGTTGGTTGTGTTGGTTGTGTTGTGTTGGTTGTGTTGGTTGGTTGGTTGGTTGTGTTGGTTGGTTGGTTGGTTTGTGTTGGGTTGTGTTGGGTTGGTTGGTTGTGTTGGTTGGTTGGTTGTGTTGGGTTGGTTGGTTGGTTGGTTGTGTTGGGTTGGTTGGTTGTGTTGGGTTGGTTGGTTGTGTTGGGTTGGTTGTGTTGGTTGGTTGTGTTGTGTTGGGTTGGTTGGTTGTGTTGGTTGGTTGGTTGTGTTGTGTTGGGTTGGTTGTGTTGGTTGGTTGGTTGTGTTGGTTGGTTGGTTGTGTTGTGTTGGTTGGTTGGTTGGTTGGTTGGTTGGTTGTGTTGTGTTGGTTGGTTGTGTTGGTTGGTTGTGTTGGTTGGTTGGTTGGTTGGTTGGTTGGTTGTGTTGTGTTGTGTTGTGTTGTGTTGGGTTGGTTGGTTGTGTTGGTTGGATACAAGATACAAGATTTGTATTGTCCATTTGTAAGTACAATGGAACGCTTACCTCCCGCAGTTTACATCTTAAAAACAACACCATAAAGATAAAAATAATATATACAATAAAAGCACAGAGCAGCAAAGTGTCTTTAATGATATGTACATGTTTTTTTAAATTAATTATTTTACAAAAATGTTAAAAAAACTAAGTGCCAGTAATGCATGGTGAATACAGTGCAGTACCGTGCAGTTGTGTCATAGCTTCATAACGACCCTTAAGGAAGCTAGTTGGCACTGATCTGAGCTATGTAGACTCTGCTATGGCTAACCCCTGTGGTGGGGGTTTAACTGTGGCTTACCGCCTGCTTTTGTGGCTGACCACGGAAAAAGACGTGCATTGAAACATTGGTGGTGGGTTTTAGTATAACATTTAGATGGGTGGCTGTGCTGTACTATACCCTATATAGATCCTAATATCACATATTAGAAACCAGCAAGCAAACAATAATATTTTGAGGTGTTGATCACACCTCATGATTGTGGTGCATTCGGACTACTAAAACTTGACTGGGTCAATGTATGATGAGCTCTTCATTTTCCACCCGTAATAACTATAATAATATTCATAATATTCAAATCTGAGTCTGGAGGATAGAATCCTCTTTATTGGTCTCATGTCCACACAGTGAAACCCATCCTAGTGTGAGGAGCAGTGGGTATCAGCTGTTGGCTCTACAGGGGAGCAGGGGAGCAGGGGAGGGGTCTGGGGCCCTGGTGCTCAAGGGCACTGAGGCAGTTAGGCCCAGGTGTTTCAGGGGGGACTTCAACCGGGGACTTTCTGGTCTCAAAGCCCATAGTCCCAACACACTGAGCTATCCTGCATTCATTTTTTAAATAATAATAATAATAATAATAATAATAATAATAATACCATAACATAGGTTGATGTTGGTCCGAGAAGTCACTTCTGTGTGTGTGTGTGTGTGTGTGTATGTGTATGTATGTGTGTGTATGTGTGTGTGTTTCAATTTGTTTTCAATTTCAATTTCAATTTGTATTTGCCATGTTGCAACAAGGACAATGGAATGCTTACTCCCCAATCCCTCCCTCAGTATGACTTCTCTAAAGTGTGTGTGTGTGTGTGTGTGTGTGTGTGTGTGTGGTGTGTGTGTGTGTGTGTGTGTGTGTGTGTGTGTGTGTGTGTGTGTGTGTGTGTGTGTGTGTGTGTGTGTGTGTGTGTGTGTGTGTGTGTGTGTGTGTGTGTGTGTGTGTGTGTGTGTGTGTGTGTGTGTGTTTCAGGTTAGCGTTGTACGTCTATGAGTACCTGCTCCATGTTGGAGCCCAGAAGTCCGCACAGACCTTCCTATCAGAGGTAAGACACAAAATACACCCCACCCCGTGTGTGTGTGTGTGGGGGGGGGGGGTTAAGACAGCTAGGGCGATAATTATAATAATTGAACAGTCTGCGTCAGAGTTCATAACATCATTTCACTGTCTGTGATGCAGCCCTTAAAAACCAGGGAAAAACGGGTATTTTTGGTATGGCACAATATTATGATATCTAGTCATCCATATCACTGTATTGATATGATATCGATATCCTGTATTATCTATATATGTATTGATCTCTTCTCTTCGGGGGGTTCAGGGCTGCCTCTCAGCCTCTGATTGTGATCCTT
>CM051016.1:5215378-5217878 GCA_027704905.1 Muraenolepis orangiensis
GTGTGTGTGTGTGTGTGCCTGCGTGTGTGTGTTGACTTGGATTGGATATGTGTGGAATGCTGCTGCTGCTGTTTTTGTTTATTTTCTTTTACAGTGTGTGTGTGTGTGTGTGTGTGTGTGTGTGTGTGTGTGGGGTGGATGGGCGGGGAGGGGGCGGGGCTTCAGCTGCATGGGTGACAGCATGTAACTGTATACTTTGTGTATGAATGTCATTTGTTATGACTGACTGTGTGTGTGTTTGTGTGTGTTTGACTGCCTTTGGCCCTGTCCCATCGGGGGGGGGGGGGGGGGGGGGGGGTGTGGTGTGTGTGTGTGTGTGTGTGTGTGTGTGTGTGTGTGTGTGTGTGTGTGTGTGTGTGTGTGTGTGTGTGTGTGTGTGTGTGTGTGTGTGTGTGTGTGTGTGTGTGTGTGTGTGTGTGTGTGTGTGTGTGTGTGTGTGTGTGTTCACATGCACGCACTATGTGGAGATAATGGAATAGAGTTCTAATCCGGTAATCCCAGCACTGGGCCGGGGCTAAGCCAGGGATTTTGAGGGGGGGATTGTGTGTGTGTGTGTGTGTGTGTGTGTGTGTGTGTGTGTGTGTGTGTGTGTGTGTGTGTGTGTGTGTGTGTGTGTGTGTGTGTGTGTGTGTGTGTGTGTGTGGTGTGTGTGTGTGTGTGTGTGTGTGTGTGTGTGTGTGTGTGTGTGTGTGTGTGTGTGTGTGTGTGCTTGGGGGAAGGAGGTGTGGGGTAGGAGCTTTAGCAATCGGGCCGAAGGAGGGGAGAGAGAGGAAGGTGATTGAGGAGGGGCGTGCTAGTTAACTAACGTGTGTGTGTGTGTGTGTGTGTGTGTGTGTGTCGCTGCTCATCTCCTCTTAGTCGTTCTGCTCCTTGGTGCTCAAGGGCACCTCGGCAGGGCACCAGGTGTGTAGGGGGGACTTCAACCGGCGACCTCTTTTAGAGAGAGAGAGAGAGAGAGAGAGAGAGAGAGAGAGAGAGAGAGAGAGAGAGAGAGAGAGAGAGAGAGAGAGAGAGAGAGAGAGGAGAGAGAGAGAGAGAGAGAGAGAGAGAGAGAGAGAGAGAGAGAGAGAGAGAGAGAGAGAGAGAGAGAGAGAGAGAGAGAGAGAGAGAGCATGCATATGACTTATATGACTCTGGTTCCGCCGGTCGTTAGTTGCCATGGCGCTGTGGGACGGGGTGACTAGCTAGAGAGCGAGCTAGCACTAGCGCAAGTGCTACGCTACGTTCCGCTCTCCTTCCCGGGACCCACTGGACCGGAGAGGAAGGAGACGCTGGCACACACACCTTCTGGAAACCATCACGTGTGTGTGTGTGTGTGTGTGTGTCTGTGTGTGTGTGTGTGCCACTCTTGTAATGCAGTATTAATGTGTACCAATGTGTGTGTGTGTGTACACTTTACCTCGTCTCCTATTTCCTCCTCCCCTCCTTCCTTCCTTCCTCTGGTGCTCTCTGCTCCTGGGGCTCGGCTCACACCTCCTTTTTCACTTCTTCTATTCGCCTCCTCACTCCTGTGTGTGTGTGTGTGTGTGTGTGTGTGTGTGTGTGTGTGTGTGTGTGTGTGTGTGTGTGTGTGTGTGTGTGTGTGCCTCGCTATCTCTTCCCGGTACCTCTCTCTCTCTCTCTCTCTCCTCTCTCTCTCTCTCTCTCTCTCTCTCTCTCCTCTCTCTCTCTCTCTCTCTCTCTCTCTCTCTCTTGTTCTCACAGCTTGTGTTATGGGGGTTGAAACCCCCACATTTGCATATTTGGAGGTGCACATACATTCTCTCCTCTCCTCTGTATCTCTCTCTCCCTTCTCTCTCTCCTCTCCTCTGTATCTCTCGCTCCCTTCTCTCTCTCCTCTTCTCTGTATCTCTCTCTCCCTTCTCTCTCTCCTCTCCTCTGTATCTCTCGCTCCCTTCTCTCTCTCCTCTTCTCTGTATCTCTCTCTCCCTTCTCTCTCTCTTCTCTGTATCTCTCTCTCCCTTCTCTCTCTCCTCTCCTCTGTATCGCTCTCTCCCTTCTCTCTCTCCTCTTCTCTGTATCTCTCGCTCCCTTCTCTCTCTCCTCTTCTCTATATCTCTCGCTCCCTTCTCTCTCTCCTCTTCCTCTGTATCTCTCTCGCTCTCTCTCTCTTCTCTCTCTCCTCTTCTCTGTATCTCTCGCTCCCTTCTCTCTCTCCTCTTCTCTATATCTCTCGCTCCCTTCTCTCTCTCCTCTTCCCTGTATCTCTCGCTCTCTCTCTCTTCTCTCTCTCCTCTTCTCTGTATCTCTCGCTCCCCTTCTCTCTCTCTCCTCTCTTATATCTCTCGCTCCCTTCTCTCTCTCTCTCTCTCTCCTCTGTATCTCTCGCTCTCTCTCTTCTGTCTCTCTCTCTCTTCTCTCTCTCCTCTCTCCCTGTATCTCTTCATCTCTTCTCTCGCTCTCTCGCTCTCTCTCTCTCTCTCTCTCTCTCTCTCTCTCACTCTCTCCCCCGTTTCCCTATCTGTTCTCCCCCCTCCCCCTTCCTCATCCTCCACCTCCT
>CM051016.1:5227878-5230378 GCA_027704905.1 Muraenolepis orangiensis
TATATATCTATCTCTATAGATATCTATAGATATAGATCTATAGATATAGATCTAGATATATCTATAGAGATAGATCTATATCTATAGATATATAGATATATAGATATAGATATATGAATGTCCAGGGAGGCCTCGACGGTGCAGACACTGCCCCCTGTAGTCACCGGGTGAGCGCTGCACCCGCTGTGTTAGGGGTGGTGTGTGTGTGTGTGTGTGTGTGTGTGTGTGTGTGTGTGTGTGAGAGAGAGACTAAACTCCCGTGTGTGAAAGAGAGAGAGTGAGTGAGTGAGAGAGAGAGCGAGTGAGAGAGAGAGAGACTAAGCTCCCCCGTGTGTGTGAGAGAGAGAGAGAGAGACTAAGCTTGTGTGTGTGTGTGTGTGTGTGTGTGGGGGGGAGAGAGAGAGAGAGAGAGAGTGTGAGAGAGAGACTAAGCTCCTGTGTGTGTGTGTGTGGGAGAGAGAGAGAGAGAGAGAGACTAACCTCCCATGTTTCTTGTCTCTCTCAGAGTGCGGCGGCCGCCCCCAGTCCGGTCATGGGCAACATGCCCCCCAACGAAGGCATGCCAGGGGGTCCAATGCCACCAGGCTTCTTCCAGGTGAGGACACGCACCCTCTCACCCCTCACCCTCACACCCCAGCATCCATCCCTCACCCCTCACCCTCACCCTCACCCCTCACCCTCACACCCCAGCATCCATCCCTCACCCTCACCCTCTCACCCCTCACCCTCACACCCCAGCATCCATCCCTCACCCCTCACCCCTCACCCCTCACCCTCACACCCCAGCATCCATCCCTCACCCCTCACCCTCACACCCCAGCATCCACCCCTCACCCCTCACCCATGGTGTTCCACGTCCCTTGGAGGTTAGACAGGAAGACCTGTTGTTGTGGTCTGGAGGTGTGAGCTGTGATTGGTGGATGGGGGGTTGTGGTCTGGAGGCAGAGTGTAGGGCAGAGTGTAGGACAGAGTGTAGGGGCAGAGTGTAGGGCAGAGTGTAGGGGCAGAGTGTAGGGCAGAGTGTAGGACAGAGTGTAGGGGCAGAGTGTAGGGGCAGAGTGTAGGGGCAGAGTGTAGGGGCAGAGTGTAGGGCAGAGTGTAGGGGCAGAGTGTAGGGCAGAGTGTAGGGCAGAGTGTAGGGCAGAGTGTAGGGGCAGAGTGTAGGGGCAGAGTGTAGGGGCAGAGTGTAGGGCAGAGTGTAGGGGCAGAGTGTAGGGGCAGAGTGTAGGGGCAGAGTGTAGGACAGAGTGTAGGGGCAGAGTGTAGGGGCAGAGTGTAGGGCAGAGTGTAGGGCAGAGTGTAGGACAGAGTGTAGGGGCAGAGTGTAGGGGCAGAGTGTAGGGCAGAGTGTAGGGGCAGAGTGTAGGGCAGAGTGTAGGGGCAGAGTGTAGGGGCAGAGTGTAGGGCAGAGTGTAGGGCAGAGTGTAGGGCAGAGTGTAGGGGCAGAGTGTAGGGGCAGAGTGTAGGGGCAGAGTGTAGGGCAGAGTGTAGGGGCAGAGTGTAGGGCAGAGTGTGGGGGCAGAGTGTGGGGCAGAGTGTAGGGGCAGAATTTAGGGGACGCAGAGAGGGGGCGGGGCTGGGCGTATGAGCAGAGAGAGAACAGAGCAGAGAGAGAACAGAGCAGAGGAACAGAGCAGAGAGAGAACAGAGCAGAGAGAGAACAGAGCAGAGAGAGAACAGAGCAGAGAGAGAACAGAGCAGAGAGAGAACAGAGCAGAGAGAGAACGGCCTAAGTTATATGGACTCTGAGCTGAGAGGGGACAAAACAGCTTTAATGCAACCAAAAAACCGGTCATAACTTCACAGACATATGGGTATGATGGTATGGTCCCATCTACATATCGCCTTATGAAATATACCAGTATAACTCATAACACCGATATCCACACACACACACACACACCACACACACACGCACACCGTCCTCCGTCCGTCCGTCCGTCCCTCGGTCTGTCCTTGTGGACTAAAACAAGGTCCTTTTTCCAGACACACGCCACTGTTAATATATATCTATCTATATAGATATAGATATAGATATAGATATAGATATATATAGATATGCAACATAAAACAATGCAACAAAATTGTTGCCGCCCAAAATTGTTAGCGCCCAGCCCTACTCAGGAGGTAGAGCGGTCAACCTTCACAACCGGAAGGTTGCTGGTTCCATCCCCCGGCTCCTCCTCCTCCTCCTCCTCCTCCTGCAAAAACCTGTGGAGGTGTCCTTGAGCAAGACACCCTAACTCTAACTGGCTCTATTTAAGAAGAGGGATGGATGAGGGAGGGAGGGATGAGGGAGGGATGGATGAGGGATGGATGGAGGGAGGGATTAGGGAGGGTGGGATGGAGGGATGAGGGATGGAGGGAGGGAGTTTGGTCATATGTTGTGTTCCTTCAGAGTTGAAGGCCTGTTGTTGTTGTTGACTTCCTCTCTGGTGGTTCACTCATTCACACCTTCTCTCCCATTCATCCATTCATTCCTCTTCACTCGGTTCTCATC
>CM051016.1:5237878-5247878 GCA_027704905.1 Muraenolepis orangiensis
AATACACACACACAAACACACACACTCCAATACACACACACAAACACACACACTCCAATACACACACACAAACACACACACTCCAATACACACACACAAACACACACACTCCAATACACACACTCCAATACACACACACACACACACTCCAATACACACACACAAACACACACACTCCAATACACACACACACACACACACACTCCAATACACACACACACACACTCCAATACACACACACACACACACACACTCCAATACACACACACACAAACACACACACTCCAATACACACACACACACACACACACTCCAATATACACACACTCCAACACACACACACACACTCCAACACACACACACACACACACACTCCAATACACACACACACACACACACACACACACACACTCCAATACACACACACGCACACACACACACTCCAATACACACACTCACTCATTTAACACACACTCCAATACACACACACACACACACACTCCAATACACACACGCACACGCACACACACACACACACACTCCAATACACACACACACACACACAAACTCCAATACACACACACACACACACACACACTCCAATACACACACACGCACACACACACACTCCAATACACACACTCACGCATTTAACACACACTCCAATATACACACACACACACACACAGACACTCCTTTCACACACACATGTAACGCACACTGCAATATACACGCACACATACACACTCTGTCGCACACACACACACACACACACTCCAATACACACACTCACTCATTTAACACACACTCCAATATACACACACACACACACACATTTAACACACACTCCAATATACACACACACACACACACAGACACTCCTTTCACACACACATGTAACGCGCACTACAATATACACGCACACATACACACTCTGTCACACACACACACACTTTGTCACACACACACACACTCCTGTCACGCACACTCCAGTACACACACACACGCACACGCACACACACACACACACACACACTCCGTCACGCACACACACACACTCATGGAACGTGGTCAGTAGTGTAGCTTAGCGGCCGTCCGGGCCCCTGCGGTTTCTGGTGTGTGTGTTTGTGTGTGTGTGCGTGACAGGAGTGTGTGTGTGACAGGAGTGTGTGTGTGTGTGTGTGTGTGTGTGTGTGTGTTTGGACACGCTTCCTCTTAGGTCTTAAGTTGTGTTTTTGGCCCGAGGTGCCGCTTAACTACGCCAAGAAAGACCACAGGGCGAGTCGCCTTACACCACAGAGAGAGAGAGAGAGAGCGAGAGGGGGAGAGAGCGAGAGGGGGAGAGAGAGAGGAGAGAGAGAGAGAGAGAGAGAGAGAGAGAGAGAGAGAGAGAGAGACTCTTCCTCTCTCTCTCACACACACTTTACATCTTGCTCCCCATCACTCTCTTCTCTTTGTTGATCTCTCTCTCTCTCTCTCTCTCTCTCTCTCTCTCTCTCTCTCCTGTCTCCTGTCTCTCTCTCTCTCTCCTCATATCTCTCTCTCTCTCTCTCTCTCCTGTCTCTCTCTCTCTCTCTCTCTCTCTCTCTCTCTCTCTCTCTCTCTCTCTCTCTCTCTCCTCTCTCTCTCTCTCTCTCTCTCTCTCTCTCTCTCTCTCTCTCTCTCTCTCTCTCTCTCTCTCTCTCTCTCTCTCTCTCTCTCTCTCTCTCTCTGGATCTCTATGGATCTCTCTCTCTCTCTTTCTGTGATCAGGCTCTTGGTCGTCTAGTTGCTTCACTGTGGGGTGATGGTGTTATCCTCCACCCTCCATCACCACCGCCTTCGCCATACCCACCTGCCTGTCCCCATGGCAACGTGTGTGTGTGTGTGTGTGTGTGTGTGTGTGTGTGTGTGTGTGTGGTGTGTGTGTGTGTGTGTGTGTGTGTGTGTGTGTGTGTGTGTGTGTGTGTGTGTGTGTGTGTGTGTGTGTGTGTGTGTGTGTGTGTGTGTGTGTGTGTGCGTGCGTGCGCTTGCTTGGATTGATCAATAATTTAAAAATGCCTTTCTCTCTGGTCCTGTTTTGTTCCCTCTACCACCCCTCTCTAACCCATCCCCCTCTCTCCTCCCTTACCCCTCTCCCCCTTCCCTCCCCCCCTCATCTGTCCCCTCTTCCTCTTCCTCTCCCCCTCTTCCTCTTCCTCTCCCCCTTCCCTCCCCCACTCCTCTCTCCTCCTCCTCCTCATCCTGTCCTCCTCCTCTCTCCTCCCTTCCCCTCCTCCTCCTCCTCCCCTCCTCCCTCCCCCTCCTCCTCCTCCTCCTCCTCCTCCTCCTCCTCCTCCTCCTCCTCCTCCTCCTCCTCCCCTCCCTCCAGCCGTTCATGTCTCCTAGGTACCCAGGTGGTCCCAGACCCTCTCTCAGAATGCCAAATCAGGTACTGGAGCTTTGATCTATATATATATATATATATATATATATATATATACATATAAATATGTATTTATACATAAATATATATTTATATATATATATATATATAAATATATATGTGTGTGTATGTGTGTGTATGTGTGTGTGTATATATATATATATATATGTATATATATGTGTGTGTGTATATACTGTATATATATATATAAACATATAAACATATATATATATATATATATATATATATATATATATATATATATATATATATATATATAATATTATATATATATATATATATATATATATATATATATATATATGTGTGTATATATGTATTAATTTGGGCTTTGGATTTATATATTTTGTATATTGTATTTGTTTAGTCTTTGTTTCTTAGACTGATATTTTCAAGCGTACTTTACCGCGTAGCGTACCTTATTTATGTGTGTGTGTGTGTGTGTGTGTGTGTGTGTGTGTGTGTGTGTGTGTGTGTGTGTGTGTGTGTGTGTGTGTGTGTGTGGTGTGTGTGTGTGTGTGTGTGTGTGTGTGTGTGTGTGTGTGTGTGTGTGTGTGTCCAGCCTCCCGGGGGGATCCCTGGCTCCCAGCCCCTCCTGCCAAACAGTCTGGACCCCACAAGACCACAAGGTGAGGTGACAGGGTCACACTCTGTTACACTCAGGAGGGAGGTGAGGGTGGAGGGAGGAGAGGGTGGAGGGGAGGATGGAGGGGATGAGAGGGTGGAGGTGATGAGAGGATGGAGGAGGAGCTGATGAGAGGGTGGAGCTGATGAGAGGATGGAGAAGGAGGAGCTGATGAGAGGGTGGAGCTGATGAGAGGATGGAGAAGGAGGAGCTGATGAGAGGGTGGAGGTGATGAGAGGATGGAGAAGGAGGAGCTGATGAGAGGGTGGAGCTGATGAGAGGATGGAGAAGGAGGAGCTGATGAGAGGGTGGAGGTGATGAGAGGATGGAGAAGGAGGAGCTGATGAGGGGGTGGAGAAGGAGGAGCTGATGAGAGGGTGGAGCTGATGAGAGGATGGAGAAGGAGGAGCTGATGAGAGGGTGGAGTGATGAGAGGAGGAGAAGGAGGAGCTGATGAGAGGGTGGAGGTGATGAGAGGGTGGAGGTGATGAGAGGATGGAGAAGGAGCTGATGAGAGGGGTGGAGGTGATGAGAGAGTGAAGATGATGAGAGGATGGAGAGGGTGGAGGTAGTAAGTGGTGAGAGGGTGGAGGTGATGAGAGGATGGAGAGGGTGGAGCTGATGAGAGGGTGAAGGTGATAAGAGGATGGAGAGGGTTCGATAATTCTGTGGTGCATCTTAATTCCTGCTTTCAGTGTGTGTGTCCACATGGAGACATGGCAAGAGTATTCAGGAGAGTTTATCTTGCCCTTAACTCTCTCTCACTCTCCCTCTCCCTCTCCCTCTCTCTCTCTCCCTCCAGGACATCCTAATATGGGCGGGCCAATGAGAATGAACCCCCCAAGAGGAATGGCCATGGGACCACAGGTAACACACACACCCACTCGCACAGAACAGACACACACACAGACACACACACACACACACACAGACAGACCAGACAGACACACACACAGAGACAGACAGACACACACACACACACACACACACACACACACACACACACACACACACACACACACACACACCACACACACACACACACACACACACACACACACACACACACACACACACACACACACACACACACACACACACACACACACAGGGGACGGCTGGGGAAAGTCTGCTAAACGGACTCCTCTTGGAGTGGATGAGAAGAAAAATAACCTTGGTTCAAATTCAGTCCTTGATGGCACAATGATTTATCTCTCTCTTTCACACACACACACACACACACACACACACACACACACACACACACACACACACACCACACACACACACACACACACACACACACACACACACACACACACACACACACACACACACACACACACACACACACACACACACACAGAGCTACAGCTCTTAACTGTTGTTTTGTGTGTTTCTGTTCTCAGAACTACGGTGGCATGCGGCCGCCTCCCAACTCCATGGGGGGTCCCATGCCAGGAATGAACATGTAAGTTAACACACACACGCACACGCACACATGCACACACCTGCTCCTCCAGTTTTCTCCATTACTGTTAGTAGTTTCATGTTCTCTCTCTCTCTCTCTCTCTCTCTCTCTCTCTCGCTCTCGCTCTCTCTCTCGCTCTCCCCCCCCCCTCTCTCTCTCTCTCTCCCCCCTCTCTCTCTCTCTCTCCCCCTCAGGGGTCCTGGAGGTAGAGGGCCGTGGCCGGGACCTAATGCTAACTCTGTGAGTCAGAGAGCCGTGAGACACAAACACCACCATCATCATCATCATCATCTCACAATACACACAGCCTTGTTACGATCTGCTAACCTGCCTCTCTCTCCCTCTCTCTCTCCGTCTGTCTGTCTGTCTGTCTGTCTGTCTGTCTGTCTGTCTGTCTCTCTCTCTCTCTCTCTCTCTCCTCTCTCTCTCTCTCTCTCTCTCTCTCTCTCTGTGACTGCAGATAGCCTACTCTTCCTCATCTCCCGGAAACTACGTAGTAAGTTATTATTATTATTTTTATTATTTCAATGCTTTTCATTGAGAAAAGTAACATACAATACATTTAGAAACCAAGTGATTGTTAATGACTAAATCCTTGATTCTCTCTCTCTCTCTCTCTCTCTCTCTCTCTCTCTCTCTCTCTCTCTCTCTCTCTCTCTCTCTCGCTCTCTCTCTCTCTCTCTCTCTCTCTCTCTCTCTCTCTCTCTCCTCTCGCTCTCTCTCTCTCTCTCTCTCTCTCTCTCCCTCTCTCTCTCTCTCTCTCTCTCTCTCTCTCTCTCTCTCTCTCTCTCTCTCTCTCTCTCTCTCTCTCTCTCTCCCAGGGGCCTCCAGGAGGTGGAGGGCCCCCAGGAACCCCCATCATGCCCAGCCCAGGTGGTGCGTCACCTTATCATTAGTGACCTAGCGTCTAAATCACGTTTTATCTTTTATTAAGTCTGTTTGTCCCTTATGGATGAGGAGAGTCTCTCTAGCATGCTCTCGTCTCTCACTCTCGTCTCTCTCTCATCTCTCTCTCATCTCTCTCTCTCGCTCTACTCTCTCTCTCTCTCATCTCTCTCTCTCTCTCTCTCTCTCTCTCTCTCTCTCTCTCGCTCTCTCTCTCTCTCTCTCTCTCTCTCTCTCTCTCTCTCTCTCTCTCTCTCTCTCTCTCTCTCTCTCTCTCTCTCTCTCTCTCTCTCTCTCTCTCTCTCTCTCTCTCTCTCTCTCTCTCTCTCTCTCTCTCTCTCTCTCTCTCTCTCTCTCCAGACTCGACGAACTCCAGTGAAAATATCTACACGATGATGAACCCGATCGGCCCCGGGGGAAACAGACCAAACGTGAGTTGGTCCGCCGCGGCCTCGGAACGCCGTCCATCATCCATCATTAGTATTATTAGTATTATTATAAATCTTAGAATTGAGGTTGTTCAGGACTATTACAGGACTACTATTCTCTGATTTCGACTGGGCTTTCAGTTTAACTCCAGGACTGCATGTAAAGGATGGTCTTTGATGCTGATTGACCAGAGACGTAATGGTGGGGAAGTCATGGCGTGTTGTGTTGTACAGTATTGTAAAAAATAACCATAAAGTCATATATAGATATGTATATATCTATATAGATGATATATACCTGTGTTGAATTGTGCGAAAAGCATTTAAAAGGCCTTTTAAAGTGATAGTGGTAGTGCATCGGCCACCACAGCCGTCGTCGCCCGCTCAGCTCAGCTCAGCTCAGCTCGCTCAGCTCAGCTCAGCTCAGCTCAGCTCAGCTCAGCTCAGCTCAGCTCAGCTCAGCTCCGTACAGCCTGGCAGTCGTCCTCGGTGTGCCTCTTGCCGGTCTCCCACTTTCACTTTCACTTTCACTTTCACTTTTACTTTTACTTTTACTTTCCCCCTCTGGGACAATGGGGTACCCTGTGTGATCTAACGTCCCCCCCCTGTTCTGTATGTCCCCCCCCCCCTGTCTTGTATCCCCCCCCCCTGTCCTGTATCCCCCCCCCCCGTCCTGTATCCCCGTCCTGTCCTGTATCCCCCCTGTCCTGTATCCCCCCCCCCGTCCTGTATCCCCGTCCTGTCCTGATCCCCCCTGTCCTGTATCCCCCCCCCCCTGTCCTGTATCCCCCCCCCCTGTCCTGTATCCCCCCCCCCCCGTCCTGTATCCCCCCCCCCTCTAGTTCCCCATGGGGCCGGGCCCTGACGGGCCGATGGGAGCCATGGGGGCCATGGAGCCACACCACATGAACGGGTCGCTAGGTGGGATGAAACACTTATTATTTGTCTGTGGTGTGTGTGTGAGGTGTGTGTGTGTATATATATATATATACTATGCTTTTGGATAAAGTGTCTGCTAATGACTAAATGTAGTAAAGTCATTGGTCTACATGAGTTTTGAGGCGTCTCTAGAGACAGACATCGCCCACAACATGACTCAACACAACATGACTCAACACAACATGACTCAACACAACATGACTCAACACAACATGACTCAACACAACATGACTCAACACAACATGACTCAACACAACATGACTCAACACAACACACAACACAACACACAACACAACACACACACAACACACAACACAACATGACTCAACACAACACACAACACACATGACTCAACACAACATGACTCAACACAACATGACTCAACACAACATGACTCAACCAACACAACACAACACAACACAACACACAACACAACATGACTCAACACAACACACAACACAACATGACTCAACACAACACACAACACAACATGACTCAACACAACATGACTCAACACAACACAACACAACACACACATGACTCAACACAACACAACATAACACAACACACAACACAACATGACTCAACACACACACAACACAACATGACTCAACACAACATGACTCACACACACACAACACAACATGACTCACACAACACACACACAACATGACTCAACACAACACACAACACAACATGACTCAACACAACATGACTCAACACAACACACAACATGACTCAACCAACACAACATACACAACACAACACACAACACAACATGACTCAACACAACACACAACACAACACGACTCAACACAACACAACACACACACAACATGACTCACACACACAACACAACATGACTCAACACAACACACAACACAACATGACTCAACACAACACACAACACACATGACTCAACACAACACAACACACAACACAACATGACTCAACACACACAACACAACACGACTCAACACAACACAACACACACACAACATGACTCAACACAACACAACACAACATGACTCAACACAACACACAACACAACATGACTCAACACACACAACACACAACACAACACACAACACAACATGACTCAACACAACACAACACACACACAACACAACATGACTCAACACACACACACAACATGACTCAACACAACACAACACACAACACAACATGACACAACACAACACACAACACAACATGACTCAACACAACACACAACACAACACAACACACAACATGACTCAACACAACACACACACACATGACACAACACAACATGACACACACACACAACACACACACACAACACAACACACACATGACCAACACAACACACAACACAACATGACACAACACAACACACAACACAACATGACTCAACACACACAACACACAACACAACACAACATGACTCAACACACACAACACAACACACAACACAACATGACTCAACACACACACAACACAACACACACACACATGACTCAACACAACACACACACAACACAACACACAACATGACTCAACACAACACAACACACAACATGACACAACACAACACACACACAACATGACTCAACACAACACACACACACAACTGACTCAACACAGCAGAACACAACACAACATGACTCAACACAGCAGAACACAACACAACACAGCAGAACACAACACAACATGACTCAACACAGCAGAACACAACACAACACAGCAGAACACAACACAACACAGCAGAACACAACACAACATGACTCAACACAGCAGAACACAACACAGCAGAGACACAGCAGAGCACAGCATGGTTCTCCTGTGGTGCTCTGGGTTCAGATACAGACCATCAGACCCTCACTGAACACTGAACACACAACCTGCTGACATGTCTGTGAAACAAACGACCCACGCCTTGTTGTAGTCGTTATAAGAAGAAGGCCGAGCTGTGGTTGCCATGGTGTCTGCTACACATACGGACGGCCATTATTGTAGTCGGAATCATGTCAATCCATGTTTTCTAATGATGTTGATGATTAGAGTGTTGATTAGAATCTGGGCTTATTGTGTGTGTGTGTGTGTGTGTGTGTGTGTGTGTGTGTGTGTGTGTGTGTGTGTGTGTGTGTGTGTGTGTGTGTGTGTGTGTGTGTGTGTGTGTGTGTGTGTGTGTGTGTGTGTGTGTGTGTGTGTGTGTGTATTTAATTTTGCCATTATGTTAAAGCATAGAATGTCCTATTATGTAACGTTTGTTTGAATAATTGTGATCAATAAATACAATTAAAGGTTTTGGTTAAAGGACAAGGGGGAATATCACCAAGTCTCACTTGTTTTTCTTCCTTTCTTTGTCTCTTTGGCTCTCGGTCAATGCGATGTTAGATGAACCGCTAAAATGATAATTAGAAAGATAGATGAATGGAGAGAAGATTTTTAATGATTTATTTTTAATAATGCTGATTGTTGTGTCTCCAGGCTCCGGGGACATGGACGGGTTGCCAAAGGTGTGTGAAGACTTTACCTTTACTTATTTGATATGTGTACTACATACACACTATATAATAGTCATACATACACACTATATAGTCATACATACACACTATATAGTAGTCATACATACACACTATATAATAGTCATACATACACACTATATAATAGTCATACATACACACTATATAATAGTCATACATACACACTATATAATAGTTATATAATAGTCATACATACACACTATATAATAGTCATACATACACACTATATAGTCATAAATACACACTATATAATAGTCATACATACACACTATATAATAGTTATATAATAGTCATACATACACACTATATAATAGTCATACATACACACTATATAATAGTCATACATACACACTATGTAATAGTCATACATACACACTATATAATAGTTATATAATAGTCATACATACACACTATATAATAGTCATACATACACACTATATAATAGTCATACATACACACTATATAGTCATAAATACACACTATATAATAGTCATACATACACACTATATAATAGTCATACATACACACTATATAATAGTCATACATACACACTTTATAGTCATAAATACACACTATATAATAGTCATACATACACACTTTATAGTCATAAATACACACTATATAATAGTCAAACATACACACTATATAATAGTCATACATACACACTTTATAGTCATAAATACACACTATATAATCATA
>CM051016.1:5252878-5272878 GCA_027704905.1 Muraenolepis orangiensis
TCTCTCTCTCTCTCTCTCTCTCTCTCTCTCTCTCTCTCTCTTCTCTCCTCTCTCTCTCTCTCTCTCTCTCTCTCTCTCTCTCTCTCTCTCTCTCTCTCTCTCTCTCTCTCTCTCTCCACATCAGTGTTGATTGACGGGTGGCGGTGGCGCCCCCTGTGGTGTGGGTGGAGGTGGCGCCCCCCTGTGGTGGGGAGGTGGTGGTGGAGGAGGAGAGCTTTTCTTAGTGTCCCGTTAGCCCCCCCCCTGCTTAGTAAACAAGCAGGTCGCTCCTTCGTACGTTCCTTTCAATATTTTGTTATATCGTAAAGTTTCTTTAGAGGAATAAAGTAGCTTGTTTGGGAAAACAAAATCACAAAAACATAAAAAATACGGTGGGGAAAAATTTGCATCAATAATAAATGTGATTTTATTTTTTATTTTTTATTTTTCATCAATTTGTCGGTCGGTTTTTTTTTTTTTTTTTTGCCTGTGCCCCCCCCCCTCTCCCCCCCGCCCCCCCCCCCCCCTCCTTGTTGTAGATACATATTAAAAACAAATAAAAATGACTTCGCTATTCTCCCTCTCTTTTTCCCCCTCTCTGTTGGGTTTTCATTGAATATAAAGTGTTTTTTAATTGATTCATGATCGATCGATCGATTGATCGATCGATCTGCTGGGACTTCTTCTGAGTCGAACAGCGTGACCGAAATATGATGAACGCTCATTACCGACTTGATATTAACGTGTATTTAACATGTCATTATCTCCAGGATAACGAGTGATTGACTATTTTATGTGTTTATTTAACTGAGAAAAGACCCAGCATTTGCTCGTCAGAACTCTAACTAGTTAACTAGTTGTGTGTTTGTTTTGATTGTTGAACATTTTTTTTTTTGATTTTATAAATCGGCGATACCGAAAAAAAACAAAAAAACGTCGGCAGCCGAACCGATGAATGGGCGCTTTGGAGGGCATCATTACTATTGATACTATCTGTTCTAATATATTAATATTAATATTTTAGCCTTTAATAAATGTATAAATGTTGACACGTGATAATCATATTTATGACTGAGTCACTCACAGTAGACTGAACATACAATTCTAGTATACTGGTAAGAACTGAGAGCATCCTGAGAACATTGTACACCGGCCCCATGGAGAGTGTTCCTACAGGGTGGATCACCGCCCGGTCCGGGCCCCGCAGAGCGCCCCACAGGGCGGTGGGACGGCCCGGTGTCTGGAGGTGAGCTCCCCTCCTCCTGGATGGATATAACCAGGTGGAGGTGAGCTCCCTCCTCCTGGATGGATACAACCAGGTGGAGGTGAGCTCCCTCCTCCCTCCTGGATGGATACAACCAGGTGGAGGTGAGCTCCCTCCTCCCTCCTGGATGGATACAACCAGGTGGAGGTGAGCTCTCTCCTCCCTCCTGGATGGATACAACCAGGTGGAGGTGAGCTCCCTCCTCCCTCCTGGATGGATACAACCAGGTGGAGGTGAGCTCTCTCCTCCCTCCTGGATGGATACAACCAGGTGGAGGTGAGCTCCCTCCTCCTGGATGGATCCAACCAGGTGGAGGGGAGCTCCCTCCTCCTGGATGGATACAACCAGTGGTGCGTGGCCAAGGCCAAACGCGTCATAAAGACATTGAACTGTACTCACTGTTACCGTCAGGCAGGCGATACCGCAGTATATCATATTTCGGCATTCCGATACTATATACTGTATATATTGTATATTATCGATTCCTTTCCTTCTTTTGACAAATGTACTGATCATTTAAGTGGAGGGGTTCTCCACAAGATAGATGTGCACATTTGGCAGAGACGTGGCTGTTATTAGTGATTAAAACAGCGGTGGGTGCTGTTTATATCTATATATATCTCTATATATATATAGAGATATATATATCTATATATATAGATATATATAGATATATATAGATATATATATATCTATATATATAGATATATATATATAGATATATATATATGGATCGTGTGTTTGGAAGTGCCCAAAACTTGTTTGTTCACATATCTTTGTTTCTCTTCTACGGAGCCTCTTGAGGGAACAAGATACCGACCAAGGAGCTGACCGAGGGGGAGGGGCTTAGCCAGGCAGGTGGGCGGGGTTCTAACAGGTGCTCGACGTGATGAAGACGAAGGAGACTGAAGACGCCAGGTGTCCTGGCCAGGTGTCGCCTTGGATGCCACCTTTATCAGAGCACCTGAGAGGAACAGGAGCGACCCGCACAACTCCTCCTCCTCCTCCTCTTTTCTCCCCCTGCTCCTCTCCGATTGGTTCCTCCTCCTCCTCCTCCTCTTTGCTCCTCTCCGATTGGTTCCTCCTCCTCTTTGCTCCTCTCCGATTGGTTCCTCCTCCTCCTCCTCCTCTTTGCTCCTCTCCGATTGGTTCCTCCTCCTGCCTCTGCTCCTTGCTCCTTTCCGATGGCTTCTCCTCCTCCTCCTCCTCCTCCTCCTCCTCCTCCTCCTCCTCCTCCTCCTCCTCCATCCATGTCCTGGGGGCCTCCTCTTCTTCACCCACCTCCTGGTAGGCCAGGTTATGAGTGTGTAGCCCAGGTTGTCATGTGACCCACCAGGTCACATGACTGGAACCTGCTGCACCTACTTCCTCTCTGTGGGAGAAGGACAATGAAAGCCATGCAGAGGGAAAGAGAAGTGAGGAAAGGGTCAGGCTTGATCTGGAAACGATGTCAGGTCCTTCTGACCCTGTTGTTCTGACCCGTGTTGGTAAAGTCACAGTGGGGCTTGGGAACTGGAAGGTCGCCGGTTCAAGTCCCCCCTGAAACCCCTGGGCCTAACTGCCTCAGTGCCCTTGAGCACCAAGGCCCCAGACCTCCTCCCCTGCTCCCCTGTAGAGCCAACAGCTGATACCCACTGCTCCTCACACTAGGATGGGTTACATGAGAGGAACTCATTTCACTGTGTTTGTGTTTACATATATGTGATCAATAAAGAGGATTCAATCCTCCAGACTCAGTCCACTCATCCAATGTGGTGTGGATCTGCTGTACAGATGTTTAGCTTTGCAGTATGTCCCATGCATACTTGCAGGGGATGCATGTGTGCATGTGAGATGTGAGATGTGCATGTGAGATGCATGTGTACTCTGTGAGTTTTGCAGTATATTTTCAGTATGTATATCCCGTCATACTTAGGCCTCCATGAGTATCTGGGCATGTGTCAACAGCTGGAATTAGTCTTTAATGGTTTTTACTTGATGGAATCCACTTTTTTTATGAGCCAGTATTACTTTTCCCAGTGAGGTAGTTACACACTTAGTGCTATTTAGCCATTTAACAAACACATATAATGTCACAGGGTGTGCAATTTAAATCCTGCTGCTGCTTTATACGCCACAAAGAAACTGGACAAACAGCGCCCTCTGGGGTTAAACACTGGCTACTGCTAGGATCACAAAGACACAGAGGACATGGGAAAACAGAAAACAGCCTTGCGTTACCTGCTGTTGCCTCAAGATTATAAGATTATAGGCCTACGATACATATGACTGACTGTCTGTTACTGTTCAGCTGTTCTTTAGGGGGGGTTATTTGTAGATGTTGAGTGTACTTTGGCATGAAAATCTCAATGAAAAGACCAAGAACAAGATCGAGACGTATCGCTCAGAGTCCTGGGCCTGAGCAGCTGTCCTGTAGTGAGCGCCCAGGTGAGTGTTTTAAATGAGTTACTTCATTAGATTAAGGAGCAGGTAGGGCTTAGTGGGGCATCTTGTTCCGGGATTCATACATACAGTTGCAAGAAAAAGTATGTGAACCCTTTGGAATTAAGTCACAACAATAGACAAACACAGTCTGCTTAAACTAATACCACACAAACAATGATATGTTTTCATGTTTTTATTGAACACACCATGTAAACATTCACAGTGCAGGATGGGACCAGTATGTGAACCCTTGGATTTAATAACTGGTTGACCCTCCTTTGGCAGCAATAACCTCAACCAAACGTTTCCTGTAGTTGCAGATCAGACCAAACGGTCAGGAGGAATTTTGGACCATTCCTCTTTACAAAACTGTTTCAGTTCAGCAATATTCTTGGGATGTCTGGTGCTCTCTTGAGGTCATGCCATAGCATCTCCATCGGGTTGAGGTCAGGACTCTGACTGGGCCACTCCAGAAGGCGTATTTTCTTCTGTTGAAGCCATGCTGTTGATTTACTTGTGTGCTTTGGGTCATTGTCCTGTTGCATCACCCATCTTCTGTTGAGCGTCAATTGGTGGACAGATGGCTCGGATAGTTCTCCTGCAAAATGTCTTGGTAAACTTGGGAATTCATTTTTCCGTCTATGATAGCAATCTGTCCAGGCCCTGAGGCAGCAAAGCAGCCCCAAACCATGATGCCCCTCCACCACACTTCATAGTTGGGATGAGGTTTTGATGTTGGTGTGCTGTGCTTTTTTTTCTCCACACATAGTGTTGTGTGTGGTGTTTTCACCATATACATGTCGTGTATGGTCGTGTCATCAGCCGGCATGGAATATCGTTCCATTGCTATGCTGATGACACACAGCTCTACATCAGAACAAACCCAACCCCCTCCGCACCTCTGCCATCATCCAACATAACCACATGCCTGGAGGAGATAAAGGTGTGGATGAAGCACAACTTCCTTCAATTAAACAGCTCCAAGACTGAAGCCATTCTAGTTGGAACTCCACATCAGGTCCTTTCATCCTCCATCACCAGCATCACCTTCTCCGGTCAGAACATTTCACTCTCATCAACTGTTACCAATCTGGGTGTTAAAATAGATCCTCACCTGACCTTTGAGGCCCACATCAAACAAACATGCAAGACCTCCTTCTACCACCTCAGAAATATCACTAAACTCCGCCCCAAACTCAGTCTGTCAGATGCTGAAAAGCTTGTCCACGCCTTTGTCTCCTCCAGGCTAGATTACTGTACAGCCTAGCGCTGCTAGGGTCCTGATGAGGGTGCGGAGGTATGAACACATCACACCCATACTCAAATCACTGCACTGGCTCCCGGTCTCACTCAGGATTGACTACAAAATCACCCTCTTCACCTATCAGTGCATTCATGGAAATGCTCCCTCATACATCAAAGAACTTCTCACCCCACAAACCTCCAGGAGGAGGAGCCTACGCTCTGAAAAGGCTGCCATGCAACCAGGGAGTAGGGAGTAGCACTTTGAGTTTTGGCTACGCAAATCAAAAATGTGCTTATAAATATAATTTATTATTATTATTATTATTATTATTATTATTATTGTGTGTTCCTTCCAAACAACTCAACTTTGGTTTCATTTGTCCACAGCATATTTAGCCAGTAGTGCTGTGGAACATCCAGGTGCTCTTTTGCAAACTTCAAACGTGCAGCAATGGTTTTTTTGGACAGCAGTGGCTTCCTCCGTGGTGTCCTCCCATGAACTCCTTGTAAGTCTTTAGGATTCTTCTTCACCTCATTGAGCATTCTGCGCTGTGCTCTTGCAGTCATCTTTACAGGACGGCCACTCCTAGGGAGAGTAGCAACAGTGCTGAACTTTCTCCATTTATAGACTATTTGTCTGACCGTGGACTGATGAACATCAAGGCTTTTAGAGATACTTTTGTAACCCATTCCAGCTTTATGCATGTCAACAATTCTTAATCTTAGGTCTTCTGAGAGCTCTTTTGTGCGAGGCATGGTTCACATCAGGCAATGCTTCTTGAGAATAGCAAACTCAAAACTGGTGTGTGTTTGTTATAGGGCAGGGCAGCTTTAACCAACACCTCCAATCTCTGTTGGCTGACTCCTGACTCCAATTAGCTCTTGGAGAAGTCATTAGCATAGGGGTTCACATACTTTTTCCACCCTGCACTGTGAATGTTTACTTGGTGTGTTCAATAAAAACATGAAAACATATAATTGTTTGTGTGGTATTAGTTTAAGCAGACTGTGTTTGTCTATTGTTGTGACTTAGATGAAGATCAGAAAACATTTTATTACAAATTTATGCATAAATCCAGGTAATTCCAAAGGGTTCACATACTTTTTCTTGCAACTGTAGGTAGACATACAAGATATATTGTGGGATTCGAACTCAGAACCATTCGGCTGGGAGTCAAACACCCAAAATACTACACTATCCGCACGCACACATTTGTACGTCCGTCAATCCATCCATCATCTCCCGCTTATTTGGGATCGGGTCGCGGAGGTAGCAGCTTCAACAGGGGACTCCAAACTTCCCTCTCCCTGAGCAACATGGACTAGCTCTGACTGGGGGATCCCGAGGCGTTCCCAGGGTGGAGATGTAATCACCCCACCTGTACCTCGGTCTGCCCTGTGGTCTCTTCCCACCTGTACCTCGGTCTGCCCCGTGGTCTCTTCCCACCTGTACCTCGGTCTGCCCCGTGGTCTCCTCCCACCTGTACCTCGGTCTGCCCCGTGGTCTCTTCCCACCTGTACCTCGGTCTGCCCCGTGGTCTCTTCCCACCTGTACCTCGGTCTGCCCCGTGGTCTCTTCCCACCTGTACCTCGGTCTGCCCCGTGGTCTCTGTAAGATACTTATGTAATGTGTATAAGCACAGAGATCGACAAGCGTGTTAATTGAGACTTGTGTGTTTATTCAGGCCGGTGCGGAACTGCAGGTACGGCAGGCACAGAGGGACAAACTAGACCGTGCCTACGGAAGCCCATAATGCAATAGGCAAAGTCACAATACATTACATCTCCCTTCTTCAGCAAAGAAGGCTATTAGTGCAAATAGTATTGTCGCAGGCTATAAACACAATAATACATTTATACGTCCTGTCAGCCCTGTCAATGTCCATGTTCAACAACATAACCAACAATGTCTGTGAAGTTAACTACACATAACTGAAGTCCTAATACTGACTTGGAAGGAGAGGTTACTAGCACATCACTTCCATCAGGCATCTTTACCACACCTGTCCCTGACTGTTCAATTGACTTCAGTTATTTATAAAATGACTTCAGTCAGTCTATCAGGGGGTTTCTCTGCCCCGTCTGGTAGTATACAGTTCACCTGGCTGGGCTGGACCTCGGTGGCTCCCCACGTGGCCAAGGGCGCGCTTCTGGATGGTCCAGAGGTCGCGTCGGCGTTGCCGGTACTGCATCAGGTGGTTCGGTCCAAGGCTGGTTGAGAGGCTGGTTGAACATCTCCTGGCGCGACCGGTTGGCGGCTGGAGTGCTGGTGCGGAGGTGCAGACTGTTGCGGCGGAACTGCTTGCCTCCACTCTCCACAACGTAAGATGGTGGAGCGCTGTGCGGTTGAAGTATGACTGCAGGGGTCCATCTGCGGTGTCCAGGATACGGTGCCATCCGGACTTCATCTCCCGGCTGCAGGGCAGTGCGAGGCTTAGCTGCTCTCTTGCGGTCGTAGTAGAACTTCTGTGTGTCCTTGGTCTTGTCGAGCAGGCGCTTGACTTTTAGGGTGTCATAAGCCATGGGTGCGAGTAGCGCACGAGTAGCAGGCAGTTTGTTGCGAGGCCTTCTGCCCATGAGCAGTTGAGCTGGTGACAGGCCTACTGACTCCTGAGGTCTGTAATCTAGTAGTGCAAGGTGTTTGTCTGACGCTTTACTCCAAAGCCTCTTGACTGTTTGCACTGCACGCTCTGCTTCACCATTAGAGTGCGGCGTGTGTGGTGATGATGTTTTGTGCAGTATACTGTAACTCTTGCAGAACTCTTTGAATTCCTCTGACGAATATTGGGGTCCACCCCGAATATTGGAATTCCGTGTCTGGCAAACTGAGCCTTCAGAGCCTCTATTGTAGTTCTGCTGCGCAGGTCTTTCAGCTCATCTACTTCGATGTACTTCGAGTAGTAATCCACTAACAGTATGTAGTGTTTGCCTTCAAACTCAAACAGGTCTGAGGCCACCTCCTCGAATGGTAGCTCTGGTGTTTCTGTCGGCATGAGCGGCTCTCTGGGAAGTTTGTTTTGGATCTCAGCACACTTGCAGCAATTTCTGACCATGTTCTCAATTTCAGCACTCATGCCTGGCCAGTATAGGACTTCCCGAGCTCGCTGCTTGCTCTTCACTATTCCTAGATGAGATTGATGTATGAGCTTCAACATGTCTGCTTGCATGGTGTGAGGCACCACAATGCGCAGGCCCTTGTACACTATGCCATCAGACACAGCTAGTTGGCTTCTTGAGTCCCAGTATGGTTGAACAGGAATGGGCACTTCTCTTCGGCTGTCTGGCCAGCCTTGTTGAATTGTCTGCTGGAGAAGGCTTAACTCCTCTTTTGAGCATTCTTGCAGTTCTGTGTATTTCTGCTCACTCACTGACACAAAGTTGAGCATGGAGACACACTCTAGGCTACCTGCCTCTGGTGTGCTGTCCTCCAGCTGTGCTCTGGACAAGGTGTCAGGCAGCTCCATGTCCTTTCCTCTTCTGTACTTGACTGAGATGTCATACCACTGTAGTCGCAGGCGCATTCTCTGGATGCGCATAGGAGTAGACAGCAGCGGCTTCCTGTAGATGTCCTCGAGCGGCTTGTGGTCATTGTATATTGTGACGTGTTTCCCAAATATGTAATGGTGAAACTTAATGCAGGCATGAACAATGGAGAGCATTTCCTTCTCAATTTGCGCATAGCGCGTCTCTGCATCGGTCAATGATCTGGACGAGAAGGCGACAGGCTGATTGTCCTGCAGTAACACTGCTCCCAGTCCCATGCTGCTGGCGTCACTGTATATCTCTACAGGCTTGGCTACGTCATAGTACTTAAGCACCGGAGGGTGCGCACATAGCTGCCTGAGCTCGTCAAACGCTTGTTGTCTGTGCTGCCATCTGAACGCAGTGGAGCGCCTACCTCACTGAAGTTTGAGATGAACTTTGACCTGTACGTTACAAAACCTAGGAAACGGCGGACACCGTCCTTGTCTGTTGGCGGTGGCATGCACCTTACTGCTTCAGTTTTCGCAGGGTCAGGCTTCAGACCATCAGCTGTAATCAGGTGACCCACATATGGCACTGTTGACTGACGAATGTGACACTTGTCAAAGTTAAGCTTTAGATTGTAGCTCGTGGCTCTCTCGACTACTTTGCAGAGTATTGCGTCGTGCTCTTTCATTGTGGGTGCTGCTATCAGAATGTCATCCATGACACCTGTGGCTCCACTAATTCCTTCTAGCATCTGGTCCATGATGCGCTGGAATATTTCAGGTGCACATTTGATCCCGAAGGGCAGTCTCAGCCATCTGAACCTCCCCATTGGAGTGTTGAAGGTTGTGAGAAAGGATGATGCTTCATCCAGCTCTATCTGGAGGAACCCGGATTTAGCATCTAAGACTGAGAATACTTTTGCACCTGGTATGGTGGAAATCACTTCTTCTATGGTGCGCATTGGGTGATGTTCCCTTTTTACTGCTTTGTTCAGGTCACTTGGATCTATGCAGATTCTTATCTTGTCTTTGCGTGTGACAACTACCATAGAACTGACCCACTCTGTGGGCTTGTGCACCTTCGTGATGTGACCATCTCTCACCATCTCAGTCAGTTGATCCAGTATCTTTTCTCTGAGTGCTGCCGGTTGCCGGCGTACTGGATGCACAACACCCTTTGCGTCTGGATCAATCTTAATTGTGTATTTGCCTGGCAAAGTCCCTGTAGTGCGTGTCAGCTCTGGAAAATCACTCAGGCCCATGGGTACATTTGGTGTCAGTGTGGTGTCATTAGCAGTGCTCACCTTGTTAATTTTGACACCATCCTGCAGGGAGCCCAGTCGAATAATTAGGCTTAAAGCCTCAGCTGTAGCACCACTGAGCACATTCTCTTGAGCAATGTCCATTATCTCCAGCTCTGCTTTGGCTTCACGGTCTTTGTATTTGAGTGGAAGATCAACTGCAGCAACTGGTCTCAGCCTGTGGTTTGAATAGGAGCGCAGTATCCTGTTTGAGCGTTTTAGCTCTCCTTGGTGCTTTAGTAGCTGGTAACTGTCTAGAGTCAGTGTGTTGCACTTTGCACCGGTATCTATTCTAAACTGCACCTCCTGAGACAGAACACAGAGGTTTATCACCCACTTGTCATCTGCCACTATGGCTACTGGAGCCTCCTCCTGTGTCAGGCTTATATTCAGCATTTCCTCATCTGATGGGTCCTCTTCAGCTGACTCCACCCTCACTGAGCTCGTGCCACGGCTGCGACACACTGCTGCCCAGTGGTTTGATTTGTGACAGCATGAACATGTGGAGCCCTGTGATGGACATTTTCCTTGATTCCACGAATGCTGGGGGTGTTTTCCACATTTTGGGCATTTGGTTTGATTTCCTGCTGTCTGTCTCTGCTGAACGGGTTTTGACTGTACATGGCTCTGTGGCTTTTTATTGTAGACTGTGTACTTCGATCTGGTGGACACTGTTGACACTTGTGAATCTTCCTCTCTGATTTGTTTTTGTGACATTTCAAACTGTTGGGGAATCTCTCTGGCCTCGGCCAGTGTCAGGTCCTCACCTTTATCCAACAGTCTTTCCTGGACTCGTTTTTCTCTCACTCCAGCTATTATAGCGTCAATTAACATGTGATCTGAGTCTCAGACTCACAGTCCATCAATTAACATGTGATCTGAGTCTCAGACTCCCAGTCCATCAATTAACATGTGATCTGAGTCTCAGACTCCCAGTCCATCAATTAACATGTGATCTGAGTCTCAGACTCACAGTCCATCAATTAACATGTCATCTGAGTCAAATCCTTCACAAAGTGATCAAACCCTCCGTAGCTCTTTGTTTCTTTTGCTTGAAACGATGCCTTGCTATTCTTTTATTCTTCCTCGGTCTTATGTACATTGCAAATTTATCCAAAACTTTGACTGGATCCTGTTTCTCACCGTCGGCCCAAGTTAACGTCCTGTAGATTTCTCTGCCTTGTTGGCCGATCCACGTTCCCAGCCAGCCGCTCGTTGTTTAGCTTCTAGCTCAGAGAGGGGACCGTCGAGCACCAAGTCCACGTGGCTGCGGAACCTCTCAAACTCTTCATATAAATCGGCAGCTTCCCAGTCAATCTTGGGGTGATCAAACGCTGTAGAAGCCATGGTTGCGCGGTGTGTTCTTGACACGTTTCTGACACCATGTAAGATACTTATGTAATGTGTATAAGCACAGAGATCGACAAGCGTGTTAATTGAGACTTGTGTGTTTATTCAGGCCGGTGCGGAACAAACTAGACCGTGCCTACGGAAGCCCATAATGCAATAGGCAAAGTCACAATACATTACAGTCTCTGTGTGCCTGAAAAACCTCCCTCGGGAGGCGTCCAGGAAGCCTCCTTACAAGATGCTGCTTGTATTCGCGATCTTGTACTTTTGTTCATTACCCATAGTTCATGACCACATGTGAGGGTAGGAACGAAGACTGACCGGTACATCGAGAGCTTTGCCTTCTGGCTCTGCTCTCTTTTGGTCATAGCAGATTTGTTTTGGGTACAGGGCACCCAACACCGCTGCACCTGCACCTATTCTCCGGTCAATCTCACGCTCCATCCTCCCCTCACTCGAGAACAAGTTATAGAACAAGAGATACTTGAACTCCTTCACTTGGGGTAAGGACTCACCCCCCACATGGAGTAGACAATTCACCGGTTTCCTGCTAAGAACCATGGCCTCAGATTTAGAGGTGCTGATCCTCATCCCAGCTGCAAACCGATCCAGTGAGTGCTGAACCACATCATCTACAAACAGCGGCAATGCAATCCTGAGCCCCTCCCCTCCATGACTATGCCTTGAAATCCTTACCATGAATATCACCAACATGATGGGTGATAAAGGCAGCCCTAGTGGAGGCCAACACCCACCCGATTTACTACCAAGAATCCGGACACAGCTCTTGCTTTGGGAGTAGAGAGATCGGATGGCCCTCAGTAGTGACCCCGGCACCCCATACTCAGCACCCCCACAGTATTTCCCGAGGGACCCGGTCATATGCCTTCTCCATATCCACAAAGCATGTAGACTGTAGACTGGATGGGCATACTCCCAAGCCCCCTCCAGAATCTTGTGAGAGTGAAAATCTGGTCCATTGTTCCACGACCAGGGCGGAATCCGCATTGTTCCTCTTCAATCTGAGGTTCGACTATGGGCCGAACCCTCCTTTCCAGCACCTTGGAGTAGACATTCCCAGGGAGGCTGAGTAATGTGATACCCCTGTAATTGGCTCACACCCTCTGGTCCTCCCTTTTGAACAGGGGTACCACCACCCCCGTTTGCCACTCCTCAGGCACTGTCCCAGACTTCCACGCAATTTTTAAATCCACGACAGCCCCTCAACAACCAGAGCCTTCAGCATTTCTTGACAGATCTCATCAATCCCTGGGGTGTTGCCACTATGGAGATGCTTGACTACTGCAGTGACTTCCTCTAGGGAGATTGATGTTTGCCATGCTTCATCCTCCAGCTCTGCCTCTACTGTAGAGGTTGGGTTAGTTGGGTTGAGGAGTTCTTCAAAGTGTTTTTTCCACCGCCCGATCACCTCCTCAGTGGAGGTCATCAGTGTCCCACCCTTAATGTAAACAGCTTGGATGGAATCCCACCTTCCCCTCCTAAGGCGTCGGACAGTTTTCCAGAACCATTTTGTTGCCAAAGTCCTTCTCTATGGCTTCTCCCATCTCCTCCCATACCCGCTGCTTTGCCTCCACTACGGCTGAGGCTGCCGTCCTCTTGGTCCGGAGTCTCTTGGGCTAACAAGCCTCCTTCTTCAGTCGGACGGCTTCCCTGACCACCTGTGTCCACCACGAAGTCTGAGGGTGTTCGCCCCTTGAGGCACCAATGACCTTGAGGCCACAGCTCTCAACTGCAGCTTCAGCAATAGAAGCTTTGAACAATGACCACTCTGGTTCAACTCTGTCCCCTGGATGGAGGAGCTAGGAGGACTCAGGGGATTGAACCAGCAATCTTCTGGATGTGAGACCAGCGCTCTACCGCCTGAGCTACTGCCGTCCCAGGAAGACTTCAGAGAAAGTAGTTACTCACTCCTCACCTTCAGAACTCTCTGAGCCAGAGCACGCTGTCATGCCCAAGGGTGAACAATATGATGACGAATCCATTTTCATCCATCTTCTACAAGAGGTTATCTCTAGCTCTGACGCAAAACTAACCGCGGCTTCTAAAAATATACAATTGTCTTTTGTCTGGCCTCCCCTCTCTCTATCTTTATGTTCCTCTTGCTATCCTTATCTCTCTCTCTCTCTCTCTCTCTCTCTCTCTCTCTCTCTCTCTCTCTCTCTCTCTCTCTCTCTCTCTCTCTCTCTCTCTCTCTCTCTCTCTCTCTCTCTCTCTCTCTCTCTCTCTCTATCTTTACAGTCCCCCTCTCTCTGTCTCTCTCTGTCTGGACTCTGGTGCTGTTATTAAAAAGTATAAAATAATGAGAGATATCATTTTTTTCTAGCCTACATATGAGAGAGAATTAAAAGTTTCATACAAAGTAAGAAAGAAATAGGCCTAGAAATACAGTTGGCACAAAATAAATTTTAAATAATTTAAAATAAATAAAAAGAGAGAAAGAAAGACAAACACACAGCCAGAAAGAAACAACTACAGACAGCAGCACAGCCAGACAGAGAGACAGCCGGACAGACAGAGAGACGGACAGATGGCCAGAGAGCCAGACAGACCAACAGACAGACAGACAGGCGAACAGACGGACAAACAGACAGACAGACAGACAGACGGACAGACGGACAGACGGACAGACGGACAGACGGACAGATGGACAGACGGACGGACAGACGGACGGACAGACGGAAAGACGTTGCGTAAGCCAGGGGTTCTCAAACCTTTTGGGGCCAGGGAGTCATAGACCCTTTACAGGGATTTGTTTTGATCCAAGGACCCCCTCAAAATGGTAAAACCAATTAAACATACGCTTACTACCATTTGTACCTTTAGATGCCATTGGAACTAATGATATTCTAAAGATCTTTAACTTAAATACTTTAGACCTGTTTCATAGTAATAAACAGAAACAGTTTTAAATTAATCTTTTTAATACCACTTATATTCTTTTAAACAGAGGGTCATTTCATTGTAATTGAACTGGACAGCATTTATACTTTTCAAGTAATTGATCCTAAAAGCTTTCAGAATCAGAACAGATTACAACAGTTACAAGATGAACAGTAACAACAGTAACAAGATATAGTCCTATGACTATGAACAGTAACAAGACATAGTCCTATGAATATGAACAGTTACAAGATGTACAGTAACAAGACACAGTCCTATGACTATGAACAGTAACAAGATGAACAGTAACAACAGTAACAACATATAGTCCTATGACTATGAACAGTAACAAGACATAGTCCTATGAATATGAACAGTTACAAGATGTACAGTAACAACAGTAACAAGACATAGTCCTATGACTATGAACAGTAACAAGACATAGTCCTATGAATATGAACAGTAACAAGATGAACAGTAACAACAGTAACAAGACATAGTCCTATGAACAGTAACAAGACATAGTCCTATGAATATGAACAGTAACAACAGTAACAAGACATAGTCCTATGAATATGAACAGTAACAAGACATAGTCCCATGACTATGAACAATAAAAATATGTGGCATATACCTAAACAGTAACAAGATGAACAGTAACAAGACATAGTCCTATGAATATGAACAGTAACAAGACATAGTCCTATGACTAAACAGTAACAAGACATAGTCCTATGACTATGAACAGTAACAAGACATAGTCCTATGACTATGAACAGTAACAAGACATAGTCCTATGACTATGAACAGTAACAAGACATAGTCCTATGACTATGAACAGTAACAAGACATAGTCCTATGACTATGAACAGTAACAAGACAGTCCTATGACTGAACAGTAACAAGACATAGTCCTATGACTATGAACAGTAACAAGACATAGTCCCATGACTATGAACAATAAAAATATGTGGCATATACCTAATCAAGTCAGACATGTCAAATGACTGGTATAAGGCTGACTTAAATTAAGTGCTGAAAGCGCAATTTGATGAGAAAAATAATCTAAAAATTAATAAATAATAATAATAATATATTTTTTATTACAAATTAGTTCACGGACCCCCTGGCTATGGCTCGCGTGACCCCTGGGCGTTCCGCGGACCCCGTTTGAGAACCCCTGGGCGTGAAGCAACACGCAAAACGCATCTCATTGGTTTCTGACCAATGGGCTGCGCCGTGAGGTCCGACCCCATGACGTAATGCCATCTACTCTAGAATTGCGCGCGGGGCGGAGAAGGGAAGCGACACACACACACACACACACACGTCACACACACGCACACGCTCAAAGCCTGCCCTTTATCTCTCAAAGCGCGCGTCTGTGTGTCTATGTGTGTGTGTTTCTCGGCTCTCTACTCTGTGTGTGTGTGAGATCGGTAACCGGTAACCGGTAGACAGACAGACAGACAGACAGACAGACAGACGGTGTGAGACATGTCGTCGCTGAAGGCGTCCCGGTGCTACGGACTCACCGGCGGCGGCGGAGCGGCGGCGGCGGGCGGCGGCGTGTCGGTGCTCCACGTCAAGCTGACTGACAGCGCGGCCGGAGCCCTCAGCGCGTTCCGCCACAGAGAGGTACGGACCGTCTGTCTGTCTGTCTGTCTGTCTGTCTGTCCTGTCTGTCTGACTGCCTGTCTGGGGTTATGGGGGGTGGTGGTGGTTGTTATTGTTGTTGTTTGTTTGTCTTTGTTTTGTTTTTTTTACGAACGCAAGTTAGTTGTGTGTGTGTGTGTGTGTGGTGAGACTGGTGATGATTGTGTCTCCCCCTCCCTCCCTCCCTCCCTCCCTCCATCCTTTCCCTCCCCCCTCCCTCCTTTCGCTTCCCTCCCGTTGGTGTCGTTCATTCATTTCATTTCATTTCATCAGTTTCTAAACTTACTTCGTAAGGGAGAGAAGAGAGATGGCCTCTCCCTCTCCCTCCTCCTCCCTCTTCCTCCCTCTTCCTCCCTCTTCCTCCCCCCCACCCGCGGGTTGGAAGCAGATCATATTTGTTGCATAATGCAATGCGGAAATGTGTGTATGTGACTGTGTGTGTGTGTCTTTGTGTGTGTGTGTGTATCTGTCTGTGTGTGTGTGTGTATCTGTGTGTGTGTGTGTGTGTGTCTGTGTGTGTGTGTATCTGTGAGTGTCTGTGTGTGTGTGTGTGTGTGTGTGTGTGTGTGTGTGTGTGTGTGTGTGTGTGTGTGTGTGTGTGTGTGTGTGTGTGTGTGTGTGTGTGTGTGTGTGTGTGTGTGTGTGTGCGATGTGATGGGTCCGCTGCTACCCAGGGTGTGTCCATCTGTTGTGCCTTGTGTGTGCAGAGACACGTGTGTGTGTGTGTGTGTGTGTGTGTGTGTGTGTGTGTGTGTGTGTGTGTGTGTGTGTGTGTGTGTGTGTGTGTGTGTGTGTGTGTGTGTGTGTGTGTGTGTGTGTGTGTGTGTGTGTGTGTGTGTGTGTGTGTGTGTCAAGAGAGGACACGAGATGGAGGAAGAGGAGGAGGCGGTGAAGGGCAGGTCACATGACCCGTCCTGTGTAGTTTAATAAACCTCAACCCCAGGAAGATGAGTGTAATCACAGCTTAGAATCACAACCAGGCAAACAAACCCCGTCAACAAGTCCTCACAATTCCTCTGTTTCCAGCCAGCTAATTCCTTCGTACACACACACACACACACACACACACACACACACACACACACACACACACACACACACACACACACACACACACACACACACACACACACACACACACACACGATGTAGGAAAGAAGTATTAGCCAGGGAAAAGCCACTGGCACACCTACAGTCACATACACACACACACACACACACACACAATACCTACACACACACACACACACACACACACACACACACACACACACACACACACACACACACACACACACACACACACACACACACACACACACACACACACACACACACACGCACACACACACATACATACTATGGTCATCTGACCGGAAGCCGAGCAGGACAAGTGGTGTAGGCCGGTTCTTATTAGACTTTAATTTGATGTAATTCACTATGAATAATGGGTTGATCAGTGAGTTTGATTGATGATAATGATTGATTTGAACTTATCAATGAATTGACTAAACGGTCATGTCAGTGCGGTTTGGATACTGTAAGGCGGATGCTCGAAAGGGTTCCTCATCCCTACTTCTGCTTTCTCTCTCTCTCTCTCTCTCTCTCTCTCTCTCTCTCTCTCTCTCTCTCTCTCTCTCTCTCTCTCTCTCTCTCTCTCTCTCTCTCTCTCTCTCTCTCTCTCTCTCTCTCTCTCTTCCACTTAGAGTCGACTCCTGTCTCAGGCCACGATCTGCTTCTCCGGAGACCAAGGGGTGAGACAAAAACTTGTGTTGGTGTGAAAGTGTGTGTGATATTCATATATTAGAGTGAACTCCGTCTCTCTCTCTCTCTCTCTCTCTCTCTCTCTCTCTCTCTCTCTCTCTCTCTCTCTCTCTCTCTCTCTCTCTCTCTCTCTCTCTCTCTCTCTAGCAGAGTATCAATGAGAACCACCACCTGCTCATTCTAAATAGCGATCTTAACGGACCGTACAGAGTGCGGTTACACACATATACTCAAACTCACTAAAAGTGTGTTTCCTTCCTCTTTGACGTTCATTCTTTGTAAGCGCTTATCTTCTCGTCATAAATAATTTATACTACACAAGATGCAAGATCTTTATTGGCCATATGCAACAAGCACAATCAAATAGCTTACTTCCCTCCTGCAGTATGAATTTATAAAACAATACTACACAAAATCACTATACACAATAAAAATTAACATTAGAAGAACAATAGGGTGACCGATGATATGTACGGTTGTATGTTTTAAATTGTGCAACAAAAACTTTTATAATAAATATATATCATATATATAATATGTATGATATATATGATATGTTACATAAATATAACACTGGGCATCACGATGGTAAGTTGATATCTTCGCTTTGTGACGACACACCAAAGACAATAAAGAAAAGAAAGAGCATTTGATATCAAACTTGACCGTTTCTATCCTGATGCATCTTTAACTCTCTCCCTCTGTCTGTCTGTCTGTCTGTCTGTCTGTCTGTCTGTCTGTCTGTCTGTCTGTCTGTCTGTCTGTCTGTCTGTCTGTCTGTCTGTGTCTCTCTCTCTCTCTCTCTCTCTCTCTCTCTCTCTCTCTCTCTCTCTCTCTCTCTCTCTCTCACAGAGGCTGACCGTGCCGTGTTCGGACAGCGGACTGGAGGAGGACCGGAGGACGTTCACCTTCGGCCTGACCCACATGGCGCGTCACATCCCCCGCGGGAGCTTTGACTGCGTGCGCCAGCTCCTCGCCTCCACCAGGTGAGACCTCACCTGAACCTGACCTCACCTGAACCTGACCTCACCTGAACCCCAGTGAGTGAGGGATTGAGTGAGTGGGTGTATATGTATATTATAAGGGTGATATTCCTCAGGAGGGGGGCTGGCATCTCCCTTAAGGGATAGGGTGAGAAGATCATCTCCCTTAGGGATAGGGTGAGAAGCTCATCTCCCTGAGGGATAGGGTGAGGAGATCATCTCCCTTAGGGATAGGGGTGAGAAGATCATCTCCCTTAGGAATAGAGGGTGAGAAGATCATCTCCCTTAGGGATAGGGTGAGAAGATCATCTCCCTTAGGGATAGGATGAGAAGATCATCTCCCTTAGGAATAGAGGGTGAGAAGATCATCTCCCTGAGGGATAGGGTGAGAAGATCATCTCCCTTAGGGATAGGGTGAGAAGATCATCTCCCTTAGGGATAGAGGTGAGAAGATCATCTCCCTCAGGGATAGGGTGAGAAGATCATCTCCCTTAGGGATAGGGTGAGAAGATCATCTCCCTGAGGGATAGGGTGAGAAGATCATCTCCCTTAGGGATAGGGTGAGAAGCTCATCTCCCTTAGGGATAGGGTGAGAAGATCAACTCCCTTAGGGATAGGGTGAGAAGATCATCTCCCTCAGGGATAGGGTGAGAAGATCATCTCCCTGAGGGATAGGGTGAGAAGATCATCTCCCTTAGGGATAGGGTGAGAAGCTCATCTCCCTTAGCGATAGGGTGAGAAGATCATCTCCCTTAGGGATAGGGTGAGAAGATCATCTCCCTTAGGGATAGGGTGAGAAGCTCATCTCCATTAGGGATAGGGTGAGAAGACTATCTCCCTTAGGGATAGGGTGAGAAGCTCATCTCCCTTAGGGATAGGGTGAGAAGCTCATCTCCCTTAGGGATAGGGTGAGAATATCATCTCCCTTAGGGATAGGGTGAGGAGATCATCTCCCTTAGGGATAGGGTGAGAAGATCATCTCCCTTAGGGATAGGGTGAGAAGCTCATCTCCCTGAGGGATAGGGTGAGAAGCTCATCTCCCTGAGGGATAGGGTGAGGAGATCATCTCCCTTAGGGATAGGGTGAGAAGCTCATCTCCCTTATGGATAGGGTGAGGAGATCATCTCCCTGAGGGATAGGGTGAGGAGATCATCTCCCTTAGGGATAGGGTGAGAAGCTCATCTCCCTTAGGGATAGGGTGAGGAGATCATCTCCCTTAGGGATAGGGTGAGAAGATCATCTCCCTTAGGGATAGGGTGAGAAGATCATCTCCCTTAGGGATAGGGTGAGAAGATCATCTCCCTTAGGGATAGGGTGAGAAGATCATCTCCCTGAGGGATAGGGTGAGAAGATCATCTCCCTGAGGGATAGGGTGAGGAGATCATCTCCCTGAGGGATAGGGTGAGAAGATCATCTCCCTTAGGGATAGGGTGAGAAGATCATCTCCCTTAGGGATAGGGTGAGGAGATCATCTCCCTTAGGGATAGGGTGAGAAGATCATCTCCCTGAGGGATAGGGTGAGAAGATCATCTCCCTGAGGGATAGGGTGAGGAGATCATCTCCCTGAGGGATAGGGTGAGAAGATCATCTCCCTGAGGGATAGGGTGAGAAGATCATCTCCCTGAGGGATAGGGTGAGGAGATCATCTCCCTTAGGGATAGGG
>CM051016.1:5277878-5280378 GCA_027704905.1 Muraenolepis orangiensis
AGTAGAGGACTGGATGGATACTAACCAACTAAGTCTGATCCATGACCCCAAGCTACCACACTTGTTTTTCAGTGCTCGCTGGAAACGTGGCTACAACCCAGATCTCACCATGGTCACAAGTAACATCGCTGGACTGTGTAAAAAGACTGTGCTGGACCCTATTCCATCAAGCCAACACCGTCCCATTGGGATCCTAATCAATGCGGCTGTAGTCCCAACCATCGTGCCCTTTAAAAGGCGCTTCAACTACAAGAAAGCAGACTGGAAAGGTTTCACCAACAAGCTGGAAGAAAAGATCAAAAATATAATACCAGTTAGCAAGAACTACGACCAATTTGCTAACCTGGTGCTGAAAACTGCTCGGAAACATATCCCACGAATATATACCAGGACTTTCAAAGGACTGTGCAGGACTCTATGACATCTACGTCAGCATGTTTGAAGCAGATCCCTTCTCAGATGAAACAACTGCCCAAGGCGAGAAGGTGATGGAAAGCATTGCCCAAGAGCGAAGCAAGACCTGGAATGCTCTTATAGAGTCCACAGACATGTCAAAAAACAGCAAGAAAGCATGGGCACTTATTCACAAGCTACGGGGTGATCCTAAAGCAGCTCCTCAGCACCCAAAAGTCACTGCCAACCAAGTTGCCAACCAATTGCTCGAAAATGGAAAGAGTAGAAAGAGAGGGAAAAAGACCAAGCTGAACCGCAAGAAATACATCGAGGACCCTGCTTTTACAAGACAGCTTACTATGGAAGAGCTGGAAGGGGGAATCTCTATCCTCAAACCAGGAAAGGCAATTGGACTGGATAATATCGCAACGGAACAGATCAAGCACTTCGGTCACAAGGCAAAGACGTGGCTTCTACAGCTCTACAATGAGTGCTTAACAACACACAAGCTCCCTAACATCTGGAAGAAAGCCCACATTATAGCACTGCTGAAACCTGGGAAAGATCCATCCGCTCCCAAGAACTTCAGACCAATCTCACTTTTGAGCCACACCTACAAGCTCTTTGAACGTCTGATCCTCAACAGAATTGGTACCTTTGTTGACGAACACCTCATCCCTGAACAAGCAGGTTTCCGCCCTGGCAAGTCGACAACTAGCCAAGTACTCAACCTCACCCAGTACATCGAAGACGGATATGAGGAAGGGATGGTAACTGGTGTGGTGTTTGTCGACCTCTCAGCTGCCTATGACACAGTCAACCACAGACGTCTCCTCAGCAAGATCCTGGAGACCACAAGAGACACCCGTCTGACAGAGTTGATTGAAAGCATGCTTGAAAATAGGCACTTCTTCGTTGATCTAGGAGGAAAGAAAAGCAGGTGGCGAAGACTCAGGAATGGCCTCCCACAGGGAAGTGTGCTTGCACCACTTCTCTTTAACATCTACACCAACGACCAACCAAAAAGTGCAGACACCCGCCGCTTCATCTATGCAGATGATCTTGGCATAGGTGCACAAGCCACTGATTTCAAAGTTGTGGAAGACAGACTCTCCAACGCTCTGGCAGAGCTAACACCTTACTATGAAGAGAACCACCTACGTGCAAACCCATCTAAGACACAGGTGTGTGCCTTCCACCTGAGAAACCGTGAAGCCAAGCGCCAACTGAAGGTCAGCTGGTCAGGAACCTCCCTTGAACACTGTGAGCACCCAGTCTATCTAGGGGTAACCCTGGACAGATGCCTCTCTTTTAAGACCCACACTGAGAAGACCAAGTGCAAAGTGAGTGCGAGGAACAACATCATCCGCAAGCTCACTGGCACAACCTGGGGTGCTAACCCACAGACTCTGAAGTCAACCGCACTAGCCCTCTGCTACTCAGCTGCCGAGTATGCCTGCCCAGTATGGGAGCGAGCTGCCCATGCCAAGAAGTTGGATCCCGCCCTCAATGCTAGCTGCCGCCTTATCACAGGCTGCCTGAAATCAACACCTACAGACCGTCTGTACATCCTGGCAGGCATAGCCCCACCAGAGATACGACGAAATGCAGCAAGCAAGAAAGAGCGCCAACAACAGTCTACTGACCAAAGACATCCTCTCTTCGGCCATGTGCCAGCCAAAAGCCGCCTTAAATCCAGGAAAAGTTTCCTGAAGAGCGTCCCACCCCTCGGAACACCGAGCACAAGCAGTGAAAGAGTCACTCGGTGGGAAGAAAGACTTGACAACCTCCCATCAGCAACAACAATGGAGCTAAAGGCGAGCGAGGCACTGCCCCCTGGAGCAGACACCAACTACGCAGTGTGGAAATGCCTAAACAGAATAAGATCTGGTGTTGGACGTGCAAAAGCCACTCTCGCCAAATGGGGATACCTAAATGACGGGGACGTTGTGTGTGACTGCGGCATCGAACCACAAACCATGCAGCACCTCCTGATATGCCCCCTGCTGGAGCAACCCTGCACAGCATCGGACTTGGCAGAGTTTAATGAGAAGGGACAGCATTGTGTTCAGCTGTGGCTGAACCACATCTAGCCAAGCCTTGTAAC
>CM051016.1:5285378-5317878 GCA_027704905.1 Muraenolepis orangiensis
GACCAAAGGGACGACCGGCGGTACAGGTAGAAATATACTGAACTAAAAGATTGTTTCAAGATTTTATTATCACAATGTAGTACAATGGAACGCTTACCCCTCCTTCCCTCCCGCAGTATCAACTTCTTCACCAAAATACTATAAACATACTGTACACAATAAAAAGAACCATAAAGTGACTGATGGATGATATGTACATGTGTTGAAAGAAGCATTTAAGCATTTAAAAAAGCATTTTGAATGCTTTTTAAAGTGCCAGTAGTGCAGCAGCATCCTCAATGCAGTGCAGTGCAGTGATTAATAAGTTGATTACACTTTCCAGCATTGGCCCATTCTCCGTGTCTGAACGATGGGTTCATGGGTTAAACAGCAACAGGAGACCATCAGAACAAGGTTCTAATAGGACTTCTGTAATAAGATCTAGTCATTTCTATTCATATCAGCAGTAGAGCAGTTGCTACTAGCAGCAGGCATCAGAAAGGCCTTTCAGAAGGTCTCTCACTTCTCCCCAAGGAAGCCGGGAGTTCAGATTCAAGATGTTTTTATTTTCCAGTGCAATAAAACGCTTCCTCCCCTTCCCTCCCGCAGGAGGGACTTATAAAACACAATACTATAACAAAATACTCTACACGATAAAAATGAACATAAAAAGAACAATAAAGTGATACTGATATGTGTTGAGTTGTGCAAAAAGCACATTTTAAAAAGCATTTTAAAGTGCCAGTTGTGCAGCAGCATCATGAATACAGTGCAGCGCAGAGCAGTTGAAAGACGTACGGCAGGGTCACTCCTGTCTGAGAGAGTGACCCAGAGAGTGAGAGAGTGACCCAGAGAGTGAGAGAGTGACCCAGAGAGTGAGTGAGTGACCCTGAGAGTGAGAGAGTGACCCTGAGAGTGAGAGAGTGACCCAGAGAGTAAGAGAGTGAGAGAGTGACCCAGAGAGTGAGAGAGTGACCCTGAG
Organism: Muraenolepis orangiensis; assembly: GCA_027704905.1. NCBI lineage: Eukaryota > Metazoa > Chordata > Actinopteri > Gadiformes > Muraenolepididae > Muraenolepis > Muraenolepis orangiensis. The sequence continues at coordinate 5,286,340 of CM051016.1, forward strand.
AGTGAGAGAGTGACCCTGAGAGTGAGAGCGTGACCCAGAGAGTGAGAGCGTGACCCAGAGAGTGAGAGAGTGACCCTGAGAGTGAGAGTGAGAGAGTGACCCAGAGAGTGAGAGAGTGACCCTGAGAGTGAGAGTGAGAGAGTGACCCAGAGAGTGAGAGTGACCCTGAGAGTGAGAGTGAGAGTGACCCTGAGAGTGAGAGAGTGACCCAGAGAGTGAGTGAGTGACCCTGAGAGTGAGTGAGTGACCCTGAGAGTGAGTGAGTGAGTGACCCTGAGAGTGAGAGAGTGACCCTGAGAGTGAGAGTGACCCAGAGAGTGACCCAGAGAGTGAGAGAGTGACCAGAGAGTGAGAGAGTGACCCAGAGAGTGAGAGAGTGACCCTGAGAGTGAGAGTGAGAGAGTGACCCAGAGAGTGAGAGAGTGACCCAGAGAGTGAGAGAGTGACCCAGAGAGTGAGAGAGTGACCCTGAGAGTGAGTGAGTGACCCAGAGAGTGAGAGAGTGACCCAGAGAGTGAGAGAGTGACCCTGAGAGTGAGAGAGTGACCCTGAGAGTGAGTGAGTGACCCAGAGAGTGAGAGAGTGACCCTGAGAGTGAGTGAGTGACCCAGAGAGTGAGAGTGACCCAGAGAGTGAGAGGGTGACTACAGTGTCGAGTGACTCACCCTGGTCTCTCTCTCCCCTCAGACACCGACGGGACCTCGTGTAACTCTGGAGGGCGGCGAGCAGCGCCCGGGGACATGACGGACTACTTGTTGTGAGTAGGCTTTCGCTAATGCTACGCTACATAACATTACATTACATCACAGTGATTCGGCAGACGCTTTTGGTCCAATAAGGTCATCCGACATCGGGAGGCAAGAGAGAACCACTAGTCACCAGAAGTCATAAGTGCATTTCCTTCTATACTGTATACAGTATACTGTATACAGACATATACACATATTAATAACATCATATATCATACATTACAATAAGGTCATTAGACAACAGGTAGACAGGAGAGAACTACTGGTCACCAGTAAGTCACCAGAAGCATCTCCTTCCTACCAAGCCATAATATAAGATAAACATACATATACACATATTAATAACATAATATATATAATACATTACAATAAGGTCATTCAACAACAGGTAGTTAAGAGAGAACTACTGGTCACCAGAAGCATCTCCTTCCTCCCAAGCCTCCAAGAGCAGAACCAGCTGCTCAGGTTAAAGTTCAATAAGTAACTGGTCACACACACTTACATATCTCTTGTTTATACATATATACATACTTGTGTGTTCATTTATTTGATTTAGTTCTCATTTCATATTGTGTGGGGAATAAAGCATGGGCTCATGTTGATAAAAAAGAGCTTCATTGTTCTAAATAGTATAGATATCGTGTGACACACACACACACACACACACACACACACACACACACACACACACACACACACACACACACACACACACACACACACACACACACACACACACACACACTCAGTGGACTCTGCCACATGCCATGTCTTCTTTCTTCTTCCCGATGACAATGAGGAAACCGGTTTATTGCAGTGTGTGTGTGTGTGTGTGTGTGTGTGTGGGGTGGCTGGTTTTAATCCTGTGGTTACCAATGACTCAAGCCTCACCCTGCAGCCACCCTCAGTGTCTAAATCGGTCTGACTGGGGGCCAGGTGAGGCTGCTTCCACCAGCACATTGACCACACACTCCACACACACACACACACTCCACACACACATACACACACACACATACACACTGCCCGGTTGGTACAGTCCACCAGGCAGGGGACTGCCGGCCGGTTTATCTGTCTGTCTGTCGTACGTCTGGGTGGCCACGCCCACTTGTGATGTCACCAGTGGAGAGCTTTTGAAGTGCTTTGTAATCCGCTTCACCACCAGCCTCACTGCTGGTGAGAATAGAGGTCCTTTTAACACTTTACACAATTCCTCCCCCACCACCTCCTTCACCTTCTCCTCCCCACCTGCTCCACTTCCTCCTCATCCTCCCCCACCTCCTCCTTCTTCGCCTGCTCCTCCTCCTCCTTATTCACCCTCTCCTCCGCCTCCCCCACCTTCTCCACCTCCCTCCTGCTCCTCCTCCTCCTCCTCCCCCACCTTCTCCACCTCCCTCCTCCTCCTCCTCCTCCTCCCCCACCTTCTCCACCTCCCTCCTGCTCCTCCGCCTCCCTCCTGCTCCTCCGCCTCCCCCACCTTCTCCACCTCCCTCCTCCTCCTCCCCCCCCCCCCACCTTCTCCTCCTCCTTCTCCCCCACTTCCTTCTCCCCCTCCTCCTCTTTCTCCTCCTCCTCCCTCTCCTCCTCCTCCTCCTCCTTCTCCCCCTCCTCCTCTTTCTCCCCGTCCCCCTCCCCCTCCTCCTCCTCCTCCTCCTCCTCCCTCTCCTCCTCCTCCCTCTCCTCCTCCTCCAGGGTGTACAGGGTGATCCGGGGCCAGGAGCAGCGTGTGGGCTACAAGCGGGACTTCAACCAGGAGTACCGTGAGTACCGGGGCCTCCACGCCCGCGTCGAGGCCATCACCCGGAGGTTCATGAGCCTCAACACCCAGCTGCAGACCCTCCGGAGGGGCTCGGCCAAGCACAAGGTCAGCCTTCACATCACATCACATCACACTACACTACAAATACATCACATCACATCACACTACAAATACATCACATCACACTACACTACAAATACATCACATCACACTACACTACAAATACATCACATCACACTACAAATACATCACATCACACTACACTACAAATACATCACATCACATCACACTACAAATACATCACATCACACTACAAATACATCACATCACACTACACTACAAATACATCACATCACATCACACTACAAATACATCACATCACACTACAAATACATCACATCACAAATACATCACATCACACTACAAATACATCACATCACACTACAAATACATCACATCACACTACAAATACATCACATCACATCACACTACACTACAAATACATCACATCACACTACAAATACATCACATCACACTACAAATACATCACATCACACTACAAATACATCACATCACTTCACATCACATCACACTACAAATACATCACATCACACTACAAATACATCACATCACACTACAAATACATCACATCACATCGCATCACACTACAAATACATCACATCACATCACACTACAAATACATCACATCACATCACACTACACTACAAATACATCACATCACATCACACTACAAATACATCACATCACATCACACTACAAATACATCACATTACACTACAAATACATCACATCACATCACACTACAAATACATCACATCACACTACAAATACATCACACTACAAATACATTACATCACACTACAAATACATTACATCACATCACATTACACTACAAATACATAACATTACAGTATATAACATTACATTACACTACAAATACATTACATTACAGTATATAGCATTACAGTACACTACATTACGGTACATTACAGTACATTACATTACAGTACACTACATTACAGTATAGTACAGTACATTCAATTACAGTATATAGCATTACAGTACATTACACTACATTACATTACATTACACTACATTACATTACACTACATTACGGTACACTACATTACGGTACATTACATTACACTACATTACATTACAGTACAGTACTGTAGTGTAGTGTAATGTAGTATAGTTGTAGTATTGTGGTAGAAATTCAGAATGCAGGAGTGAATGCAAATATTTTGTTAGCGTTTAAAATAATTGACAATAATCCACACTGTAAGATTGTCTTGGCTCCACCTTTAGGACTATTCAGTCCACCTTTAGGACTATTCAGATACAAGAGACTTGGTTTATTGAGAAGACTTTATTTAGATTTAGATATTCAGATGAAGGTTGTGGTCGCTGATGATTTTCCGTTTGATAGTCTTCTAGAAGATGATGACTATGATGCAGTGAGTCAAAGGAAGGACAGTGGTTCTAGTGGTGATGGTTTGATAGGGTTCTGCGTTCTGAGGAGATCGATCCACGGTCATCTGACGGTGGATCTAACTCACTAACTCTTCTTTGGTTTGTAGACGATTCGCAATCAGATCCTGCAAGAATACCGCAAAATTAAAAAGGTAATCATTTCTGTATTTTATTTACGCAAACACTGTACATCTCATCGTATAAATCAAATAAATATATATATACATATATATATATATTTACTGTATATCCCCCCCCCCCCCCTCCAGTCCAATCCGAACTACAAGCAGGACAAGGTCCGCTGTGAGTACCTCCACAACAAGCTGGCCCACATCAAGAAGCTCATCTCGGTCTACGACCAGCGGCCGGTCGGCGCCGTCGGCAGCCCCTGAATCAATCAATCAATCAACCAATCAGCTGACGTCTGGCCTCTGGACGGGTCACAGCCAGCGCCACTTTTCTCGCCAATCCGCAGTTCCCTGCGGATTCGGATCGGACGGATTCGGATTCCGGCGAGATTGAAACAAGATCGTAAACGACCCCCCCCCCCCCCCCCCCCCCGAGATCGATTGAAATGCGGTGAAAGTCCAGTATCGACTCCTCTGCGTTCATACGGCGTTGAACCGTTCGGTTCTGGGAGAGCCGTGCGTTTCTTCCGACAACAAAAAAACAACCTTGAACCTTAATTGATGTATTGTTGATGGTTGATGGTTGTCGTTTTAGGGACTGTTCCACTTTCTTTGTAACGTTTAGAGGGGATTTTTACATTCAAGGGTCGGAAAAAAACCACATAACAAATAATTTTGTGCCTTTAATTATAAGTCGCTATACTTCTCTGTGTGTGTGTGTGTGTGTGTGTGTGTGTGTGTGTGTGTGTGTGTGTGTGTGTGTGTGTGTGTGTGTGTGTGTGTGTGTGTGTGTGTGTGTGTGTGTGTGTGTGTGTGTGTGTGTGTGTGTGTGTGTGTACAGTATGTGTGTATGTGTTCATCATCCATCTGTCCACAGCAACACAAGGGGGGGGGGGGGTAACTGATCCCCCTGTCTGGTACTGGGTCTGTCTGCACATACGTGTGTGTGTGTGTGTGTGTGTGTGTGTGTGTGTGTTCTCATCCGTTCATCTGTTACACAGCAACACAGGGGTAACTGATTCCCCTGTCTGGTACCCGGTCTGTCTGTACAGGACAGAACCAGTGCTGGAATATAGAATGTATTAAGTTCTGTTGGTTCTGAACGGTTCTGTCCCGATCCAAAGGGACTTGCATTGCTCTCTCTCTTTATAGTTTCGGAGATTCATGAGCAGTTAAGTTTTTCATTCAGTTTTTTTTATCTATTAAAGTTTTTAAAGTATTACATAAATAAATTATTTGATTTGTTGACGAATGCGTTCATTCATTTTAATTGATGGTTCAAAGTGTGACACATTAATTCATAGTGTGTTATATCAATATATTCATAGTGTGTTTTATCAATATATTCATAGTGTGTTACATCAATATATATCATAGTGTGTTATATCAATGTATTCATAGTGTGTTTTATCAATATATTCATAGTGTGTTATATCAATATATTCATAGTGTGTTTTATCAATATATTCATAGTGTGTTATATCAATATATTCATAGTGTGTTTTATCAATATATTCATAGTGTGTTACATCAATATATATCATAGTGTGTTATATCAATATATTCATAGTGTGTTATATCAATATATTCATAGTGTGTTATATCAATATATTCATAGTGTGTTATATCAATATATATCATAGTGTGTTATATCAATATATTCATAGTGTGTTATATCAATATATTCATAGTGTGTTATATCAATATATTCATAGTGGTATCAATGGAGTCATAGTAGTGAGTTAGCCCTTGGCTCCTCCAGGGACCAGAGGCCATTGACGACATCACTCGGTTGGGGGCAAGGTGTTTTTCAAGATCTCCCCAGCGTTGCCCACTCAGACATCTCTGCCTGGACGTCCCTCCTCCAACTGTTCTTGGGGTGACCTCTGTTTCTCTTCCCTTGTGGGATCCACTTTAGGGCTTGTCTGGTGATGTTGGCTGATTTCCTGAAAGTGTGTCCCATCCAGCTCCACTTTATTTTTAGGATCTGTAGGTCACACCCACAGGTCCACCTTCCTGACTTTGTCCCTTCACCAGATGTTCAGGATCCTCCTAAGTCAGCTGTTGATGAATGTTTGCAGTCTGGTTGTTGTTTGTTGTGTTGTTGACCATGTTTCTGATCCGTACAGCATCATCTGTTTCACATTGGAGTTGAAGATGCGTAGTTTGGTGTTAGTTGAGGTGGTTTTGGAGCTCCAGATCTCCCTGAGGATGTTAAACATAACCCTGGCTTTGTTGATCCTGCTCTTTATGTCCGCGTCTGTCCCTCCTGTGGTGTCCATCACACGTCCTAGTATGTGAATGCCTCCACTTCCTCTAGGGGGCGTTGTGTTTGGTGTAAGTCCCAATTGTTCTGCTGCTTGTGTGAGTCTGTCTGTCTTCGCCTGCATTTGCATGTGTGTGTGAGAGAGAAGGGCAATGTCATCCGCAAAGTCCAGGTTGTCTAATTGCTCCCACATTGTCCACTGGATCCCATTCTTCACCCCTCTGGTTGTTTCCTTCATGATCCAGTCGACTGCAAGGAGGAAAAGGAATGGTGAAAGTAGACGACCCTGCTTGACTCCCGTATTGACATCCAAGCTCTTTGATAACTTGCATGCATGATCTTGCATGTCCATCATATGAGTTTTTGATGACATTTATTAGTTTGATGGGGATTCCGTAGTGTTCCATTAGGCTCCATAGGGTTGTTCTGTCTAAGCCGTCTAAGCTGTCAAAGTCGATGAAGTTGCTGTAGAGAGATGTGTTCCATTCTATTGACTGTTTAATTATAATGCAAAGTGTTGCTATGTGATCCGTACAGAGCGGTCTCTCCTGAACCCGGCCTGCTGGTCCCTGAGCCTCTTGTCTACAGATTCCTGGAGGCGGTTGAGGATGATCCGGTTGAGAACTTAGGGTGTAGGGTGATCCCTCTGTAGTTTTTACACTGTCGTAAGTCACCTTTCTTTGGGAGTTTCACAATGTGTCCCTCTGCCCATTCTCTAGGTGTCTTTTCCTCTTCCCAAATCCTGCCAAACAAGTCGTAGAGCATGTCTGTTGATGTATTTGCATCTGCTTAAAGGGCTTTTGATGGAATAGCATCAGGGCCAGCAGCCTTGCCACTCTTCTGTTGCTTGATTGCAGTCTTTATTTCAACTTTTGTTGGTCTGTCCCACCTGGTATTTAGTGGAAACCCAGCTTTGGGTATATTTGGTGGTTCTGCTGGTGGTAGCCTATTTAGAACATCTTGAAAGTGTTCTACCCATCTTTCTAGCTGTTCTTCCACAGTTTAAAGCATTGTGCCATTCTTGTCTAGAATTGGTTTGTTGTTTTGTGTGTATTTTCCCATCAGTTTCTTGGTGATGGCACACAACTCCTCCATGTTCTTCTGTGCAGCTGCCCTTTCTGCCTCCAGGGCTAGCCTCTCTACCGGTGGTCTCTTCTCCTTCCTTTTGCTCTTTCGTACCTCTTTATGGCAACTGTTGTATTCATTTAGTGCCTTTAATGGATATTCACATGCATGGGACAGTCAGTCTCTTATATGGTGATACGTCAATACGTCCTGCAAACGTAAATACGTAGTAAGTATGCGTTCGTCCACAGTCCACATACGACGTGCGACGTGCCTTCCCATTGGCTCAGAGATCCGAGCGGCTTCCCTCATTGGACGGTTGCGTGTTGTGTTCATCACGTGACCTCTCACCCACCCGCAGTACAAACTAGTAAACGCCGAAGAAGAAGGAGAGTTAAGCGCCGGAGATGACATCTTTATCCCTTACTTTACTTTATATTGTGTCCTTTGACACGATGTCGAGGAGGAGGAGGAGTGCGGCTGTTTGGTAACGTAACCAAGAGCCCACTCGACGTCATACTGATCGATCCATAATCGATGCTGAACGCGTGTCGAGTCTTTCTTGAATAACGAGAACAACAACAATCCACCTCTCTGTCTGTCTCTCTCTCTGTTGCTCTAACTGTCTCTCTCTCTGTTGCTCTAACTGTCTCTGTCTGTTGCTCTAACTGTCTCTCTCTGTTGCTCTAACTGTCTCTCTGTCTGTCTCTCTCTGTTGCTCTAACTGTCTCTCTCTCTGTTGCTCTAACTGTCTCTCTCTCTGTTGCTCTAACTGTCTCTCTCTCTGTTGCTCTAACTGTCTCTCTCTCTGTCTGTCTCTCTGTTGCTCTAACTGTCTCTCTCTGTTGCTCTAACTGTCTCTCTGTCTCTCTCTCTGTATCTCTATCTGTCTCCCCCTCTCTGTATCTCTATCTGTCTCCCCCTCTCTGTATCTCTATCTGTCTCCCCCTCTCTGTATCTCTATCTGTCTCCCCCTCTCTGTATCTCTATCTGTCTCCCCCTCTCTGTATCTCTATCTGTCTCCCCCTCTCTCTATCTCTATCTGTCTCCCCCTCTCTGTATCTCTATCTGTCTCCCCCTCTCTGTATCTCTATCTGTCTCCCCCTCTCTGTATCTCTATCTGTCTCCCCCTCTCTGTATCTCTATCTGTCTGTCTCTCACTCTCTCACGCACACTCCGGTTCTCCCATGGAGGTGGTTCTCCGCAGCTCTTTGGGTGTGAGGAGCGCCCTCATGGGCTTTCGAAGCAGAACTTTGTCGACCACACGCACGGCCGGGCTCTTGTCGTGGTCCTCCTACTCCTCCTCCTCCTCTTCCTCTTCCACCTCCTCCTCATTCTCCTCCTCTGGGCACCGCCGCCACCTGCACTCCGGAGGAGAAGGAGGAGGCGGTGCGGCCCCAGAGAGGCGGCCCTTCTCCAGGCTGTCCCCGGAGGACCTGGCCTTCTTCAGGGACACACTGCCGGGGGGAACGCTCACAGACCCCGACCTCCTGGAGGCCAACAACCTGGACTGGCTGAAGTCCGTCAGGGGTGAGAGAGGTCAAACTTCAAGTGTTGTATATGAACAGACACTATAGTGTTTGACTATATATAGTGTTAGATTAGATTCAAATGTATTGTCAGTGCACAGCGCACGTACAGCACATCGAAAGGAATCTGGCGTCTAATCAGAGTGCAAATGTGTGTTGCAGTAAAGTGCATGGTGATATACAGTGGAACAGTGGTTGAATAATATGTCAAATATGTTAAAACTGTCTACTACTACTACTTCTACTTTAAAAAAAAACACTACTAAGAACACTTACATACTTAAAGAGGAGGTATGAGATATAGGTGTATAATATATACCTATAATTCTGCACATATCTCATACCTCTTTTGGTCTCTCTCTGTGTCTGTCTCTCTCTCCTGAGTGCGTACCTCCTACTTTGTTTTGTGTATACTGTTGTGTCTGGCCTAACTGTAAGTCGCTTTGGATAAATGGTTAATGTAATATATATATATACTATATGTATTACATTAAGCTTTTATCCAAAGCGACTTACAATAGTGTGTTTCAACAAAGAGAACAACTTATACCTTTTATAAACAAGGTAAGTATTATACAAGTACAAACAGGCAGTGAGCAGGGGTTAATCATTGGCTTTAACTCAATATGCAAATCCCTCCCGTTGTAACGGCCGTCCCCGCCCTGCAGGTGACAGCGAGCTGCTGCTCAGACCCCAGAGCACGGTGCAGGTGTCTCAAATACTCAGGTACAAAAAGTAGTGTGAGTCACACCAGTTAGTGTGTTTACCTGGTTGTAGACTTGACTCGTTATTTGTTTTCTAACGGATCATTACCGCCCCCTGCTGGCAGGTATTGTAACCAGCGCAACCTGGCGGTGACTCCGCAGGGGGGCAACACGGGTCTGGTGGGCGGCAGCGTGCCGGTCTACGACGAGATCATCCTCTCCACCGTGCGCATGAACAACATCCTGGGTTTTGACCACCTCTCCGGTAGGCGGGGCGCTTTGTGTTTCCTGAAACCTTCAAATAAAATGAGTGTTTTGTTTGTTTTATACTACCGCTGTTAATATCCAAGATGGGCCAGAGGTTATGTTTTGGGCCCTTTTTGACTGTTGGTAAGATGTCTCAAAAATTCAGCACGGAATAAGACTGTCTATCTGTCTCTCTGTGTCTGTGTCTCTCTGTTTCTGTCTCTCTCTCTCCTGTACGGAATTGGACACAACTTTGTGGACTTATGAACCAAGAAACGGTTGATTCGATTTTGTCTTTCTCTCTCGGTCTCTGTCTGTCTGTGTCTCTCTCGGTCTCTGTCTGTCTGTGTCTCTCTCGGTCTCTGTCTGTCTGTGTCTCTCTCGGTCTCTGTCTGTCTGTGTCTCTCTCGGTCTCTGTCTGTGTCTCTCTCGGTCTCTGTCTGTCTGTGTCTCTCTCGGTCTCTGTCTGTCTGTGTCTCTCTCGGTCTCTGTCTGTCTGTGTCTCTCTCGGTCTGTCTGTCTCTCTCTCTCTCTCTCTCTCTCGCTCTCTCTCCTGAGTGCATACCTCCTAGTTTGTTTTGTGTATACTGTTGTGTCTGTCCGTTCTGTTACACTCTGAACCCCCCTGGACACCTTAGGGTCAGGGGGGTGTGGGGTTGTGGCACCCTGAAGCCTTTCAGACTGTGATCTATATCTGGAGGATAGAATCCTCTTTATTGGTCTCATGTCCACACAGTGAAATGAGTTCCTCTCATGTAACCCATCCTAGTGTGAGGAGCAGTGGGTATCAGCTGTTGGCTCTACAGGGGAGCAGGGGAGGGGGTCTGGGGCCTTGATGCTCAAGGGCACTGAGGCAGTTAGGCCCAGGTGTTTCAGGGGGGACTTGAACCGGCGACCTTCCAGTTCCCAAGCCCCCAAGACACCAACAGACTGATCCATCCTGCCGCCCCCTTTGTGTGTGTAGTTTGTCGATTTATTGAAGAAGGGCTGGTTTCCTCCCCCCCCCCCCCAGGTGTTCTGAGGTGCCAGGCGGGCTGTGTGTTGGAGAGCCTCTCCCAGTACCTGGAGGAGAAGGACTTCATCATGCCTCTGGACCTGGGTGCCAAGGGGAGCTGCCACATCGGGGGCAACGTGGCCACCAACGCCGGGGGCCTCCGCCTGCTGCGCTACGGCTCGCTGCGTGGCACCGTGCTGGGCCTGGAAGTGGTGACCACCCTCCTTCATATGGACTACTGCTAGGAGTTAGACACTTTACCATGATACAATGCTGCTTGACATTACATTACATTACATTCCAGTCATTTAGCAGACACTTCTGTCCCGAAGCGTCTTACAATAATGTGTTTCAACAAAGGTTTAAAGGTAAGAGAACAACTCGTCACCAGAAGTCAAAAGTGCATTTAATTCCTAACAAGTCTCCAAGAACTGAGCCAGTGTTCAGGTAGAAGTACAATAAGTTCAGGTAAAAGTACAATAAGTTCAGGTTAAAGTACAATAAATTCAGGTAAAAGTACAATAAGGTAAAAGTACAATAACAATATCTAGAACAATATCTACCAAACAATCTACTTAGATAATCGACTTGTGTAAGACACAAGTAAAAGTGATAAGAGGATGCGGGTAGTGTGACCTTGGTGTCCTGCTGTGTGACGCCAAGGTCAATGGTCCAAAGCGTACCTGAACGAATTCAGGTCATTAAGGAGCTGTCTCTCTGTCTCTCCCGCTCTCTCTCCCGTCTCTGTATCTCTTTCTGTGGTTCTGTGTCTCTCTCTGTCCCTCTGTGTATCTCTGTCTCTCTCTCTCTTTGTGTCTGTCTGTGTCTTTTTCTGTCTGTCTTTCTTTGCATCGGTCTGTCTCTCTCTCCCTCTTTGTCTGTCTGTCTGTCTGTCTTTCTCTCTCCGTCTCGTTGTGTCTCTCCTTGTGTGTCTCTGTCTCGTTGTGTCTCTCTTTGTGTCTGTCTGTCTGTCTGTCTGTCTGTCTCTCTTTGTCTGTCTTTCTCTCCAGGTTTTGGCGGACGGCCGGGTGCTGGACTGTTTGTCGACGCTGCGTAAGGACAACACGGGGTACGACCTCAAGCAGCTGTTCATCGGGTCTGAGGGCACGCTGGGCGTCATCACCGCCGTGTCCATCCTGTGTCCGCCCAAGCCCAAAGCCGTCAGCGTGGCCTTCCTCGGTAGGTCTCCCTCGGTCTCCCTCCCCCCTCCCTCGCTGGGGCTCGTCTGTTGAGCTGCTTGTCATGTCAGGTAAAAGTACAATAAGTTTAGGTAAAAGTATAATAAGTTCAGGTAAAAGTACAATAAGTTTAGGTAAAAGTATAATAAGTTCAGGTAAAAGTACAATAAGTTTAGGTAAAAGTACAATAAGTTTAGGTAAAAGTACAATAAGTTCAGGTAAAAGTACAATAACTTCAGGTAAAAGTACAATAAGTTCAGGTAAAAGTACAATAAGCCCAAGTGTTTCAGGGGGGACTTGAACCGGCAAGCCCATAGTCCCAACAGACTGAGCTTTCCTGACACCCCTGAGGATTTAAAAGGGCATATCTTCTCACGGTTATTCTGTAATACACTTTAAAACCGGCTATTATCACACATCACTGGAAGACGCTAAACTGATTATATTGAGTTATGTAGTGACATCTTCTAGGCTTTTTGTTCCGTCCATTTTTTATGTCCGTAAAAACAACAAACGTCAACAACATGGTTTCCCCCCCCCCCCCCCCCCCCCCCATCTCCTTGGGCTCCCAGGCTGTGAGACGTTCGACCAGCTCCTAGGGACCTTCAAGCTCTGCAAAGGCATGCTGGGGGAGGTCCTGTCCGCCTTCGAGTTCCTGGACGCCGGGTGCATGGGCCTACTGAACACACACCTGAAGCTAGCCAATCCCATCGCAGGTACAACGCACACGCACACACCACGCACACACACACACGCACACGCACACCAGGACAGACCCCTGAGACCGGATTGACTCGTTTTTGTGAGGGAGCTCGATGTGTCAACACTGTCTACACTCTGATTAGATTAGATTCGAATGTATGGTCATCTCACAGCACAAGTACAGTACAGCTAAGATAATTTGGCATCTAAACCAGAGTGCAAATGTTTCAGTAAAGTGCATGGTGATACACAGTGATGTACAGTGGTTAAATGGGATGTTAAAACAGTCTACTGGGTATAAAAACGGTCTCCTAGGTATTAAAAGCGGGTGTGTACAGTACATTTATGTACAGAGATAGTGTAGTACCCTATGGTATCCATACTGGCCAGAAGCATAACCAATAGAGTAGGTATGAGAGAGAGAGCGAGAGAGATATATATATAGAGATAGATAGATAGATAGATATAGTAAATATAGATGCCCCTGACCATGCTTCGTCTCCCTCTTGCCCATGTCCCCCCTCCCCCCCCCCCCCCCCCCCCCCCCTCCGGCGGCAGACTGCCCGTTCTACATCGTCATAGAAACGTCGGGCTCCAACGCCGCCCACGACGAGCAGAAGCTCCACAGCTTCCTGGAGGAGGCCATGACCTCCTCGCTGGTCACCGACGGCACCGTGGCCACGGAGGATGCCAAGGTCAAGGTGGGTAGGGGGTGGGTGTGTGTGGGTGTGTGTGTGTGGGTGTGTGTGTGTGTGTGTGTGTGGTGGGGGGGGTGTGGGTGGGAGGTACAATCCTAGTGCCTCCTCATGCAAACATGTGTGATGTGAAAGCCGCCGCACCTTAGCCACTTAAAATACCTCCGAAGTACGTCCACAGAAGCACATTCCAGACGTGACCCAACCTGGTGTGTGTGTGTGTGTGTGTGTGTGTGTGTGTGTGTGTGTGTGTGTGTGTGTGTGTGTGTGTGTGTGTGTGTGTGTGTGTGTGTGTGTGTGTGTGTGTGTGTGTGTGTGTGTGTGTGTGTGTGTGGTGTGTGTGTGTGTGTGTGTGTGTGTGTGTGTGTGTGTGTGTGTGTGTGTGTGTGTGTGTGTGTGTGTGTGTGTGGAGCAGGTTAGGTGTCTTAAGTCTTTGCTCGGGACACCTGGCTAGGAGGAGGGAGGAGAGGAGGAGGAGGAGGGCAGGGGGGATCGAACCAGCGACCTTCTGATCCAAGATTCTCAATTTTTTTGCCATGTGTATCAACCCATTCACTCCCGCATTCTGAATTTCTACAACAATATAATATTTACAATGTACAACTATATTATACTATAAACAAGACTATACTATTACAATGCTATAAGCAATACAAAATAAAACAGTTAAGTCTAATGGATGATATATACACACACACACACACACGCGTACGCTTCCTCCCCCACGTGTCCGCAGACAACCACGTTTTGGCCGTGCCCCCACCCCCCAGTGTGGACCCCCCCATGGTGGTGACCAGCTGGTAGATGTGTGTGTACATATGCACGTGTGTGTGTGTGTGTGTGTGTGTGTGTAGGCTCTGTGGTCCATGAGGGAGCGTGTGACGGAGGCTCTGACCCATGAAGGCTTCACCTACAAGTACGACGTCTCGCTGCCCGTGGAGCGGATCTACCAGCTGGTCACCGCCATGAGGGACCACCTGGGGGGCCGCGCCCGCCACGTGGTGGGCTACGGGCACGTGGGTAAGGGACCACACGCTCTGTGTGTGTGTGTGTGTGAATACTAGTAGCGTAGTAGCTCTCTTACAATGTGATGCACTGATGATGTCACAGGGAAGTATTGGCGGGTGTGTATATATATATCTATATATCTATATATAGATATATATATATCTGATCTAATTTGCTAATATACCTAAATTATATATAGATAAATGTCCACTAGCCAATTGAAACTAGCATTTTAACCAGCATCTTAGGTACCCACATAAAGCCTTAGTGGCTCTGAGTGGCTTCATGTTTCATGGAGTTAAAAGTGTCTCTCTCGCTCGCTCTCTCTCTCTCTCTCTCTCTCTCTGTGTGTCTCCCCCCCCCCCCAGGTGACGGTAACCTCCACCTGAACATCACCTCAGCGGCGAGGGACCCGGCCCTGCAGGCCTGCATCGAGCCCTTCGTGTACGAGTGGACGGCCGGCCACCGGGGCAGCGTGAGCGCTGAGCACGGCCTGGGCCTGAAGAAGAGGAACTACATCTACTACAGCAAGGCCCGGCCCGCCGTGGCCCTCATGGGCAGCCTCAAGACCCTGCTGGACCCCCGGGGCATCATGAACCCCTACAAGACCCTCCCCGACGACCTGGCCTGAGGTGGAGGACCCCAGGGGCATCGTGAACCCCCTACAAGACCCTCCCCGACGACCTGGCCTGAGGTGGAGGACCCCCGGGGCATCGTGAACCCCCTACAAGACCCTCCCCGACGACCTGGCCTGAGGTGGAGGACCCCAGGGGCATCGTGAACCCCCTACAAGACCCTCCCCGACGACCTGGCCTGAGGTGGAGGACCCCCGGGGCATCGTGAACCCCCTACAAGACCCTCCCCGACGACCTGGCCTGAGGTGGAGGACCCCAGGGGCATCGTGAACCCCCTACAAGACCCTCCCCGACGACCTGGCCTGAGGTGGAGGACCTCAGGGGCATCGTGAACCCCCTACAAGACCCTCCCCGACGACCTGGCCTGAGGTGGAGGACCCCAGTGTGTGTGTGTGTGTTTGTGTGAAAGGACGATTTCTATGTCCTATGGTTAATGATAAGTGTGAGTGTGTACTGATCCACTCAACAAGGTTAAGGGTCCTGTCAGTTGTTTGTACGTGGAGATGAATTAGCGTGAGATGGGAGATTTGACTCAAATCGGGATTGTTGTGTTTTTGTCGGGATGATCTTGGTTGAAACTCTGAATACAAAGAGCTAAAGAATCACGCCTCAAGGATCTCTTCAGGCACCATGTAACATATGGAGGTATTTTTTATTTTGTTATATGGAAAACTACAAATTGTAGCATGATTATGGATCTGTATCCCTTGGTTTAGAGAGAGAGAGAGAAAGACTAACTACCTCAGGGTGGACTGACACACCACCTGTCCTGCTCAGTGTTTAACTCTTAGATTGATTTGGACGTAGCTTGGAAAAATCAGAAAGCGTACGTCAAAACAAACGTTAAGTGCAGTAAATGTTTTATTACATACTGTATATATATATATATATTTATAAAAAGACAAAGCAACAACAAAAACCTGTGTGTCTCGCCATAAAATTGATCTGTAAGCCGTCACTTTGAACCGAATTTGGATAAAACCGGGGGAACACCTCGAAGGAAGAAGACCAACGGAACCTTTCACCCTCGCTCGTACAGCAAGGCATGCTGGGAGAAGAGAGGACCCTTCCCTTCTTCGTTTCCTTCCCTTCTTCGTTTCCTTCCCTTCTTCGTTTCCTTCCCTTCTTCGTTTCCTTCCCTTCTTCGTTTCCTTCCCTCCCGTTTCCTCGCAAAAACAGCCGACGGGGGAAGCGGTCGTAGAAGCTCTTGACAGCGGCAGCGTGAACGGACGATTTCTATATCATACTGTTCTAATATAATAACTCTATAATCATTTGATTTGCTGGTCCTTCCATCTATCATTTGATTTGTCGATTTGTACGTGGCGTTTGTCATTCTCTGACGTGTGGTTACAGTCAGTGTGTGTGTGTGTGTGTACAGTCCCTCACACACAACGCTAAAATCCAGCAGTACATGTCAGTAGTGTGCTGCTACTGGTATTTATGTATAGTCCAGACATTTCTAAATTGTACGCGTGTGTCCTCGTACGAGGGGTATGAAGGCCGGAGCAGTCTTGTAGTAACAGACAGACGGATAGATCCCTCCCCATAGAGACGCTGTGTTTCTTCAGACGGCAAAAACAGTCAGTCAGCGAGCGGCAGGCTTAGAGGCTCGAGTCCCACAGACTGGCTTCTCAGAACCGAGGCTCTTCCCAGTTCTCCATCCTTCAGGTCTCAAGGTCGAGGGGGGGAGGAGAGGGGGGGAGGAAGGGAGGACAACTTGGCACAATTCTCTTCCTTTGCCCTCTGTCTTATCGATCCCTTCAGCAGTCACTCAGGCTTCTTCCCCCATCCTGGTCCAATACCACTGTGGCCTCTTCCTCCTCTTTCCTCCTCCTTCTTCACCTCCTCTCAGGAGTCCTTGCCCTTCTCCAGCGAGCCGTGGATCTTGTCCAGGGTCTTCTTGATGCGTAGCGCCGTCAGCCGGGCGGACGGGTTCTGGTACCAGCACTCCTTCATCAGCTTCACCAGCGCAGACAGGGTCTGGGGGAGAGAGAGAGAGAGACCTAATGCATCAACTTAACCGTCTGTAACCCAATTCTCAACTTGACCATCTCCAACCTAATGCATAAACCTGATAATCTAACCCTAAATACCTGAATATGACCATTTCTAAGCCAATATCTAAACGTGACCATATCCAACCTAATGCCACCACCAATGGTTGTGAATGTATTAAAAGCGTCTGCTGAATGCCAGCAGCCATGGAGGTGTGGATGGCCCAAGGTCCCCCTGGTGCAGTGCTTGAAGACCAGGATGTCTTCTGCTGGTTAAGATGCTGAACTTAAAAATGGGATTCTGCATTTATTCAGCCTGGTTAGCATTGGTTAAGACTGGGCTGCTGGGGTACTGCAGGAAGCTTCCAGTACACGTTTTTGCATCAATTGCCCTGTGATAAGTGATTTAGAAGCCTAAATCTGGAGGATAGAATCCTCTTTATTGGTCTCATGTCCACACAGTGAAATGTGTTTCTCTACATTTAACCCATCCTAGTGTGAGGAGCAGTGGGTATCAGCTGTTGGATATACAGGGCCCTAAACTAAACACCTGTTAACCCTAAACGTACCCATCTCACTAACCCTACCACTGTATACCCACGTTGACCCTTTAACACTGGCTAAATGGGTCCCGTCTGTCGGTGTCTCTCCATGACTCACGGGGTCTGAGAACCAGCGGTTGGGGATGAAGGGTCTCTGCTGCTCCACACAGACCACCTTCCTCATGTCGTCAAAGCTGGGGTCGTTGGGCACCTGGTCGTAGAACGGGGGCCTGTACTCCTCCACGATGCCTGGGGACACGAGAGGCGGAGGGGGTTAAGACCACAGGTACCAGGACCGTGTGTGTGTGGAGGGGGTTAGACCACAGGGACCAGGACCGTGTGTGTGTGGAGGGGGTTAGACCACAGGGACCCAGGGACCGTGTGTGTGTGGAGGGGGTTAGACCACAGGGACCAGGACCGTGTGTGTGGAGGGGGTTAGACCACAGGGACCAGGACCGTGTGTGTGGAGGAGGTTAGACCACAGGGACCAGGACCGTGTGTGTGGAGGGGGTTAGACCACAGGTACCAGGACCGTGTGTGTGTGTGTGGGGGGGGGGGGGGGTCTAGTCTAGTTCAGGGACTGGATTCATGATGCTGCTGCACTACTGGCACTTTAAATGCCTTTTAAATGCTTTTTGCACAATTCAACACATGAACAAATCATCCATCATCACTTTATTGTCCTTATTTTAATTGTGTGCAGTATTTTTATTTTATAGTGTTGTTGAAAAATTCATACTGCAGGAGGGAATGGGGAAGCGCAAACAATCAAAAACATTGATCTTGTTGCATTACGGCAAATACAAATCTTGAATCAAATCTACATACGTATTTTAACGGTTAAATAAAACCTGGAGGCTTCATTATATGATCATCCGTCTATCGTCTGGTGAAACGCCCAAATCCAGTTTTAAAGCTTCTCTCTTTAATGATATAGAATGTTGAGTTTTACACCTTTGCATTGCTATTAACGGGCTAACTGGATTCCATTTAATCTAGTGGGACTATCATCCCAAGAAGCCCAGACGCCCAGGTCGCTCAGAACCCATCTGTTCACCGTGGCCTTTGACCTCTAACCCTTCCCCCTTCCTTTCACTGATACTTTTTATTGATTTATTTCTGAATTAGCCTTTAGCGATTTGTTTGTTTAGTTTAGTTTAGTTTTTTACCCCCTCTGTGAAAGTGGCCTTGCGTGAAAGGCGCTATATCAATTAGTTATTATTATTGTTATTATTATTAGTAACTGCCCCAGTCAGTTGTTTATATTTGTTATTGTGGTGGCTTTATTCATGTTTTATGTTCTTGTGGTGGAAGTGAGGTGAGGTCTACTTCCTGGTGGGACACATTTCTATGAATAACACAACGTAGGAGAAGAAGAAGAAGAACGCTAAAGATTTAGTCTACAAGTGTGATTAGTTTGGAAGTTCACCGTTTAAGAGTTGGCAGCCAACGAGGTATGTCAACGGAAAGGTTTTACACCGTAGTTATGGAAACGTAATTATTTCTAAATGTTAAAAAGTTAGAAATGTTTATGGCGCTGTATCAAGCGCATGTTTAAGTTGTGTTTTGTGTTTCTCCATTATTACTCATTTGGGAACAGTTGAATTCCTTTGTGGCACAACGTTTTGTGGCACGCGTTTTTTGTGGCACACGTTTTTGGCACGTTTTTGTGGCACAACGTTTTGTGGCACGCGTGTTTGTGGGACGCATTTTTGTGGCACGCGTGTTTGTGGCACACGTTTTTGTGGCACAACGTTTAGTGGCGTGCGAGGCGTTCTTCAGTTGAGTTGTTTTCTAGTTGAGTGCCGGGGGGGGGGCCGGGGGGCCCGGTGGGGGGGTCCCTTACCGTTGCTGTAGGTGCGCCGGGCCACCTCCCACAGCACCAGGCCGAAGGCCCAGATGTCCACCCTCTTGTAGGCGTCGAAGCAGTCCGTCTGGATGCCCTCGTCCAGCACCTCGGGGGCCATGTAGCGCTTGGTGCCCACCTTGGGGTTGTTGCCCACGTCCAGCAGGTTGTCCGCTTGGGAGTGGGTCACCGCCAGCCCTGTGGTGGTGGGGGTGGTAAAGGGGGGGAGAGAGAGGGAGGGGTAAGGGGGGAGAGAGGGGGAGACAAACTACAAGGTTCAGTTGGTCACTTTGTCATTTGTCTAGACGACAAATGACAGGTTTGTAATAAGCCGACTGTAAGCTGGGTTTCCATCCACTAGTCGTAGCAAACAAACTAGGTCAGAGATGAGGGATATCGGGCAGTGACATCAGTCATGTTTTGGGGTCATAGGAACGCTTGAGAAGAAGAAGCCCACAGCATAAGTCACATGAGGTCAAAGTTCACTACGTCAGAATTGATTCGGCAAAGTGGTTTCCATCTCCGCTTTGGATCAATGAACTCGATTGGAATCAGTCAGAAACACACCTCAATCGAGAGGATCGACTTTTAGGAGAATCAGAGGAAGTTTCCTTCAACATTTTCTAATACTTCCACATGAGAATAGAAATATGGTGATGGAAACCCCGACTTCTGATGTGTTCAGGTGTTCGGCGTGGTTGTTTTTCTACAAAGCGTGCAGGTGGTTCTGGTTCTGACCCAGGTCGGCGATGCAGCAGCGCAGCTCCTTGGTCACCAGGATGTTCTTGCTCTTGAGGTCGCGGTGGGCGATGGCCGGCTTGCCCTCGGCGCCGAAGATCTCCGTGTGCAGGTGCACCAGGCCGCTGGCCACCGACGCCGCCATGGCCACGCCCTCCGCCGTCTCCACCGCCACGCGCTGCAGGTAGTCGTACAGCGAGCCGTTGTCGTGGTAGTGTGTGATGAGCCACAGCTGGGTGCTGGAGTTGCGCGAGGTCATGTCTGACGCCATGAAGCCTGTGAAGGGAGGAGGAGGAGGAGGAGGAGGAGGATGATGATGATGAAGAGGAGGAGACAATGACAACCATGACAACAGGAGGATTCTGCCCGTTGTCACTGAAAAGGCAGCACAGGTACGCATCCAGGCTCTTGTCATCTCCCGGCTGGACTACTGCAACTCCCTCCTTGCTGGCACCCTGATGACGTCTGCCATCAGACCCCCCCTGGAGCTCGTTCAGAAAGCTGCAGCTCGTCATGTGTTCAACCGACCAAAGTTCTCCCACACATCTACCCTTCTCTCCGGTCTCTACCCTGGCTCCCTGTAGCTGCTCCATCCAGTTCAAAGACCTTGGTGCTAGCCTACTGGGCAGTGAAAGGAACTGCTCCATCCTACCTGCAGGCGATGGTCAAGCCCTACATCCCCGCCCGTCCACTTCGCTCTGCTACCTCGGTGCATCTGCTTGCCCCTGTCCCTTAGGGGCCCCTGAGGGCCAATCTACGTGGTCACGGCCCTTCTCTGTCCTGGCCCCAAAGTTGTGGAATGAACTCCCTGCTGATGTCAGGATCGCAGAGTCTCTGCCCATCTTCTACCGCAGGCTGAGAACGCGTCCTCTTATCACTTCATCACTAGTGTACTAGTGTCTTACTAAGTAGATTGTTTGCTTGTTTGTTAGTTCGATATTGTTCTATTGTTTGCCAACGTATTGTACTTCTACCTGAGCACTGGTTCAGTTCTCGGTCACTTTTGACTTCTGGTGACGAGTTGTTCTCCTGCCTTCCTTTGTTGAACACACTATTGTAAGACGCTTTGGAGAAAAGCGTCTGCTAAATAACTAATGTAATGTAAAAGAGTAAAGAAGAAAGATTATAAAAGCCAAGGGTTGAGGATGATGCTTCATAACTTCTCGTCTCTTGAAACACTGTCATAGGGTTCGCTTGGTTTCTCAGACGATACCTTCATGGTCTACTGTGCGTGTGTGTGTCTGTATGCGTGTGTGCGTTTGCATGCGTGTGGTGTGCCTGTGTGCACGTTTGCGTGTGTGCGTATGTGTGTGCGTGTGCGTGTGCGTGGGGTAAAGATGGAGACCCACCCAGGATGTTGTGGTGTCGGAGCAGCACGGTGTTGTAGATCTCCGTCTCCCTGAACCAGGACTTCTCGTCCCGGGAGGAGAAGATCTTCACCGCCACGTTCTCCCCCTGCCACTGGCCCCGCCACACCTCTCCGTACCGGCCCTTACCTAGGGTGGGGGGGGGGGGGGGGGGGGGGGGGAGGGAGGGAGGGAGAGGGGGAGGAAGGAAGATAAGGAGGGAGGGAGGGCAGCATTTAGTTATGAAGTAAAGAAAGTACGGCTGGAAGAGCGAGTGAGAGCTCCTGGCAGCTGTGTCCAAAAACCTGTTTCAAAACCTGCTTTATGCGTTTCCAATCTAAATAGTCTCTCTCTCGTCTCTCTCATTCTCACACACTAATTCTCGCTCTCTCTCTCCCTCATTCTCACACACTAATTCTCTCTCTCTCTCTGTCTCTCCCTCATTCTCACACACTAATTCTCTCTCTCTCTCCCTCATTCTCACACACTAATTCTCTCTCTCTCTCTCCCTCATTCTCACACACTAATTCTCTCTCTGTCTCTCCCTCATTCTCACACACTAATTCTCTCTCTCTCTCTCTGTCTCTCCCTCATTCTCACACACTAATTCTCTCTCTCTCTCTCTCTCTGTGGAAAATGTGTGTCCCCACACTCGATACTCAACTCAATGTCAGTGTTTGTTTACATTGGATGCCGAGCAACCAAACACCCATGGTACCATGGTTACTCATCCTCTGGTGTGGATGGTGTATATACATACTGTACATACATACCTACACACTCCATCAGGCTTATCTGCCTGGCCACCGTCCTCTGGACCAGGAACGGAAGGCCGGAACCGGAGCCTGATGTACAGGAGTGGTCCAGTAAGTCCTGGGAGGGAAGAGAGAGACAAAAGTCAAGACAAACCCCCTCCAAAGCATCCCACCCAACACACCCTACACCATGTGTAGAGTGTGTGTGTTCGCATGAGACCACTCCCCTCTAAGGTTCTGACCTGATACACACGCATGCATCTGATCGGTTAACACGGTGACCCGTTGAGGATGTGACACACCTGTCCTATGACCAAAGTCATAAAAGCATGAGAGTATTTTACAGTAGCAAAGGCCAAATTCAGCAGACATTTCAAAATAAAAGCGTTGCCGCGGTCTCTCCCCCGCCACCTCCCTCCCTCCCCTCCTCACCGCCAGCGTGCTGTCCCCCACGTTGGAGGTGATGAGGCCGTCCACGGCGCCCTGCTCCGTGTCGAACTCCTGCAGCCTCTGCAGCCGGCCGTGACGCAGCCTCCTGCAGGCCAGGGCGGAGCCCAGGGCCAGCAGGGCCAGCACCACCACAGGGCCCAGCACCAGCAGGGCTAGCGTCTCCGCGCGGTACCGCACCAGCTCCCCCTCTGGTGCTGAGAGGAGAGGAGGGGGTTAGGGGGAAGAGCCAGGGAGGAGGGGTTATGGGGAGAACTCAGAACAGCAGAGTCCCTGCCCATCTTCCACCGCAGGCTGGAAACCTCACCTTCACCTTCAGGAACAACTACCCCCATCCTTCCTCTTAACTAGGGATGTTTTGATCGATCGGCCGCCCATCGTTAATCGGCCAACGTTCACTCTAAACCATGGGTCTCAAACTTGCGGCCCGCGGGCCAATTGAGGCCCGCTGGACGATATTTTGAGGCCCCCTACTTGACATCAAAGTTTAGTGTTAGTGCGGCCCGCGCGTTTTTCTCACACGCACCTTTTTGCCGAGTCTAATTGGCTAGCACTTAGTATCTAGCTCTATATTAAGCGGACGGCTTTGTTGTAACGGCATTTTCAATGTACTATGTATGTATAGGATTATTACAATGGAATGTCTTGTTTGTTGCACATACTTTTACACTAAGTTGTGTTTTTAATGTGCCTTTGATTAAACTGCATGTCACGATAGGGATAGTTCGGTGGGACCCAGAACGCAGACCAAGAGTGTGGAACTATAGTGGAGCTATAACATAAAGCTTTATTTAAAGCACACAGACAACAGAGAGTAATCAGGGACAGGCCAGGGGTCTGGATACCGGGAGGTCGATCCGCGGAGTACCGGCAGGTAGTAGACCGGCGAGTAGTCCGGGACGGGAGAGGAGTCTGGGTACCGGGAGGTCGAGTAGCGACAGGTACCAGACAGGTAATTATAATGACCGGGGAGCTCGTATAGACCAGAGTAACGCGAGACAGGCGGGTGACGCGGGATAGGTAAATTATCTGGATTTCCGGGACATCAGCGTGGCGATTCCGTCCAGAATGTACTAACGCACAAAGTAGCAACCATGAAGTACGACCTAACCCCGGGGGAACAGGAAGCCAGGGTCCATATACCCCGGGTGAGGGGATTAGCCATCAGCCACGGCAATTGCTGACAGGTGTGTGTGTGTGCGCCGCCAGCGCACGTGGCTTGGCCACGCCCCCTGCCGACCACCGTAACCGTGACACTATTTTGTTTTGATAAAAGGGTTAAATTAGTAGCATAACATACAAATGCGACAAGTACGAGTGTATGTATGACACGTAGACTCATTTAATTAAAGTATGTACATCAGTTAGGTGTGTACTAATGTATGCCTTTATTTCTGTATTGTATTCATAGTTTAACAACGAGAATCTATCAGTAAATCTATTATGAACTTTTTTTCTATTATTTAGTCACCCAGCCCCAGTCATGTCTTTCTCAAAGCCTGTTGTTGAGCACAGGGGAACCCCCACGTGTCTCATATGCACAGAGAAAGGAATACAACATCAAACGTCATTACTCAACTAGACATGCTGAGAAGTATGCTAAACACCAGGGAGATGAGAGAGAGGACCGGGTCGCCACTCTTAAAACATGTCTACTGAGGCAACAAGTTTTTTTTCAAGAAAGCAAGCAAAGAGAGTGATGCGGCAGTCGAAGCTAGCTACGTGGTGAGTGAGATGATCGCTAAGGCGGCGAGTTCATCAACAAGTGCATGTTACAGGCTGCAAGTATAGTCTGTCCGGAAAATAAGGGTCAGTTAAGCAACATCAGCCAACACAGTGGCAGAGCGCGTTTCTGACCTGTCAGGTAACATATACCATCAACTGCGTGAGAAAGACAAACATTTTCGTGCATACTCAGTCGCTCATGATGAGAGCACAGACATCACTGACACGGCGCAGCTCGCAGTGTATGTCCGCCGTGTGGACGACAATTTCCATCAGAAGTGATGGAGGAGTCGCTCACAGTGATTCCAATGCATGGCCAGACCACCGCTCAGGAAATATTCCGCCAGCTGTGTGACGCCATTGCGGATGCCGGTTTACCATGGAAGAGGTTTGCTGGAATAACAACCGATGGAGCGCCATCAATGACAGGGAGGAGGAATGGACCGGTGGCACTTGTTCAAAGAAAACTGGGAGAGGAGGGTGTGTGTTGCTCTGCACTGCATTATCCATCAGCAGGCCCTTTGCAGCAAATGCCTGAAGTTTGACAATGTGATGTCTGTCGTTGTGAAATGCATCAACCATATCAGATCCAGGGGCTTAAAGCACCGCCAGTTCCGCGCCAGTTCAGCATATGAGGATGTTCTCTACTTCGCCGTGGTACGTTGGCTCAGCAGGGGAAACGTCTTGAAGAGGTTTTTTGAGTTGAGAGCAGAAATGAAAGCCTTCATGGAGAAGGATGGGATGGATGTTCCTGTGCTAAGTGATCCCAAATGACTCATGGACTTAGCTTTTCTTGTTGACATCACACAGGAGCTGAATGTACTGAACAAGAAATGACAAGGCCAGGGGCAGCTTGTCAGTGCTGCCTATGACAACGTCAGAGCATTCTCCACAAAACTTGTGTTATGGAAAGCCCAGCTCTCAGACAAACCTCTGCCATTTCCCAGCATGCCAGGCACTCATGGATGTGGGCACACCATTCAGTGGTGAGAAGTATGCTGATGCCATTGTAAAGCTACAGGAGGAATTTGATCACAGGTTTGCAGACTTCAGGACACACAGAGCCAATTTTCAAATGTTTGCTGACCCCTTCTCCTTCGATGTGCAAGATGCCCCTCCTGTGCTTCAAATGGAGCTCATTGACCTCCAGTGCAATTCTGAACTCAAAGCCAAGTTCAGGGAGGTGAGTGGAAAAGCAGACAAGCTTGGACAATTTTTGAGAGAATTGCCCCCCCCACCTTCCCTGAGCTTTCCAGGATGTTCAAGCAGACCATGCGCCTTTTTGGGAGCACATATCTGTGTGAAAAGCTCTTCTCCACCATGAACTATATAATAAGTCAAAGTACAGATCCAAACTTACTGATGAGCATCTTCAAGCCATACTGAGGGTCTCAATTGCTTCCTCCCTCAAGCCAAATGTGACTCAGTTGTGTAAGAGGAAGCGCTGCCAGGTCTCTGGCAGCAAGGAGTAGGCAAGAGAAGCCTATGTTCTGAAGAACCGTTCATGTTCTGAACGGTTATTAATAAAGATTGAGAAGATTGGATCAGTTGTACTTTTTTTTTTGAATACTTGAAACCCTTTTTTCGTGGAATATTTGATTTGCCCCCAGGTCAATTGAGTTTGAGACCCCTGCTCTAAACTGATCGAGCGGAGTGTGGCGGCCAGTGTGGAGATGTAATCACCCCACCTGTACCTCGGTCTGCCCCGTGGTCTCTTCCCAGTTGGATGTGCCTGGAAAACCTCCCTCGGGAGGCGACCAGGAAGCATCCTTACTAGATGAACCACCTCAACTGGCTCCTTTCTACGTGAAGGAGCAGCGGCTCTACTGCAGCGGCTCTGCCCCCGCTCTCAGAAACGGACGATCAGAAGAGCCGATCGGATGATGCAAAATACACTGCTGAAGGCTACCGGTAAATACAGATCGATCGTACAGGGCTCCGAGGTTGTTTATTTTGTCGGTGGGTATGATTGCTCAAAAGATGTCTTATCCCTTCACATTAACTTCACATTAACACTTTCAATAATCGCAACGGAACTAATGAGACGTACTGGTTTGAACTGAAGAACCAACATGGAGGAGTTTACACTGACTACCTTTCTGTTTATAAAGCACTCAATGTGAAATGACTCAGACCGTTGTGTGTGTGTGTGTGTGTGTGTGTGTGTGTGTGTGTGTGTGTGTGTGTGTGTGTGTGTGTGTGTGTGTGTGTGTGTGTGTGTGTGTGTGTGTGTGTGTGTGTGTGTGTGTGTGTGTGTGTGTGTGTGTGTGTGTGATCAGCTCACTCACTGACTGCAGTGATTTGATTGGTTGAGTATTGTCATGTGAGACGATATAATTGTGATATCGATTATATTTCTGCAATGCATTTCAGAATAGTTATATTCTGTATACTTTTATTGCTCTAAATAATAATTAAATATATAATATGATACAATATATGGAAGATCCCCATAGCCCCCACCCACTAGTGATCGGCAATCTGTAATCAACCGATTCTTATTCCGGTGATCGGCGCCAAATACCCTGATCGAGCCTAAATAGACGTTTTAGCGATGAAGCTAGGGGCTACTGTGGGTTTTAGCTTCTCACGTTAGAACGTCGCCACTCATGCCGGGAGGTTGTGAGTTCGAGTCCAGTGCGGGACACTGACTGTTACACGAGGCCTGCCATGACCGCTATATACTTTATGTACTTATACACTTAATATACTTATACACTTTATATACTTTCATCACTCTCTCCGCCTCACTTGGAAGTCGCTTCAGGGGGAGAAAAAGCGCCCGGCCGGGCTGAACCTAAAGGCGAGACGATAACACGGACGGGAGGACGCTCACTAAAGCGCCGCCAAGTCCCGTCGTCTGCACGCTGGTTGCGAGCGCGTTAGCGTTTACCCGAGAGCAGCAGGGGCGTCATGGAGCTCCGCGTGGCGTTACTGTTGCACATGTCCTCGGCGCAGCAGGCGATGGCCTGGTAGAGGGAGGGCGGCGTGAAGCAGTGCAGCTCGATCTTCTCCTTCTCCTGGAAGCAGCCCTGCCTCAGCTCCACCGCGCCGCCGCCACCGGCCCCGCCCCCCCCGCCGCCGCCCGCGTCCCGGCTCAACTTCACGGAGGAGAAGCAGCGGGCGCCATGACACTGGCTGGTCTGGAAGCACTCGGGGCTGTCACACACACACACCAGCTGGCCGTCTGCAGGGGAGGGGGACAAGTGCACACACACACACACACACACACAGTTTATTGTACGTAGGCCAATGAATATTGGAACACTCATTTTCCAAGTGCGTTGATTTTCATTTTCAGTTTTATATTTAGCTGCGTTTTGTTTCCCAGTCTTTTTTGTCACACACACACACACACACACACACACACACACACACACACACACACACACACACACACACACACACACACACACACACACACACACACACACACACACACACACACACACACACACACACACACACACACACACACACACACACACACACACTTTATCTGGAGGAAGCTAGCCAAGGGTTTGCTAGCTTTTGTTCTCTATGGGGGACATCTATACAGAGTGAATTGAGTGCCAATATTACAAATGAAAAATCAAACAATGATTTGAGAAAGCCGCAAACCAACAGTACACATTGTTGTCTTACAACTACGATACCCTGTGTTGAGTTACAGATCGGATTTCGCACTTGTGTTGATATGATATATATGGGATACAAACTGCTGTGTTTTTGTTTTTTTTACCAATATTCGACGATTATGGACACTAAGAGTTCAGGTTTCCTGCAGCCAATCAGAATTGCCAAAACATATCTCTCTCTCTCTCTCTCTCCATCAAATCAGTCTTCATATGAGGGACGGGGGAAAACTCAATTTGGACATCCGTATTATCTGTGGACTGAAAGCTAGGTCTATAGCGTAATCAATCATTTTTGGCAGCAGGGTTTCAATGGGTTGATAGATTTGGTTGATCGATAGAGTAGAGCAGGGGTGCCCAACCAGTCGATCGTGATCGACCGCTCGATCGCGGGGAGATTCCCAGTCGATCACGAGATGTCTAAATATATCCATCCATCTTCTCCCGCTTATCCGTAATCGGGTCGCGGAGGTAGCAGCTTCAGCAGGGGACTCCAAACTTCCCTCTCCCTGGCAACATGGACTAGCTCTGACTGGGGGATCCCGAGGCGTTCCCAGGCCAGTGTGGAGATGTAATCACCCCACCTGTACCTCGGTCTGCCCCGTGGTCTCTTCCCAGTTGGATGTGCCTGGTAAACCTCCCTCGGGAGGCGACCAGGAAGCATCCTTACTAGATGAACCACCTCAACTGGCTCCGTTCTACGCGAAGGAGCAGCGGCTCTACTCCGAGTCTCTCACGAGTGACTGAGCTTCTCACCCTATCCCTCAGGGAGATACCAGCCACCCTCCTGAGGAAACTCCTTTCGGCCGCTTGTATTCACAATCTCGTCCTTTCGGTCATTACCCATTGTTCATGACCATAGGTGAGGGTAGGAACGAAGACTGATCGGTAGATCGAGAGCTTTGCCTTCTGGCTCAGCTCTCTTTTGGTTACAACGGTGCGCCAAAGTGCACCCAATACCGCTCCCGCTGCACCTATTCTCCTGTCAATCTCACGCTCCATCCTCCCCTCACTCGAGAACAAGACCCCGAGATACTGGAACTCCTTCACTTGGGATAAGGACTCCCTCCCTACTTGGAGTAGACAATCCACCGGTTTCATGTCTAAAAATAGAACAACAATATTCTGTTTTATCGTTAATGTCAGGGGTGGCCAAACGTTTTGGCTCAGGGGCCACAATGATGTATCAATGTGACAGCCGGGCCGGGGGCATTGTTTGGTTCAGTCTTGATTAATGTAGGGCTGAGGTTTTTTTAATCTCACTCTCCCGCGCGCGGGGCGACGTCCACGCGCAGCTGCGACCACCAGGGAGGGCGGGACTTTTTGCGACGTGTGGACAGTGGGGGGGGGGGGGGGTTTACCTCGCGAGCTTGATTTATCTCAAAACATTTAACAAATAAAAATTGGATCGTTGGATTTTAGACTTTAAGGCTTTTTAAGATCAGCGCGGTTAAGAAGAGCCAACTGCCCCTCTTTAAACTCATCTCCATCACAACTGATGGAGCTCCAGCGATGGTGGGCAACACCAAAGGTTTCATAGCACTGTGCAAACTAAGTGAATCTTTCCCGAGCATCCTTATTATCACTTATTCATTGTATCATTCCCAGCCAGCACTGTGTGGGAAGACTTTAAATATGAAAGAAGTGATGTATGTTGCAATGAAGATCGTATGCTCTGTTGGGGCCAGGAGTCTACAGAGGAGGTTGTTCCGTGCTCACTTGGAGGAGACGGGTGCAGAGCACACAGACCTGCTGCTGCATGCACATGTTAGATGGCTAAGCAGAGGAACATTTTTGGCGAGATTCACTGAGCTGACCACCAGTGTCTTTTGGATCGTTCCTTACAGATCGCACTGGCCTGCTCAATGAGCTTAATTCAGAGCTGCAGGGTAAGGATAAAAATGTAATTAACATGATCAGTTCAGTGAACACATTTAAAAGCAAGCTAAAACTGTTGTTCAGTAGGCTGCAGCGCTGTGACCTGCGCAACTTTCCTCACATGCAGGCCGAACTTCAACATCAGAGCAAAGACGTCAAGCAGCTTGACAGTACACGGTATGAAGAGCAAGTTCAGAGCATCTTGACAGAATTTGAGAGCCGTTTTACTGACTTTTCATCCATTGAACCCATTGCCAGCTATCTGTGTTTTCCATTTGGTGGAAGTATTGATGTGGATGAGATCGTCTCCACAGTGAAGTAAATTCACTGTTCGACCTGGATAGCTCTGATGTTGAGAATGAGATTCTCACACTCTCAAATGATATTGACATCAAATCCAGCACAACACCTGGCACCAGTGGACAGTTCTGGAACCTGCTCTTGGAACAAAAGTATCCCAACCTCAGAAGATGTGCCTTGAACTTGACAGCACTTTTTGGGTCTACCAATTTGTGTGAGTCTGCATTCTCTCACATGAAGATTATCAAATCCAAGTACAGATCTACGATGACTGATGACCACCTTGTGGCCTGCATACGGCTTGTAACCAGCTCCTACTGCCCTGACTACGAGAAGCTAGTGGCCTCCTCCCAGTGCCAGAGGTCCCAGTAAGGTACAAAATACATCTGGTATGCTCTTCTGTTTGTTGCGTGCATATGTAACAGAGTTAAACATGTGAATACGGGTATATAAGACACACGAAGACCACCGCGTGTTAACCCTTAGGATCTCTATGTTCCACAGGTAGGACTCAGGCTCACCTGTTCCCTCGGCAACGGACCGCACGGCCTGAAGACCCACCAGCAGGAGGAGCTGGAACCCACACTGAGCCATGATGCAGGGCCACTGTGTGTGTGTGTGTGTGTGTGTGTGTGTGTGTGTGTGTGTGTGTGTGTGTGTGTGTGTGTGTGTGTGTGTGTGTGTGTGTGTGTGTGTGTGTGTGTGTGTGTGTGTGTGTGATGGGGAAAGAGAGACAGACAGTAAGGCGAGTGTATACATGTGATGTTGTAATTGCATTATAACCATCTAATGACCCCTAATCAAGGCCTGATTATGTCTCAACATGACATGAGCAGAGGTAGGGAGGGGCGGGGGGGTGTGGGGCGGAGACACACAACCCCCCACTGTTGTTGGTCCACCACCATGGTGGACAGTGTTGTGATACCGACAAGCATGGTGCAACCATCTCTCCCCCTAACACAACACATCTAGGGCTGTTTGTGTTGCGAGGACGACGTTCAAGACACAAACACAAGCAGCAATCAGCTGCCAATACTGAACTCACAACCTGATGATGATGAGGATGATGATGACATGGGACCCTGGGGGGGGGGGGGTCTGACAGGGAGGACACGATTGGCAGCAGGATAGCTCAGTGTGTTGGGACTATTGGGGGGCTTGGGAACCGGAAGGTCGCC
>CM051016.1:5322878-5325378 GCA_027704905.1 Muraenolepis orangiensis
AGGCTCGCTGGTCTGCCTACGAGGACTCCACTCACGAGACTGCATGGACAAGATCAAGGTGAGACCCGGTGACTAACCGGCTTAATGAGACTGTAGTGGGTTACTAACCGGCTTAATGAGACTGTAGTGGGTTACTAACCGGCTTATTGAGACTGTAGTGGGTTACTAACAGGCTTATTGAGACTGTAGTGGGTTACTAACCGGCTTATTGAGACTGTAGTGGGTTACTAACCGGCTTATTGAGACTGTAGTGGGTTACTAACCGGCTTAATGAGACTGTAGTGGGTTACTAACCGGCTTAATGAGACTGTAGTGGGTTACTAACCGGCTTATTGAGACTGTAGTGGGTTACTAACCGGCTTATTGAGACTGTAGTGGGTTACTAACCGGCTTAATGAGACTGTAGTGGGTTACTAACCGGCTTATTGAGACTGTAGTGGGTTACTAACAGGCTTATTGAGACTGTAGTGGGTTACTAACCGGCTTATTGAGACTGTAGTGGGTTACTAACAGGCTTATTGAGACTGTAGTGGGTTACTAACAGGCTTATTGAGACTGTAGTGGGTTACTAACCGGCTTATTGAGACTGTAGTGGGTTACTAACCGGCTTATTGAGACTGTAGTGGGTTACTAACAGGCTTATTGAGACTGTAGTCGGTTACTAACAGGCTTAATGAGACTGTAGTGGGTTACTAACCGGCTTATTGAGACTGTAGTGGGTTACTAACAGGCTTATTGAGACTGTAGTGGGTTACTAACCGGCTTAATGAGACTGTAGTGGGTTACTAACCGGCTTATTGAGACTGTAGTGGGTTACTAACAGGCTTATTGAGACTGTAGTCGGTTACTAACAGGCTTATTGAGACTGTAGTGGGTTACTAAACGGCTTATTGAGACTGTAGTCGGTTACTAACAGGCTTAATGAGACTGT
Source organism: Muraenolepis orangiensis (assembly GCA_027704905.1). Taxonomy (NCBI): domain Eukaryota; kingdom Metazoa; phylum Chordata; class Actinopteri; order Gadiformes; family Muraenolepididae; genus Muraenolepis; species Muraenolepis orangiensis. Next base: position 5,323,810 of record CM051016.1, read on the forward strand.
AGTGGGTTACTAACAGGCTTATTGAGACTGTAGTGGGTTACTAACCGGCTTATTGAGACTGTAGTGGGTTACTAACAGGCTTATTGAGACTGTAGTGGGTTACTAACCGGCTTATTGAGACTGTAGTGGGTTACTAACAGGCTTATTGAGACTGTAGTGGGTTACTAACCGGCTTATTGAGACTGTAGTGGGTTACTAACCGGCTTATTGAGACTGTAGTGGGTTACTAACAGGCTTATTGAGACTGTAGTGGGTTACTAACAGGCTTATTGAGACTGTAGTGGGTTACTAACAGGCTTATTGAGACTGTAGTGGGTTACTAACCGGCTTATTGAGACTGTAGTGGGTTACTAACAGGCTTATTGAGACTGTAGTGGGTTACTAAACGGCTTATTGAGACTGTAGTCGGTTACTAACCGGCTTATTGAGACTGTAGTGGGTTACTAACCGGCTTATTGAGACTGTAGTGGGTTACTAACCGGCTTATTGAGACTGTAGTGGGTTACTAACAGGCTTATTGAGACTGTAGTGGGTTACTAACAGGCTTATTGAGACTGTAGTCGGTTACTAAACGGCTTATTGAGACTGTAGTCGGTTACTAACCGGCTTATTGAGACTGTAGTGGGTTACTAACCGGCTTATTGAGACTGTAGTGGGTTACTAACCGGCTTATTGAGACTGTAGTGGGTTACTAACAGGCTTATTGAGACTGTAGTGGGTTACTAACAGGCTTATTGAGACTGTAGTGGGTTACTAACAGGCTTATTAAGACTGTAGTTTGGTTTCTAACCAGCTTATTGAGACTGTAGTTTGGTTTCTAACCGGCTTATTAAGACTGTAGTTTGGTTTCTAACCGGCTTATTAAGACTGTAGTTTGGTTTCTAACCGGCTTATTAAGACTTTAGTTTGGTTTCTAAGCAGCTTATTAAGGATGTAGTCGGTTTCTAAGCAGCTTATTAAGGCTGTAGTGGGTTACTTACCGGCTAAATAAGACTGTAGTCAAGATACAAGATGTTTTATTTTCCATTTGCATTAAGCACAATGGAATGCTTCCTCTCATTCCCTCCCACAGTATGTGTTTTTAAAACATATATAGATGGATAGATGATAGAGGATAGAGGATAGATGATAGAGGATAGAGGATAGATGATAGAGGATAGAGGATAGATGATAGAGGATAGAGGATAGATGATAGATGATAGAGGATAGATGATAGATGATAGAGGATAGAGGATAGATGATAGAGGATAGAGGATAGATGATAGATGATAGAGGATAGATGATAGAGGATAGAGGATAGAGGATAGAGGATAGATGATAGATGATAGATGATAGAGGATAGATGATAGAGGATAGAGGATAGAGGATAGATGATAGATGATAGAGGATAGAGGATAGAGGATAGAGGATAGAGGATAGAGGATAGAGGATAGAGGATAGATGATAGATGATAGAGGATAGAGGATAGAGGATAGAGGATAGAGGATAAATGATAGAGGATAGAGGATAGAGGATAGAGGATAGAGGATAGAGGATAGATGATAGCTGATAGAGGATAGATGATAGATG
>CM051016.1:5358460-5360960 GCA_027704905.1 Muraenolepis orangiensis
CTCTTCTGTGTAGGAGAGACTCTACTGGTGAACCTGTCTCTCTTCTGTATAGGAGAGACTCTACTGATGAACCTGTCTCTCTTCTGTATAGGAGAGACTCTACTGGTGAACCTGTCTCTCTTCTGTATAGGAGAGACTCTACTGATGAACCTGTCTCTCTTCTGTATAGGAGAGATTCTACTGATGAACCTGTCTCTCTTCTGTGTAGGAGAGCTGTTCCAGACCCCGGGCCCCGGGGCCTACAGCCCAGAGAAGGCCCCCCCGCTCAACTCTCACCGCAGACCCCCGGTCTTCACCATGAGCACCCGGACGCGCTACCGCACCGTGGACCCTGTTCCCGCACCCAACAGGTAGACAGCACCCAGCACGTAGACAGCACCCAACAGGTAGACAACACCCAACAGGTAGACAGCACCCAGCACGTAGACAGCACCCAACAGGTAGACAGCACCCAACAGGTAGACAGCACCCAACAGGTAGACAGCACCCAGCACGTAGACAGCACCCAGCACGTAGACAGCACCCAGCACGTAGACAGCACCCAACAGGTAGACAGCACCCAACAGGTAGACAGCACCCAACAGGTATAGACAGCACCCAACAGGTAAACAGCACCCAACAGGTAGACAGACCCAACAGGTATAGACAGCACCCAACAGGTAGACAGCACCCAACAAGTATAGACAGCACCCAACAGGTATCAAGTCAAGTCAAGTCAAGTCAAGTCAAGTTTATTGTCACTTCACAGTTTACACAAGTATAAAGCAGTGATGTGAAAATCTTATGTGCAATACCCGACGACAGACAGCAGTTATAAAAATAAGATAATGTTATATGCTATACGCCCTTGTTCAGCAGCCTGATGGCCTGACTGTGGAAGCTATCTCTGAGTCTATTTGTACGGCCCTTGATACTGCGGTATCGCCTGCCTGACGGTAAAACTGAGTACAGTTGGTGGCTGGGGTGGGCAATGTCTTTATGATGCGTTTGGCCTTGGCCACGCACCGCTGGTTGTATATATCCAGGAGGGAGGGGAGCTCACCTCCAACCATATACTGGGCCGTCCGCACCACCCTTTGAAGCGCTCTGCGCTCCAGTGCGGTGCAGTTCCCGTACCAGGCGGTGATACACCCTGTAAGAACACTCTCCATGGTGCCAGTATAGAATGTTCTCAGGATGCGGGGGCCCATGCTGAATTTCCTCAGATGCCTGAGGAAATACAGGCGTTGTTGGGCCCTTTTCACCACGTGTGTGGTGTGTGTGGACCATGTGAGGTCCTCGGAGATGTGCACGCCGAGGAACTTGAAGCTGCTGACCCTCTCTATTGCAACACCGTCGATGGAGATAGGGCCGTGCTCTCCCCTCTGCTTCCTGAAGTCCACGATCAGCTCCTTGGTCTTCTTGACGTTGAGGGTGAGGCTGTTCTCCTGGCCCATTCAGGCCCATCGTCGTCAGCAAACTTGATGATGACGTTGGAGCTGTGCATAGCCATGCAGTCGTGGGTGTAGAGGGAGTAGAGGAGAGGGCTCAGCATGCATCCCTGGGGGGCTCCCATGTTGAGGGTCAGTGGCTCTGAGGTGGTGCTGCCCATCCTCACCACCTGGCGGCGGTCCGACAGGAGGTCCATTATCCAGCTGCACGTGGATGGGGGCACGCCTAGACCTCTAAGCTTGGTGTCGAGCTTGGCGGGAACTATCGTGTTGAACGCTGAGCTGTAGTCCACAAACAGCATTCGCACATAACAGTTCTTTCACTCCGGTTGGGAAAGGGCAATGTGGAGGGCCATGGCAATTGCGTCGTCCGTGGATCTGTTTTGACGATATGCAAATTGCCATGGGTCCAGCGTGGCAGGTAACACAGAGCAAATAAAGTCCTTGACCAACCTCTCGAAGCATTTGCTGACAATCGAGGTGAGGGCTACAGGTCTATAGTCATTCAGGCATGTTACCTTGGGTTGTTTAGGGACAGGCACGATGGTGGACATCTTGAAGACCGCGGGGACAACAGCCTGGGACAGGGAGAGGTTGAAGATGTCTGCAAAGACTCCTGCCAACTGGTCTGCGCATGCTCTGAGGACGCGGCCCGGGATGTCGTCGGGCCTACCGCCTCACGGATGTTCAGCCTCTTGAAGGTGCGGCGCACATCCGCCTCCGAGATGCTCAGCTGGCTGGTCTCCTCAGGCGGTGCTGGCTTCGGCGGGCTGCCGTTCACGTCGAACTGAGCAAAAAAAGTATTTATCTCTCCTGGGAGGGAGGTAGAGGAGTTCTCTACACAACTGGTTCTCCCTCTGAAGTTCGTTATCGTCTGCAGCCCCTGCCACATACCCCTCGCATCGTGGCTCTTGAATTTATCTTCCACTCTGTCCTTATACTCCCGCTTGGCAGTGACGATGGTCTTACGGAGGTCGTAACGGGCTCTCGTATATTCCTCCATATTCCCGGAGCCAAAGGCGGCGTTACGCGCGTGTAGGGCAGCGCGAACATCGCCGTTAATCCACGGT
>CM051016.1:5388460-5390960 GCA_027704905.1 Muraenolepis orangiensis
CATAGGTCATAGGTCATAGGTCATAGGTCATAGGTCAGGGTGTCAGAGGCAGACCAGCTCACCTACAGAACACAGCAGGAGACGCACGGGAGGAGAAGGAGAGAGAGAGAGAGAGGAGGAGGAGGTGACAGGAGAACCATGCCCCGGTCTGACTGCTCTCTGCGCCTCCTCTTAGTGGAACTCCTGCGACAAGGAGGAGACAGCAGGAGGAGACGAGGGTCACATGCATACATCACATACACTCACTACACTCACACTACGACCTCACTACACTACACGACATACACTCACACCTACAACACTACAACTACACTACACTAACACACTACACATACAACATACACTACAACATACATTACATACATACACTACATACTTACACTACAACATACATTACATTACAACATTACATCACATTACATACATACATTACACAACATTACATACATTACATCACATTACATTACATACATTACATTACATACATTACACTACACTACATTACATTACATTACATACATCACTACATTACATTACATACATTACACTACATTACATACTTACATTACACTACATTACATTACACTACATTACACTACATTACATTACATTACATACATCACATTACATTACACTACATAACATACATTACATTACATTACATACATTACACTACATTACATTACATTACATTACACTACATTACATTACATTACATACATACATTACATTACACTACACTACATACATTACATTACATTACATTACATTACATTACACTACATACATTACATTACATACATTACATTACATTACATTACATTACACTACATTACATTACATTACATTACATACATTACATTACACTACATTACATTACATTACATTACACTACATTACATTACACTACATTACATTACATTACATTACATTACATTACACTACATTACATTACATTACACTACATTACATTACATACATTACATTACATACATTACATTACATACATACATTACATTACATTCAGCAGACGCTTTTGTCCAAAGTGACTAACTTAGGTCATTCAACCACAGGTAGGCAAGAGAGAACTTTACTAGTCACCTGAAGTTATAAGTGTATTTCCTTCCTAACAAGCAATAATAACATAATATATACATAGATATAGATACACACATATTAATAACATAATATGTAATAACATTACATTACAATAAGGTCATTCAACCACAGGTAGGTCAGGAGAGAACTACTAGTCACCAGAAGTCATAAGTGCATTTCCTTCCTAACAACAAGCCATACTAATATAATATATGGGTTATATAATATATACATACATATATACACAGATATAATAACATAATATATAATAAATTCCATTACAATAAGGTCATTCCACATACTGTAGGTATAGGCAAGAGAACTTTACTAGTCAACAGAAGTCATAAGAATACATTTCCTTCCTAGCAACAAGTTCTCCAAAAGCAGAACCAGTGCTTTGACACAAGAATAACCAGTGCTTTGACACAAGAAGAACCAGTCGCTTTGACACAAGAAGAACCAGTGCTTTGACACAAGAAGAACCAGTGCTTTGACACAAGAAGAACCAGTCGGTTTGACACAAGAAGAACCAGTCGGTTTGACACAAGAAGAACCAGTCGGTTTGACACAAGAAGAACCAGTCGGTTTGACACAAGAAGCCCATCAGCCAGAGGCTACGCTAGCTGGGTTTCCAGTGACATAAGTCATGTTTTGGGGTCGTAGGAACGCTTGAGAAGAAGAAGCCCACAGCCTAAATCACGTGAGGTCAAAGTTCACTACGTCAGAACTGATTCAGCAAAGTGGTTTCCATCTCCGCTTTTGATCAATGAACTCGATTGGAATCAGTCAAAAAAACACCTCAAGAGAGAGGATCGACTTTTATGAGAATCAGAGGAAGTGGATTAGAATTTGGCCGTTTGTTTCCTTCAACATTTTCTAATACTTGAGCACTGGAGCACTGTGAGAATCATGTTTTTCAACTTCTCCAGTGCGTTCAACACCATCCGGCCTGCCCTGCTGGGAAGTAAGCTGACGGCGATGAAGGTGGACTCTTCCCTGGTGTCCTGGATTACTGACTATTTGACGGGTCGTCCACAGTTTGTCAGACTGCAGGACTGTGTGTCTGACACTGTGGTCAGCAGCACTGGTGCTCCACAGGGAACTGTTCTTTCCCCATTCCTGTTCACCCTTTACACCTCAGACTTCCAGTACAACTCTGTGTCCTGCCATCTGCAGAAGTTCTCGGACGACTCTGCAGTTGTTGGTTGTGTCAGCGAGGGAAACGATGAGGAGTACAGGGGCGTCGTGGACTCCTTCATTGAGTGGTGTGAGCTGAACCATATGCAGCTCAACACTGACAAGACGAAGGAGATGGTGGTGGACTTCCGCAGGAGGAAATCTACCCCCACACCCATTTCCATCAAGGGTGTGTCTGCTGAAGTTGTCCAGGAATATAAATACC
>CM051016.1:5405960-5408076 GCA_027704905.1 Muraenolepis orangiensis
ATAGTGTAATGTTAATGACATGTTATGATAGTGTAATGTTAATGACATGTTATGATAGAGTAATGTTAATGACATGTTATGATAGTGTAATGTTAATGACATGTTATGACAGTGTAATGTTAATGACATGTTATGATAGTGTAATGTTAATGACATGTTATGATAGTGTAATGTTAATGACATGTTATGATAGTGTAATGTTAATGACATGTTATGATAGTGTAATGTTAATGACATGTTATGATAGTGTAATGTTAATGACATGTTATGATAGTGTAATGTTAATGACATGTTATGATAGTGTAATGTTAATGACATGTTATGATAGTGTAATGTTAATGACATGTTATGATAGTGTAATGTTAATGACATGTTATGATAGTGTAATGTTAATGACATGTTATGATAGTGTAATGTTAATGACATGTTATGATAGTGTAATGTTAATGACAATGTTATGATAGTGTAATGTTAATGACAATGTTATGATAGTGTAATGTTAATGACATGTTATGATAGTGTAATGTTAATGACATGTTATGATAGTGTAATGTTAATGACAATGTTATGATAGTGTAATGTTAATGACATGTTATGATAGTGTAATGTTAATGACATGTTATGATAGTGTCATGTTAATGACATGTTATGATAGTGTAATGTTAATGACATGTTATGATAGTGTAATGTTAATGACAATGTTATGATAGTGTAATGTTAATGACATGTTATGATAGTGTAATGTTAATGACAATGTTATGATAGTGTAATGTTAATGACATGTTATGATAGTGTCATGTTAATGACATGTTATGATAGTGTCATGTTAATGACATGTTATGATAGTGTAATGTTAATGACATGTTATGATAGTGTAATGTTAATGACAATGTTATGATAGTGTAATGTTAATGACATGTTATGATAGTGTCATGTTAATGACAATGTTATGATAGTGTAATGTTAATGACATGTTATGATAGTGTAATGTTAATGACATGTTATGATAGTGTAATGTTAATGACAATGTTATGATAGTGTAATGTTAATGACATGTTATGATAGTGTAATGTTAATGACATGTTATGATAGTGTAATGTTAATGACATGTTATGATAGTGTAATGTTAATGACAATGTTATGATAGTGTAATGTTAATGACAATGTTGTGATAGTGTAATGATAATGACAAAGTTATGATAGTGGCAGAACTCCTAGCAGCACGTGAACAGTGGTGGACGGTCAGGTGACGTCAGAGCAGTAAACTACGCCCCCACCGTTTGTCAATGTTTTTTTATCGACAAGCGGCCGGTAAATCCTTCAACGCGCCAAACGGCCACCAGAGGGCGTCTTTACGCGCTCGTCGCCACCACCACCACCGCAGGTAAACCTGCCGTTAGCGTCCTGGGGTCCCGGGCGACTTTCACCCCATAACTAACGACGTGTAATAATTCGGCTAATGGGCGTTCAAGTTTTTAATTAAATTCTGCGGTGCCTTGAGGGCCCCTGGGGAGCCCCCAGGTTGGGTTTACCGCTAACCGCTAGCCCTGAAACCTGTTTAGAAACATAACACACGCTAAACACACACACACACACACACACACACACACACACACACACACACACACACACACACACACACACACACACACACACACACACACACACACACACACACCACACACACACACACACACACACACACACACACACACACACACACACACACACACACACACACACACACACACACACACACACAGCTGCTTTAAGAGCACCCCAGGGGGGGGGGAAGCGGTAAGCTAGCAAGGACGACAACTATGTGCGTGTGTCTATGTGTGTGTGTGTGTGTGTGTGTGTCTATGTGCGTGTGTCTGTGTGTGTCTGTGTGTGTCTATGTGCGTGTTTGTCTGTGTGTGTGTCTATGTGCGTGTGTGTGTCTATGTGCGTGTGTCTATGTGTCTATGTGTGTGTGTCTGTCTGTCTATGTGCTTGTGTGTGTGTGTCTGTCTATGTGCTTGTGTGTATGTGTCTGGCTGTCTATGTGCTTGTGTGTGTGACTGTCTATGTGTGTGTGTGTGTCTGTCTATGTGCTTGTGTGTGTCTGTCTATGTGC
>CM051016.1:5444076-5453309 GCA_027704905.1 Muraenolepis orangiensis
GGATACATAAGGCTAGGATAAATAAGGCTAGATTACATAAGGCTAGGATACATAAGGCTAGGATACATATGGCTAGGAAACATACTGCTAGAATTCATGAGGCTAGGATAAATAAGGCTAGGATACATAAGGCTAGGATACATAATGTTAGGATACAAAAGGCTAGGATACATAATGCTAGGATACATAATGCTTAGATAAATAATGCTAGGATACATAATGCTAGCATTCATAATGCTAGGCTATATAAGGCTAGGATACATAATGCTAGGATACATAAGGCTAGGATACATAATGCTAGGATACATAATGCTAGGATACATAAGGCTAGGATAAATAAGGCTAGGATACATATTGCTAGGATACATAATGCTAGGATACATAAGGCTAGGATACATAGGGCTAGGATACATAAGGCTAGGATACATAAGGCTAGGATACATAAGTCTAGGATACATAAGGCTAGGATACATAAGGCTAGGATACATAATGCTAGGATACATAAAGCTAGGATACATAGGGATAGGATACATAAGGCTAGGATACATAATGCTAGGATACATAAGGCTAAGATACATAATGCTAGGATACATAAGGCTAGGATACATAGGGCTAGGATACATAAGGCTAGGATACATAATGCTAGGATGCATAAGGCTAGGATACATAGGGCTAGGATACATAAGGCTATGATACATAAGGCTAGGATACATAATGCTAGGATACATAAGGCTAGGATACATAATGCTAGGATACATAAGGCTAGGATACATAGGGCTAGGATACATAAGGCTAGGATACATAATGCTCGGATACATAAGGCTAGGATACATAATGCTAGGATACATAGGGCTAGGATACATACTGCTAGGATACATAAGGCTGGGATACATAAGGCTAGGATACATAAGGCTAGGATACATAAGGCTGGGATACATAAGGCTGGGATATATAAGGCTAGGATACATAGGGCTAGGATACATACTGCTAGGATACATAAGGCTGGGATAAATAAGGCTAGGATACATAAGGCTAGGATACATAAGGCTGGGATACATAAGGCTGGGATACATAAGGCTAGGATACATAAGGCTAGGATACATAAGGCTAGGATACATAAGGCTAGGATACATAAGGCTGGGATACATAAGGCTAGGATACATAAGGCTAGGATACATAAGGCTGGGATACATAGGGCTAGGATACATAAGGCTAGGATACATAATGCTACGATACATAAGGCTAGGATACATAATGCTAGGATACATAGGGCTAGGATACATACTGCTAGAATACATAAGGCTGGGATAAATAAGGCTAGGATACATAAGGCTAGGATACATAAGGCTGGGATACATAAGGCTGGGATACATAAGGCTAGGATACATAAGGCTGGGATACATAAGGCTAGGATACATAAGGCTAGGATACATAAGGCTGGGATACATAGGGCTAGGATACATAAGGCTAGGATACATAATGCTACGATACATAAGGCTAGGATACATAATGCTAGGATACATAGGGCTAGGATACATACTGCTAGGATACATAAGGCTGGGATACATAAGGCTAGGATACATAAGGCTAGGATACATAAGGCTGGGATATATAAGGCTAGGATACATAGGGCTAGGATACATACTGCTAGGATACATAAGGCTGGGATACATAAAACTAGGATACATAAGGCTAGGATACATAAGGCTGGGATACATAAGGCTAGGATACATAAGGCTAGGATACATACTGCTAGGATACATAAGGCTAGGATACATAAGGCTGGGATACATAAGGCTGGGATACATAAGGCTAGGATACATAATGCTAGGCTACATAAGGCTAGGATACATACTGCTAGGATACATAAGGCTAGGATACATACTGCTAGGATACATAAGGCTAGGATACATACTGCTAGGATACATAAGGCTGTGTACACAGTGTTGTTTTGTTGTGGTCCTTCCTTTTCATTCACTCAGTGAGTGAATGAGTGAGTTATTGAGGGATTGAGTGACTCAATGAGTGAGTGATTATGTGAGTGAGTGAGGGAGACAATGGGTGAGGGATTCAGTGAAAGGGTGAGTGAATGAGAGAGTGAAAGGGTGAGTGAAAGAGAGAATGGGTCAGTGATTAAGTGAATGAGTGAGTGAGTGAATGAGTGAGGGAGTGAATGGGTGAGGGAATTAGTGAGTGAGTGTGTGAATGAATGAGTGAGAGTGAGTGAGTCAATTAGAGAGTGGTTATGGGAATGGGTGAGTGAGTGAAGGAGGAAAAGGGTGAGTGAATGAGAGAGATAAAGGGTGAGTGAATGAGAGAGTGAAAGGGTGAGTGAATGAGAGAGTGAAAGGGTGAGTGAATGCGGTCCTTAGTGATGGAGACGGCCTTCTTCCCACATCTGTGAAATCAGAGCACTGACCCAGATCCATCTCACCAGCTCCTCAGTGGTTTGGTTATCAAAACTCCCTGCATTAAAAAATACATCAAATTCTGCAAAAAAATTAGAATCCCATTGAAATAAAGTTTCTTCTATCTTTATATATATATATATATATATATATATTATATATATATTTGTTGTTATTTGTAAGGGTCTGGTGCCCGGGTCAACACACACACACACACACACACACACACACACACACACACACACACACACACAGAGAGAGAGAGAGAGAGAGAGAGAGAGAGAGAGAGAGAGAGAGAGAGAGAGAGAGAGAGAGAGAGAGAGAGAGAGAGAGAGAGAGAGGGGGGGGGGGGGAGAGAGAGAGAAGAGGAGAAGAGAGTGATGTGTTCAGCCAGTCTTATCTGTTTTCAATTGAACCCCTGAACCCCTCCAACGACCCCCATGGGTAGAACCAGCTCGTCAGCGCTGTGTGAGTGTGTGTGTGAGCGTGTGTGTGTGTGTGTGTGTGTGTGTGTGTGTGTGTGTGTGTGTGTGTGTGTGCGTGTGTGTGTGTGTGAGTGTGTGAGCGTGTGTGTGTGTGTGTGTGTGTGTGTGTGTGTGTGTGTGTGTGTGTGTGTGTGTGTGTGTGTGTGAGAGCGTGTCCACTGTGCTTACATCAGCAGTTCAAACCCAACATTTCACCGCCTCAGCACCCATCAGAATTGCACCCTGCACTCTTTCTCTCCCCCATCTCTCTCTCTTCCTCCCCCATCTCTCTCTCTTTCTCCACCATCTCTCTCTTCTTCTCTCCCATATCTCTCTCTCTCTTCCTCCCCATCTCTCTCTTCTTCTCTCCTCCATCTCTCTCTTCTTCTCTCCCATATCTCTCTCTCTCTTCCTCCCCATTTGCAAAGGACAAGAAAGCCATCCAGAGGGTCGTGAGGACGGCCGAAAAGCTTCATTACTTCCATGCATTGAGGAGATCTTTAGGGACCAGATGTGGGAAGAACTCCATCTCCATCACTAAGGACCTCAACCACCCTGGGTACCATCTCTTCTCCCCCCTACCGTCTGGTCGCCGGTTCCTCAGCATCCGGACCACAAGGACTACCAGGTACAAGGATAGTTTTTATCCACAGGCAGGGACCTACTGAACTGCTATGAGTGCTGCCACTATCATAACATGTCATTAACATTACACTATTATACACTAATATACAATTGCTTGACTTTCTGGACTCATCAAAGTCACTGCACTGTTCTGCCCTGTAGTGCACTGTATTCATAATGCTTTTTTTATGCTTTTTGCACAATTCAACACCTGTACAAATCATCCATCATTCACTTTATTGTTCTTCTATTGTTCTTTTTATTGTGTACAGTGTTGTACGGTATAAGTATAGTACATTGTGTAGCATGTAGTGTTAAATGGTAGGTAAGCCTGGGTGATGTAGGACGTACTGCTGACACTGAGGTGCCTCTAGGTTTTTCACAGCAGCAGCAAATGCATACTCAAGGTTTATAGAACACCTACACCTATCAGTATTGTGGAGCTGCCCCGCACTGTCCTGAGGTGTAAAACCCGCAGGCGAAGGCAAATCTACATGTTCCTGTAAAGTCTTCCACTGAGCTGCGTTGCAATCCAACTCCCTCAAACCTTAATAGTTTGGAAGAGCCTAGAATAGGATTAATAAATATCAGATTGCTTTCAACTAAAGCGCTCTTGGTCCATGATCTAGTGGTTGAAAGAAAAGATAGACATCACAGGCCTATGTGAAACATGGTTAAAACCAGATGTTTACCTACTGTCAAACGAAGCTACCCCACCCAACTATGTTAGCACACAGTTATTGCGAGAATCAAAAAAAGGTGGTGGAGTGGCTTTAATCTCAAGTTCTAAACTCTCCATGAAGCAGAAAAATAACTATGCTTTTTCATGGAATTCTGGATCTGGTCTTGGCCCGTGGTGTTGATATCTCAGACCTGGCCGTCTCACCTTACACCTCAGCGTTATCCGACCACTTCCTGCTTACTTTCAAGGTGGTGGTATCTTGCCCCCGCGATGAGGGCCAGGCTACCTATAGCTGCCGTCACTAGGAGTGCCCTTCAGCACTCGTTACAGCTAAATCCAACACTAGCCTGCCGCTGTGATCCCCACCTGAAGGATACCGGCCAGCACCACACACAAATGATATTATATTCTTAATATTTTAATATTGTGTATATTATTTGTAAATTATTTTCTTTGTATTTTACTATGTACATAACTATAAGTCACTTATGGCACCCATTGCACTCCTGAACTGTCCCTGGAAGGAGGGATCCCCTTCCACTCTGCGCTCCTTCTCTAGATTTCTTCCTCCATAATTAAGGGAGTTTTTGCTTGCCCTCATGGGGGCTAGGTTTTGGGGGGTGTGGTCTAAGGGGGGGGAGGGGGGGGGCTAAGGGTTTGGGGGGTGTTGTAAACATGAGGCCTGTGAACCCCTTTGAGACTGGAACTGTGATTAAGGGCTATACAAATAAAATGTACTTGACTTGAATGGGGAGTAAGCATTCCAATGTACTTGTTTCATATGGCAAATAAAAATGTCTTATATCTTGAATCTCTCCCTCTCTCTCTCTCTCTCTCTCTCTCTCTCTCTCTCTCTCTCTCTCTCTCTCTCTCTCTCTCTCAGCGATGTAAACGGATATTGCGTTTCAAGCTCCCTGTTGGCAATCTAGAACAAAATAAATCATTTTGGACTCTTCTTAATAAGCACAATGTTCCATAATCTGGGTTTCACACACTAGTCATTAGTCCTTGGTTTATTGTAAAATAGTCCATGTGTTTCAGTGGGTAGAGTCCGAGGTGGAGGCTGAAGGCCCCGTGGAGACAGGTGGGTGGTGTCAAAAAAATGCCCAAGAAATATGGACGGAAGCAGACATTTTTTTTGTGTGATAATTATTAAAAAATTGTTTTAGAATTGTGATGACGTCTATCTTTTCTTTAATAAATATAGACTTTTTACTTCGCACTGCTTGTGTGGAGCGATTGGAAATGTTGGACAGACGGAGAAGAGTGAATTCTCTGGTCTTCTTACCACTTTTTACTAGCGGTACTGGAGTCTTACTAAGTCCATTGTTTGCTTGTTAGTGAGTTAGATATTGTTCTATTGTTTGTCAACTTATTGTACTTATTGTACTTATTGTACCCGAGCAGTTCTTGGAGACTTGTTAGGAATGAAATGCAATTTTGACTTTCTGGTTGTTCTCTTATCTACCTTTGTTGAACGCACTATTGTAAGTCGCTTTGGACATAAATGTCTGCTAAATTAATGGAATGGAATGGAATGGAATGCACACATTTGGCAAAGCAAGTGTGTCTTCAACGTCATATTTTGTCTCTGTGGTGCGATGGTGGTGAATCAGATCAGAGAATCAGAATGCCTTTATTGTCATTGCCCAAGTACAATGTTATTGTCAAGCAATCCTCAAGACACTCTGACAGACAACGCTACATATAAATGATGTTAAAACAAAACTAAACTAAATAAACACAAAATAAATAAATGCAATATATACATTATTCATTATATCCATTATTGCACCAACAATAATGAAGAATAACGCCACTGATCTTGTCACGATCCAACCAAGCTCTTCACGCTCCTAGTCCTGGATCTCCGCTGGCTTCCTGGATCCGCGATGTCACGACTCCATTCCAAGAAGCCACTCCGTGTTTTCCCTGTCAGCCGTTTCCGACTGAACTCACCTGTTGTCAATCGTACCTCATTTCCAAGCTGTATTTAAGCCGTGTCTGTTGTCTAACTCATTGCTGGATCTACACGCGTGTAACGCCGCCTTTGGCTCCGGGAATATGGAGGAATATACGAGAGCCCGCTACGACCTCCGCAAGACCATCGTCACTGCCAAGCGGAAGTATAAGGACAGAGTGGAAGAGAAATTCAAGAGCCACGACGCGAGGGGTATGTGGCAGGGGCTGCAGACGATAATGAACTTCAGAGGGAGAACCAGTTGTGTAGAGAACTCCTCTACCTCCTGTACCTAAATACATTTTCTGCTCGGTTCGACGTGAACGGCAGCCCGCCGAAGCCAGCGCGGCCTGAGGAGACCAGCCTAATGAGCATCTCGGAGGCTGATGTGCGCCGCACCTTCTAGCGGCTGAATATCCGTAAGGCGGCAGGCCACGACGACATCCGCGTCCTCAGAGCATGCGCAGACCAGTTGGCAGGAGTCTTTGCAGACATCTTCAACCTCTCCCTGTCCCAGGCTGTTGTTCCCGCGGTCTTCAAGATGTCCACCATCGTGCCTGTCCCCAAACAACCCAAGGTAACATGCCTGAATGACTATAGACCTGTAGCCCTAACCTCAATTGTCTGCAAATGCTTCGAGAGGTTGGTCAAGGACTTTATTTGCTCCGTGTTACCTGCCACGCTGGACCCATAGTATATCGTCAAAATATATCCACGGACGACGCAATTGCCATGGCCTTTCCCACCTGGGAGCCCCCCAGGGATGCGTGCTGAGCCCTCTCCTTTACTCCCTCTACACCCACGACTGCATGGCTATGCACAGCTCCAACGTCATCATCAACACGACAGTGATGGGCCTGATCGCCGGCGACGACGAGACAGCCTACAGGGAGGAGGTTGGATCGCTGGAGCAGTGGTGCCAGGGGAACAGCCTCGCCGTCAACGTCAAGAAGACCAAGGAGCTGATCGTGGACTTCAGGAAGCAGAGGGGAGAGCACAGCCCTATCTCCATCGACGGTGTTGCAGTAGAGAGGGTCAGCAGCTTCAAGTTCCTCGGCGTGCACATCTCCGAGGACCTCACATGGTCCACGCACACCACACGCGTGGTGAAAAGGGCCCAACAACGCCTGTATTTCCTCAGGCGTCTGAAGAAATTCAGCATGGGCCCCCGCATCCTGAGAACATTCTATAACGGCATCATCGAGAGTGTTCTTACAGGGTGTATCACCGCCTGGTACGGGAACTGCACCGCACTCGAGCGCAGAGCGCTTCAAAGGGTGGTGCGGACGGCCCAGTATATCGTTGGAGGTGAGCTCCCCTCCTTCCTGGATATATACAATCAGCGGTGCGTGGCCAAGGCCAAACGCATCATAACAGATATTGCCCACCCCAGCCACGAACTGTACTCACTGATACCGTCAGGCAGGCGATACCACAGTATCAAGTGCCGCACAAATAGACTTAGAGACAGCTTCCACAATCAGGCTGCTGAACAAGGGCGTATAACATTTAACAATGTATATTTTATTACATTGATTCATATATACATATACTTATTTTTATAACTGCTGTCTGTCGTCGGGTATTGCACATAAGATTTTCACACCACTGCTTTATACTATAAACTTGACTTGACTTGACTTGACTGTTGTCAATCGCGCCTCATTAAGCCGTGTCTGTTGTCTGACTCATTGCTGGATTATGACCCCGATTTTCAGAAAGCCTCACGTTCGTATCAAGCTAAGTTCATTGTTGTTCTGCCTATTGATCCGCAGGGTTTTGACCCTCGCCTGGATAACAACCTCGTTTTTGTACCTCTGACTCAACCCTCGACTACCTGTAACCGAGCCTTTGATCACGCTATCGGTGTGTGCGCCGACATTAAAACACCTGTTCCATCTG
Source organism: Muraenolepis orangiensis (assembly GCA_027704905.1). Classification (NCBI taxonomy): domain Eukaryota; kingdom Metazoa; phylum Chordata; class Actinopteri; order Gadiformes; family Muraenolepididae; genus Muraenolepis; species Muraenolepis orangiensis. The sequence continues at coordinate 5,452,117 of CM051016.1, forward strand.
ACGTCTGTTCTCTCTGCTTCTGGGTCCCACCTACACCCGGCCGTGACAGATCATATGACTGACATATGACATATGACTGACAGATCAAATGTCTGACTGTCTAACTGTTTGTCAATCTTCCCAGCCAGCCAGCCAGTCAGTCAGTCAGCTAACTATAGCTTTCAGACAATAGCAACTAGCTGGTTTAATTGACTTTGCCAATCGCTATGCCCAGACTGTACGCTTCCTGTCCACGTAGACAGGTATAGTCAGTGTGCTTTCCAGGTAGCATTAACTACTTTTAGCTACTTTTGCCGTTTGTTACAGTCCATCCACTGGAAATCCTAGTTCTGCTTTTGTTTGGTTGCCTATTTGCTGTTTGCGTGGTACATAACTGCACGTAGGTAACTTGTTGTCTATATACACTAGGTAAGAAGTGAACGTGTAGCAGACAGGTTAGGTTCCTGGATAGTTTAGTTAGTTATCTAATTCAATTGAGTAGGGGCTATGCAAGTAGGCTAGCTTGGTAGTTTAAAGGTGTGTGGGAGTTTAGAGTTTTCTTTTGTGTATGTGTATATAGTAGTAGTAGTAGTAGTAGTAGTAGTAGTAGTAGTAGTAGTAGTAGTAGTAGTAGTAGAAGTAGTAGTAGTATAGTATTAGTAGTATAGTAGTAGTAGTTTGGTAGTTTAGAGGTATAGGGTGTAAGATTAGGGTTTTATTTTGTGTATGTGTATATAGTAGCAGTAGTAGTAGTAGTAGTAGTAGTAGTATCGTAATAGTAGTATAGTAGTAGTAGTAGTAGTAGTAGTAGTAGTAGTAGTGGTAGTAGTAGCAGTAGTAGTAGTAGTAGCAGTAGTAGTAGTAGTAGTAGCAGTAGTAGTGGTAGTAGTAGTAGTAGTAGTAGTAGTAGTAGTAGTAGTAGTAGTAGTAGTAGTAGTAGTAGAAGTTGTAGTAGTAGTAGTAGTGGTAGTAGTAGTAGTAGCAGTAGTAGTGGTAGTGGTAGTAGTAGTAGTAGTAGTAGAAGTTGTAGTAGAAGTAGTAGTAGTAGTAGTAGTAGTAGCAGTAGTAGTGGTAGTAGTAGTAGTAGTAGAAGTTGTAGTAGTAGTAGTAGTAGTAGTAGTAGTAGTAGTAGTAGTAGTAGTAGTAGTAGTAGTAGTAGTAGTAGTAGTAGTAGAAGTTGTAGTAGTAGTAGTAGTAGTTGTCAAGTTTGTTCT
>CM051016.1:5454309-5456809 GCA_027704905.1 Muraenolepis orangiensis
CCTTTGACCCGTCCAGACCCAGTGAGGAGTGTTGCTGTGTTTGTCTGCCAGCACATATGTGAGGCAGTCCTTTATTTTCTCGAGGTCCCTTTCTTCTCCAAGGGTCATCTCTTTGCCTCCTGGGGGACACTTGCTACACTTGCAGCTCCCGCACTTCGGATCACAAGTCGCTCCGATGCTGTCCCACTTGAACCACTCGAACAACTCCTTGTTGGTGGCAGTGGTGTTGCTGAGGACCACGTCCTTTCTTGCTAGGTCTTCAGTCAGGCCTCTTGAGTCCACAAGGACCTCCTTGTACATCCTTGAGGATGTTCTCATCGATCTTGCGAAGTGAGTGTTGGACTGGTGCATGGTTAGATCGACCATTTCAAAGAGGTCAGGGTGTGTTCCGCCGACAGTCTTCCCCAGTGGTCCATCCCAGAGGACTAGATCTCCCTGCATTTTGACTGGCTGTGGGACCAATCGACCTTCCCTGTGGCTAATCAGGAGGTCGATACTTTCAGGACGGACCAGGTCTTCCGTGGCGACGTCAGGAAAGATTTTCCGCAGCTGTTGCGGAGTGACAGACTGGCTTATCTCTGCGATGCTCTCCAGGCCATAGCAGAGCAGTTTGTGTTCTGCCACGGTCCCCTTGGAGGTTTTCACCGTCAGCCGTAGGGTATACCGCTTGGTTGTCACCGTCTTTTCCATCCCTCCAATACCGTGGACAATCAGCTTGATGTTTTCACCAGTCAGTCCGAGGCGTTTGGCCGCATCGTTCGCGATGTAATTGGTATCCGATGCGAGGTCGATGAGGGCGCCGATCAACTGGCCAGAATTCGTTGTTACTTCCAGCAACATCATAACCACTGGGTATTCCTTCTGTTCAACGCCAGTATTGGTGCACATTGTAGTCGAGGCTCTGTTAGAAAACGCCTTTCTGACCTCTGCCCTTATGTTTTCCGGGACTTTAGAAAGGGCCTCTTCTTGGATGCTGGTCAGGCCTAGGCCTTTCTTCTCCACCTTGGAGCCACCTTGCCCCTCACAGCCGCTCTCCTTCCTCTGAGTGGTGGGCCTTGGGCAGAGCAGGTAGTTGTGCGGCGGCTCCTCTCTCCTACAGCCTGATTTGCCGCAGAGGAACCCTTGGTTACAACGGCCATCCCTTGGGTGGATGCTCAAACACCGACAGCATGTGCCATGAGCCCTTAGATGAGCCTTTTTCTTCGCCAGGTCCAACTCTTTGAAGGTTCTGCATGCAAAGAGCTTGCCAGGGTGCGCCTCATTGCCGCAGCAGGTGCAGGAGCTTAACTGCTGCTTTGTCTGAGGACCTCTTTGGCCTGAAGTGGCTCTGGAAAAGGATTTCCTCACTCCCTTATCCAGTTTGTCATCCAGGCTTTTCTCCGGGAAGTTATTCTCTCCAGGACTTGCTTCTAGCTGGTCAAGCTCCTCCAGGATTGCCTCCTGCTTTTTTAGGAATTGAAGCAAGCACTCAAAGTGGTCCTGGGGAACAAACCCATTGGCGGGCTCATGTTTGTGAGCAATCCATTCCTTCTTTAGGGAGCTAGGCAGTTTGCTTTCTAGGGACTGAGCGACCAAACGGTTCTTTATAACGTCCTCTTCTCCTAAAATCAGGAGATTATTTAGAGCCCTCTCCACTGCCTGGATCAGTTCAATAGCCTTCCTTGGGTTGTTTCCCTTCACGGGGGGTAGGCCTTGGACGGACCTCACTTGCGATCAGCTGGACAATCTTAGCTTTATTCCCATACCTGTTGGCAAGGCGATTGAACATATCATCTGCAGACTTGCAGCTAGATAGGACTAGGTCCCTTTTCACCTTCTCACTCAGGCTTACAAGAAGGTGGAACCTTGTCACTCCAAAAGTCCTCTGCGGGTTCCCAAGCAGCTCGAGCTCCTCCCACTCCGCCTTCCACCGGTAATAATCGACCATGTCCCCAGAAAATGTGGGGAGGCGTGCTCTCTCGAGTGGAAACTGGACTCTGGGTTGCATATAAGGAAAGACGCCTTGTGGAGCATTTGGGTACCCTAGCAGTGTGCCTGCGACATTTGGTGCAGCGCTGGTCCCAGCCAGAGACTGGATACCGGCTCCAGAACTTCTTGGAAGTGGCCCCGACGGACCGAGCGGGTTTACATGACCTGCAGCGATTTCCTGCTTGACACCGGGAGGCTCACTGAGAGAGAGAGGTTGATCATCCCTAATGGATCCAAGCGGATCTGGATGGGCCGGCACTTCAGCCTTTAACCTCTCCTCTTCCTCTTCCTCGCTCCAAGCAAAGCCCTTTCGTGCCATTTCCGCTCCCAGTCACTGTAAGTCTCTTAGCCCGTCTTCTTGCTTTTTAAGCTCTTTTGTCTTGGTGCTGGAGACAAGACCTTCCCAAGCAGCCATTTTCTGCCCGAACCTGTGGATTTTCTCGCCCAGGCTCTCTCTCTGCACATCAAAGTCCTCCGCTAGTAACTCCTTCAAATCCAGCGCTTCTAATTCAGCCCACTTTTTTTCCGCTTT
>CM051016.1:5461809-5479309 GCA_027704905.1 Muraenolepis orangiensis
CCGGGCGGACAGAACAAAGGCTCTCTCCGGTAAAGATCGCGGAGGGGGGGTATGTCTCATGATAAACAGATCTTGGTGCAACCAAAGTCATGTACATCCCCTCAAGTCTTTCTGTTCCCCGGACCTGGAGTACCTGATGCTTATGTGCCGTCCATACTGGCTACCTCGGGAGTTTACAGCGGTAACCGTGACCGCTGTTTACATTCCCCCACAAGCCAACACGGACACAGCGCTGAAGGAACTGTACGGGGCTATCAGCGAACAGGAGTCGGCCCACCCCGAGGCTGCTCTCATCGTGGCGGGGGACTTCAACAAGGCGACCCTGAAGAAGGTTCTCCCGAAGTTCTACCAACACATAAAGAGCAACACACGGGGCGAGCGGATCCTCGACCACTGCTACACTCCCTTCCGTGATGGCTACAAGGCCCTCCTCCGCCCACCGTTCGGCAAATCAGATCACCGCTCTATCCAGCTACTCCCCGCCTATAGGCAGAGACTGAAGCAGCAACCGATCGCTGTGAGGGAGGTCCAATGCTGGTCGGACCAATCAGACTCGATGCTGCAGGATTGTTTTGATCACGCTGACTGGCACATGTTCCGCGTTGCCTCGGACAATAACATCAACGAGTACGCGTCGTCGGTCACCGGGTTCATCAAGAAGTGCATAGATGACGTTGTTCCGACCAAGTCGGTTCGGATATATCCCAACCAGAAACCGTGGATTAACGGCGATGTTCGCGCTGCCCTACATGCGCGTAACGCCGCCTTTGGTTCCGGGAATACGGAGGAATATACGAGAGCCCGTTACGACCTCCGTAAGACCATCGTCACTGCCAAGCGGGAGTATAAGGACAGAGTGGAAGATAAATTCAAGAACCACGATGCGAGGGGTATGTGGCAGGGGCTGCAGACGATAACGAACTTCAGAGGGAGAACCAGTTGTGTAGAGAACTCCTCTACCTCCCTCCCAGGAGAGCTAAATACATTTTTTGCTCGGTTCGACGTAAACGGCAGCCCGCCGAAGCCAGCACCGACTGAGGAAACCAGCCAGCTGCGCATCTCGGAGGCGGATGTGTGCCGCACCTTTAAGCGGCTGAACATCCGTAAGGCGGCAGGCCCCGACGACATCCCGGGCCGCGTCCTCAAAGCATGCGCAGACCAGTTGGCAGGAGTCTTTGCAGACATCTTCAACCTCTCCCTGTCCCAGGCTGTTGTCCCCGCGGTCTTCAAGATATCCACCATCGTGCCTGTCCCTAAACAAACCAAGGTAACATGCCTGAATGACTACAGACCTGTGGCCCTCACCTCGATCGTTAGCAAATGCTTCGAGAGGTTGGTCAAGGACTTTATTTGCTCCGTGTTACCTACCACGCTGGACCCATGGCAATTTGCATATCGTCAAAATAGATCCACGGACGACGCAATTGCCATGGCCCTCCACACTGCCCTTTCCCACCTGGAGGGAAAGAACTGTTATGTGCGAATGCTGTTTGTGGACTACAGCTCAGCATTCAACACAATAGTTCCTGCCAAGCTCGACACCAAGCTGAGAGGTCTAGGCGTACCCCCATCCATGTGCAGCTGGATACTGGACCTCCTGTCGGACCGCCGCCAGGTGGTGAGGATGGGCAGCACCACATCAGAGCCACTGACCCTCAACACGGGAGCCCCCCAGGGATGCGTGCTGAGCCCTCTCCTCTACTCCCTCTACACCCACGACTGCATGGCTATGCACAGCTCCAACGTCATCGTCAAGTTTGCTGACGACACGACAGTGATGGGCCTGATCGCCGGCGACGACGAGACAGCCTACAGGGAGGAGGTCGGATCGCTGGAGCAGTGGTGCCAGGAGAACAGCCTCGCCCTCAACGTCAAGAAGACCAAGGAGCTGATCGTGGACTTCAGGAGGCAGAGGGGAGAGCACAGCCCTATCTCCATCGACGGCGTTGCAGTAGAGAGGGTCAGCAGCTTCAAGTTCCTCGGCGTGCACATCTCCGAGGACCTCACATGGTCCACGCACACCACACACGTGGTGAAAAGGGCCCAACAACGCCTGTATTTTCTCAGGCGTCTGAAGAAATTCAGCATGGGCCCCCGCATCCTGAGAACATTCTACAACGGCACCATCGAGAGTGTTCTTACAGGGTGTATCACCGCCTGGTACGGGAACTGCACTGCACTCGAGCGCAGAGCGCTTCAAAGGGTGGTGCGGACGGCCCAGTATATCGTTGGAGGTGAGCTCCCCTCCCTCCTGGACATTTACAACCAGCGGTGCGTGGCCAAGGCCAAACGAATTATAAAAGACATTGCCCACCCCAGCCACGAACTGTACTCACTATTACCGTCAGGCAGGCGATACCGCAGTATCAAGTGTCGTACAAATAGGCTTAGAGATAGCTTCCACAGTCAGGCCATCAGGCTGCTGAACAAGGGCGTATAACATATAACAATGTATATTTTATTACATTGATTTATATATACATATTGCTCTTTTCTGTGCTGATTGTTGCATTTTATAAATTGCATTTTTTATTTTTATTTTATATTCTTTATTCTATTTTTATTCTATTTTTATCAATTTTTATCTTATTTTATAACTGCTGTCTGTCGTCGGGTATTGCACACAAGATTTTCACATCACTGCTTTATACTAAACTGTAAACTGTGAAGTGACAATAAACTTGACTTGACTTGACTTGATGTCATTAACATTACACTGTCATACTTTTGCTGGAATTTCTGGACTGCACTGATTTTTTGCCAGATAAAAATCGTGAACGCTGACATTAAAATGAGGACGTGTTTCAGTGTTTCAATGATTCAGCGACCGAATGGTGGAAACCTACCTTCTACCGTCCGTTAAATTGGGGTAAGTATTGGAACATATAGTGGTGATATGAAGATGAGGGTGATATCAACAACACAACAAAAAACTAACACAGAACATTTTAAATAAAAAATAAAAAAAATATATAATAATACATAATAACAAACAGATATACAGTATGTACAAGACATTTTAAGGCAGTAAACTACTGGACATACTGTGTGCTACCAGTGTAGGGAAGACAGGGCCCGCCCAGGTTAGCAGGGTTGTGGTGCCGTACGGGGGGTCGCACATCTTGGTGAAGGGATCTGACGAACATCCGATGTTCTCATACCGTTTTCACACTGCGTACGGTATTGACTCTCGCATTAGTTAATACGGGAGTCCATACCGTATTAGTTTAGTGCGCATCGAATACACTTTATGTTCACACTCTCTTCTAATTCTCGATTCGCTGCGCACTCGATACCAGGTTTTCTGTTCACACACGATAGAGAAGCGAATGCGCATTCAATTAGGAGACTGGTAAGATTTGTGTGAAGTGAAAGTAATGCGCATTAAAGATTCTGTTCACATACACACAGGGGAAGTGAAACCCGTAGTAGTTTTATTGCTTTGCACCCAAACTAGTAACTTGGGGATCTAAACCACCTTCCCAAGGTGGGTTAGTTAATGCGCACTAGTTGGGTAGGGAATGCGCATTACTTGCCAGTGTGAAAGCAAGCCGCGAAATACCAGATTTTAGCCCAGATTTTAGACATTTACATTTACATTTACGACATTTGGCAGACGCTTTTATCCAAAGCGACTTACAAGGAGTACATTAGTTGAAGCAGACAATAGCATAACACTGAGGTACGCAAACATCAAAATAGAGCAGTTCACAAGCGTTCATATTAACAAGATGAATAACACAATTTGGTACTGCCAGGTCACCTGCTTAAGTAGCTGTGATAAGAGCGTGTTATCAACATTAAGGATATACACTTGCTAGAATATACAACATGCTAAGAGCTATTAGACAATTTTACGTTAGGGCCACGGAAAGAGTATTTCATTCTCTCTCATTTTACAAATAATAGAGCATGCTTTATCCAGTGGGTATGAGAGGGAGGACAGGGGCTCTTCCAGTGCATCGGGAAAGCAAGCCTCGCTAGTAATGTGAGAAAAGTTCAACAAAGTTCAACAAAATAGGATGACAGTGAGTGGGGAGTGGGCGGGACACCAAACAAGCCAACTGAGGGTGAGGGGAGGATGTTAACAGATGTGATGGCTGAGAGTCAAAGACAGACTTCCAAAACAGAGACAAAGCGAGACAAAACCAAAACATGTGGGCGAGACTAGCTGGACCTTGCTGGCATTCATCACAATTTGGATCCGTGCCAGGGAAGATGCGAGCTTGTCTGCTTTTAGACCTGTGGACTGTATGAATGAGGAGATCTAAGGACCAGATGTCGGAAGAAGGCCGTCTCCATCACAAAGGACCTCAACCACCCTGGGCTCCATCTCTTCTCCCCCGTCTCCATCACTAAGGACCTCAACCACCCTGGGCTCCATCTCTTCTCCCCCGTCTCCATCACTAAGGACCTCAACCACCCTGGGCTCCATCTCTTCTCCCCCATCTCCATCACTAAGGACCTCAACCACCCTGGGCTCCATCTCTTCTCCCCCATCTCCATCACTAAGGACCTCAACCACCCTGGGCTCCATCTCCTCTCCCCCCTGCCGTCCGGTCGCCGGTTCCACAGCATCCGTATCGCAAGGACTACCAGGTTCAAGGATACTTTTTATCCTGTGAGTGTTGCCACCATCATCACATTGTCATTATCATACTCATACATACACTATCATATTCTGTTGGACGTTCTGGACTAATTACAGCCACTGCCCTGTTCTGCACTGTTCTGCTCTGTATTCATGATGCTGCTGCACTGCTGGCACTTACAAATGCTTGAAATGCTTTCTGCACAATTCATTTTTGTTCAATTCATTCATATTGTGTACAGTTTTTTTATTTATATTTTAAAGTATTGTGTTTTAGAAAATTCAGGGAGGGAGGGAATGGGGAGTAAGCATTCCACTGTACTTGTTGCAAATCTTGAATCTTGAATTTTGTGGGTGATCTTGTTGGATTAATTTCTTTGCTATACCAACTTCCATGATCTTCTTATCTGAATCTAAATATGGAGGATTGAATCCTCTTTAGTGGTCACACACATGAACACACACAGGGACGTGGGGATCACACACAGGGATGTGTTGCATTTAACCCATCCTAGTATTAGGAGCTTCAGGGGAGCAGTGGAGGGGTCTGGTTCCTTGGTGCTCAAGGGCATCTCGGCAGTGCCCAGGTGTTTCGGGGACTTGAACCGGCGACATTCCGGTTCCCAATCACAAGCTTATATCCTGCCGCCGTTATAATGATGTACACCTTTGTGTCTTTTACTCACTTACATAACATTACGTTACACGACATACCAGTGGTAGTTTGAAACAAAGGACAAATGCAGGGACCTTTAACAGATCGCCACGTTCATCTCTGTGTCCACCCAGCAGTATAATATGTACTCGGTCTAATATGGACGACCTCGGCAGCCGAGATCCCTCGACGAGAGCAGAGGGAGCGGGAGAGGGAGGAGAATCCAGATCTGCGGACGCAGCATTCCTCGATACATAATGACTTTTTTTATCCAGCGCAGCTGTGCATCGATTGGCTGAGATGAGAGAACGCCTGAGGGGTCGCCTGGCCGGACAGGACGACCCGTCGGACCCGTCGGACCCGTCGGACCCGTCGGCGCTGCTCAGAGCCAAAGGCGATTTGATGGTCTGAAACGATAAAAGAGGTGACGGCAGAGGAGGAGGAGATGGAGGAGAAGTGACACACTGTGAGGGAACATCCAGCAGGCAGTGGAGGACGAGAGGGAGGAACTCGGCCTCCGTGTGCCATGAACGTTAGCGGCATGTCGTGCGTAAAACACACCTCATATCATTTGTAGTATTTATGATTTGCTTTATTATAAATTGTTCCACATCATGAGTAGGTTCCCCGATGCTCGTAAAAAAAGGTCTTCAAATTAAATAATGTGCGAAGCTAATTTATTCATAAATTAGGCTTAAATGTAGCTTACATTTGCTGTAGGTATTACATTTGCAGAAGGGTGCGTAAAAGGCTAATGTCAGAAGCAACTGTGAGTACCATGGTCGGGCATACGCACACACTTCACCGTCTGCTAATCACGGCGACTAAGAAATCAAGGATAAATGCCTGAGTTAATCAGGCATTTATCCTTGATTTCAGGATAGGCGATAGCAACACGGTCTTTTAATAGCTTCACGTGCCATTAATTGAGGAATACATTTTCATGAGGATTTGAGTACTGTTTACTGTTCTGTAAATAGTAAGTGAAAAACAGGGTCTTTTTTCATCAAAAGCCATCACTTTGCTCATCATTCATTACATTTTTTTGCAGAAGGGTGCGTAAAAGGCTAATGTCGTTTAACATGTTGGCAATTGGCTGCATGTCGTCTAAGAGGGTCAAGGAATGCTTTGCCGGTTTCAACCAGGTTTGTGCCATGACAATGTGGGTAGTATATGTAAATGAACAATGATCATTTCCCTTCCATTTTACCAGCATTCAGTTTTTCTAAATAGTTTGCCACCGAAAGTCTTCTGGGTGATACGTTTCGCGTTGTTTCGTATGATCCGGTGGACCTTTGATGGCTCTAGTGCTGTTGTTGTTCCAACTGTAGTTCTCTGGTCATGTAGCACCGCTTCTCTAAGCCGGTTGTTTCAACATTTTCTCTCTGGTCATGTAGCACCTGATCTTTAGGGCTGTTCCTCAAACTGTAGTTCTCTGGTCATGTAGCACCAGTTCTCTAGGGCTGTTGTTCCAACTGTTGTTCTCTGGTCATGTAGCACCAGTCCTCTAGGGCTGTTTTTTCAACTGTTGTTCTCTGGTCATGTAGCACCAGTTCTCTAGGGCTGTTGTTCAAACTGTAGTTCTCTGGTCATGTAGAACCAGTTCTCTAGGGCTGTGGTTCCAACTGTTGTTCCCTGGTCATGTAGCACCAGTTCTCTAGGACTCTCTCTTAATGACCCTGTGAGTACCATGGTCGGGCATAAGCGGTCCGCACACTTCACCGTCTGCTAATCACGGCGACTAAGAAATCAAGGATAAATGCCTGATTAACGGGGCAGGCGATAGCAACACGGTCTTTTAATAGCTTCACGTGAGATGAATTGAAGTGAATACATTTTCCTGAGGATTTGAGTACTGTTTACTGTTCTGTAAATAGGAAGTGTAAAAACAGGGTCTTTTTTCATCAAAAGCCATCACTTTGCTCATCATTCATTTAATTTTCTTTTTCCGTTTTTTAAACCCAAAACAGTGACAACGGGTATAGGTGTTTGTGTGTGTGTGTGTGTGTGTGTGTGTGTGTGTGTGTGTGTGTGTGTATGCGTTAAAGAACCAGGTATGATGCCAACATGGGGAAATGTAAGTTTAATGACAAACGTTTGGGATAGAAGATACGTTCTGAAGGAGGAGGAGGTTCTCCCCTGGTGGAGGAGACCTTCTCCCCTCCACCGTCGCCAGAGCAAGGAGCAAGGAAGCAATTTACACAGAAAGAATTTTAGGTTAAATGACCGACAGGGGGAGTGGGGGGGGGGGGGGAGCACTATGGCGTAACACGGAGGTAAACCAGTTTGGGCTAGGGAAATGCCTGCATTGTTTTTGGCACACCCCAAAACTTCATCATCAACGCCTCGATAGTCTCAATCGGCATTGAGTGGATTTTGTGCCAGCGGGCGGGAAGCCAAGCGGCCCCTTCAGGCACACACCTCCAGTCGAATGGTGGAATAGGTCAACGTCTTTTCCACTATGTTCACTGACGCAGTGAATATGCAATGTTGTTTATACCCCCATCAACACCAAACTAGTTCTCAATACGTTTGTGAAAATGTTGTCGAACGGCCTCCGACTGTGTGTGAGCGTAGTGGACGTAGTAGCAACTATTGATAGTCTGTTTAGGAACTTGATGGACGGGCTCTGACGGGGGGGGAGGGCTCTAGAGCTCTGAGCTGCTCTAATGGGAGCCCCTCCGTTCCGTTCTGCGATTAGACGGTTTAACAACATACTTAAAATGAGACAGACGTACTATGAACGGAACTGCCGTACTTCTAACCTACTATAGGGACGTGTTACGACGTGGTGCAGTCGGATATACATTTTCCGGCTGTTTCAGGTTCATCAGTTGGGCTTGAGATTTTGGGCGGTGCACAATGCTTCCTGACATGAAGATTTGCAAGATTTGTGCCCAGAACCACGAATAACGTTACATACATTAATTATGTTGAAGGTTGGTTTAATCCAATTTATGCTGTCATGATTGGAGATGTGGTGATTGGTGGGACCCAAAAGCAGAGTTAAAGAAGCAAGGTAACAAAATGATATTTGAATGGACCAGCGGACGGGCTGATTAGGCTGAGCAGAGGGCGGTCCAATGAGAAACAAACCCAAGAAGGTACAAAACAGTCCAAAAACGTGGTCAAGGCCAGCAGAGGTTGGTAACAGGTTGTCCAGGGTTGAGGCAAAGGTACAAAAATGCTGAGGCAAAAAACAGTCATTATCCAGGCAATGGTCAAATACGGTGAATCAAATACAGTTTACCATACGTGATAACTTCGGGACAGGACGTGAGTACACCCGCACTAGGGACGAGATGAGGACGGAGTGAGAAGCAGTTGGTGGCGAATTAGTTAGAACTGGCTTGGACGTATGTGAACGAGGTAAAAGAGGTAGAACGAGGTTGAACTGGATACAAATGGACTGCAGACTGTCTAAGAACGAGGGGGGGCGTGGCCGCCATATAGCCACGCAAGTTAAGCGTGGGGGAACTGGGAATTGTGGGTAATATGGTTTTAGGTTTTGGGGTTGTTTTCTGTTGATCTGTGGTGTTGCAGAACATATTTGGGTTAATTAGTGTGTGTGTTATGTTCTGGTTATTGGGTTTGTGTGTGTTTGCCACCGTTGGTGAGAGAGTCGGTTCGGGGAGTTGGTATTGTGCTGTGTTACTGTTTTTGGTGGGGACATGTCAATAAAGGGGTCGAGCGGTGTACGGGACACAGAGCAGTGACAAAGCACACCCCTCGTCGTGTCTTTCGGGTTCGCTACAGTATTTTACGGCAAACTACGCATTCTGTCACGGTTACGGTGGGTGACAGGGGGCGTGGCCAAGGCGCGGGCTTTGGTGGCGCGCACACACACACCTGTCGGCAATTGCCGATAATGATAATCACCTCACCTGGGGGTATATATACCCTGGCGTCCCGTTACTTCGGGGCTAGATCGTACTTTGTACTCTCTGGATGGAATCGTTACTCCGATGTCCGCTGGCCGGTCCCCGATCACTCTCTGTTGTGTCTATTGTAATAAAGCTTCGGGTTATCGCCTCACTGTGTCGTTGGTCTGCGTTCTGGGTCCTACCAACATTACCCATTGTGACACATTCTACTGCAATCACAACCCGTTCTAGTATTTTAGTAAATACTAAACAACAACCCGTTCTAGTAATATAACTACTTTGGTGTGATGGGGGCATTACCTGTGTTGAACATAAATGCCTATAGTATGTCGCCTTTGTCGCTAAATATGGAGCTACCGTGACGCCGTTTTGTGGGGAAACCGTGTTCTGAGGTTGTACGAAAGTATGGATTTAAATGAGCTAGTGCAAGCTAATGTGCTGTATCTCCACACAAGTTCCCGGACCACTGAAAGTTCCACCACAAGTTTCTCCCCCCCCCCCGCTTTTATGGATCTTAGGGGGCTTTAGGTTCGCTCCCGAGGACGGAGCGAGGACGGAGCGGAGCACCCGTTCCTAATGAGAAGACACTCAGTTCACTGACCATATCAGAGCCCGTGATATGTTGGAGCATTTTAAGGTAAGTCAGTCAGTGTCTCTCTCTCTTTAACTAAAATGTGACTATGCCATGCCTAAAGATTCAAGGTTTTTAGGTTTCAAAATGTTTTTATTTGCCATTTGCAACAAGTACTGGATGGATGGAATATATAATAAGGGATTGCTTTCTCCCCATTCCCTGATTCAGCAGTCAGAGATTCAGAATTCACACACGCAACAAAACCAGACCACCACCTCTCAGATGATTGGAGAAACACAGGTGACGACGATGATGGTGATTGTGATGGTTGATTGGTTGATTGGACCGGACACATGGAAGGGGGGGAAACCAGCGATGACCACCTGAGGGAGAACAATTAACAAGGACAACAGACAACAGACTGCACACAGCCATGGGGTCTGTAACAGTAACGACTACACATAATGGTGTAGTCGCTCAGCCCCATGCTTTACACAGGAGACGAAGGATGAAACAAATTGCTGCGGATACTGCGGATGCTGCAGAACCGGCAACCAGAACGTGGGGGGGGGGGGCGAAGAGATGGAGCCCAGGGTGGTTGGGCTCCTTTGTAATGGAGATGGCCTTATTCTAACATCTGGTCCTAAAGATGTCCTCAATGCATGGAAGTGCACACCCGGCGATCTTTTCCGACCCTCTGGATGTCTTTCTTGTCCTGTTCGGTGGTGCTGCCGTACCACACGGTGACGCCACTCATCAGGCCGCTCTCTGCGGTGCCACGGTGTTTCTTCAATAAAGCTGGTGGAGCTTGACGTGACAAACTGAATGCCTTGAGCCATGGCAGCGAAGGCTCCCAGCTAAGGCATGGGAGCCTTAGCTGCCTGCAGGGTCGATGATACATGTGATTACCTTAGTTGTCTCAACAATGTGCTTTAGCAAATGCAAGGTCACTTGAGCAGTGAGGCAATGCAAAATAATGCAAAAATGCCCAACAATAGTAACAAAAGTATAGGGTATCCCATGATTGATTTATCAAAGTGAATCAGTCGAACCCATGAGCTGCATGCATTTGTCCAGAAGTGTGTCTTGTTGAGTGACACACCAGGAGTGTTTGTTTAGTGTTTTTCGGACACAACACCTTTTTTTGTGCTTTAGTCTCCAGGAACATGGGGCCGTCCGAGAGGTGGGAAGTGAGCTTTGAGTGTTCATGCGAGACAGTCGGAGGGCTCTGATGGAACATTCTATTTAAAGTCCCCCACTGTCCGAAACACCATGTGCCCACCAGGACCCCTCTCAGAGGCCCTGGGAGCCAGACGTGTGCCTGCAGAAAATGGAGGACCCCCCCCCCTCCATCTGGACATGTGTGCAGGATAAGAAGTATGGATGAATCTCCAGAGGTTCCGTGAGGCCAGAGGGGAGGGACTCGGGGTCTCCAGAGTTTCTCTTCAGTGAGGCCAGAAGGGGGGGGGGGGGACTAAGGGCTTACACAGTTCCTATTCTTCACGTTTGTATACACAATGTACGTGAAACCCTTGATTGTGAAACAATACAACAGCAGGCAGTCTGGCAAGAAGGCAGAGGATACACACCTGGCAAAGGACAAGAGACGGAGGCCTGGTGGGACCACAAGCTTAAGGAGGAGGGCAGGACCACGAGGAGAGCAGGACCACCCCACGGGTCTTGAGTCAGTGTGTGTGTGTGTGTGTGTGTGTGTGTGTGTGTGTGTGTGTGTGTGTGTGTGTGTGTGTGTGTGTGTGTGTGTGTGTGTGTCTGGAGGATTGAATCATCTTTATTAGTCACATGTACACACACAGTGAAATGTGTTTCTCTGCATGTAACCCATCCCAGTGTGAGGAGCAGTGGGTATCAGCTGTTGGCTCTACAGGGGAGCAGGGGAGGAGGGGAGGAGGTCTGGGGCCTTGGTGCTCAAGGGCACTGAGGCAGTTAGGCCCAGGAGGGGACTTGAACCGGCGACCTTCCGGTTCCAAAGCCAAGTCCTAACAGACTGAGCTATCCTGCCGGTGTGTGTGTGCGTGTGTGCGTGTGTGTGTGCGTGCGTGCGTGCGTGCGTGCGTGCGTGCGTGCGTGCGTGCGTGCGTGCGTGCGTGCGTGCGTGCGTGCGTGCGTGCGTGCGTGCGTGCGTGCGTGCGTGCGTGTGTGTGTGTGTGTGTGTGTGTTAGGGGTTAGGTTTAAGCCTAGGGTTTTGATGATAATGATTTATAGATGCAATGAGTGCAGTTCTTGTAACGGTAGGATGAAACAGACTCATTACGGTATATGGAGCTTTATGGTTTGCTTCTAGGCCTGTTTTATGAAGTAGGATGAAACCACAGTACTTCACAAAGTCTTAATCTAAAATCTAAATCTAAATCTTATATTCTTATATTTAAATCAAATGAAAAGCATAAAATCATTTTGCAATATGGATTGCTATTATTCATGTAACTGTTCAGAATGCTAGAGCTCAATCAATTGTCTGGCTTTTCTACGAAATCAATTGTTACAATTGTCTAGTTGTATTTCAATATACGTTTGACAAACGGTTGACGAAATTCCCCGTCTGCGCGAACAGGTTGATACCTTCTTGACAGCCTGCTGTGTGTGAAATATTGTGAAAATCCCTGATAACCTAGTATATATATATATATATATATATATATATATCCTGCTAATCATAGTGTGTGGTGACAGTTCATCACCATTACCTTCCAACTTTACCTTCATGTCAGAGAACCAGCGTCTTGTCTCATGTCAGAGAACCAGAGAACCGGCGTCTTGTTTCATGTCAGAGAACCAGAGAACCAGCGTCTTGTCTCATGCCAGAGAACCAGAGAACCAGCGTCTTGTCTCATGCCAGAGAACCAGAGAACCAGCGTCTTGTCTCATGCCAGAGAACCAGAGAACCAGCGTCTTGTCTCATGCCAGAGAACCAGAGAACCAGCGTCTTGTTCCATGCCAGAGAACCAGAGAACCAGCGTCTTGTCTCATGCCAGAGAACCAGAGAACCAGAGAACCAGCGTCTTGTTTCATGTCAGAGAACCAGAGAACCAGAGAACCAGCGTCTTGTCTCATGTCAGAGAACCAGGGTCTTGTCTCATGCCAGAGAACCAGAGAACCAGCGTCTTGTTTCATGTCAGAGAACCAGAGAACCAGAGAACCAGCGTCTTGTCTCATGCCAAAGAACCAGAGAACCAGCACTTGGTTTCCACGTCTTGCTACGCCATTGTCAGGTTTTTGTTATTTGGTCTTTGAGCTCTAAGCTTTCCCCTCATCTGAGTGGACATCGGGATCTCCGTCTGAATCCTGGTCCTCGATGCTGTGTTTTACTGCCACCTATGTACTTGGCCAGCTCCGTCTCCAAAGATGTTTAATCTTGACTGAAGAGTGGCCCGCTTAAATAAATAAAACAGAAAAGCGTCCCTCCTTTCACCTTGAAGTGTTAAATAAACCTTATTTCAACTCCCGACGAGAGCTGAGCGACACGATTGTGCGTGAACCTGAAGGAGCCTTCGATGCTCCACTCGCCAGCCTGGAAGCTGCTGGATTGTGTTGTTTGGTCTGGAGCCTCTAAGAAACAGGCCCATTCGCAAACCCAAGCTGGCGTTTGACTATTATCATACCTAGTTTTTTAATCCACAGACAGTGCACCTGCTGAACCGGCTGTGACTAACATAACATATTGTCATTAACATTACACTATCATAACATGTCATTAACATTACACTATCATAACATGTCATTAACATTACACTATCATAACATGTCATTAACATTACACTATCATAACATTGTCATTAACATTACACTATCATAACATGTCATTAACATCACACTATCATAACATGTCATTAACATTACACTATCATAACATTGTCATTAACATTACACTGTCATGACATGTCATTAACATCACTCTATCATAACATGTCATTTACATTACACTATCATAACATGTCATTAACATTACGCTATCATAACATTGTCATTAACATTACACTATCATAACATGTCATTAACATTACACTATCATAACATTGTCATTAACATTACACTATTATAACATTGTCATTAACATTACACTATCATAACATTGTCATTAATATTACACTATCATAACAAGTCATTAACATTACACTGTCATAACATGTCATTATCATTACTATATCATAACATTGTCATTAACATTACACTATCATAACATGTCATTAACATTACACTGTCATAACATTGTCATTATCATTACTATATCATAACATGTCATTAACATTACACTATCATAACATGTCATTAACATTACACTATCATAACATTGTCATTAACATTACACTATCATAACATGTCATTAACATTACACTATCATAACATGTCATTAACATTACACTATCATAACATGTCATTAACATTACGCTATCATAACACTGTCATTAACATTACACTATCATAACATGTCATTAACATTACACTATCATAACATGTCATTATCATTACTATATCATAACATTGTCATTAACATTACACTATCATAACATGTCATTAACATTACACTATCATAACATTGTCATTAACATTACACTATTATAACATTGTCATTAACATTACACTATCATAACATTGTCATTAACATTACACTATCATAACATGTCATTAACATTACACTGTCATAACATGTCATTATCATTACTATATCATAACATTGTCATTAACATTACACTATCATAACATGTCATTAACATTACACTGTCATAACATTGTCATTATCATTACTATATCATAACATTGGCATTAACATTACACTATCATAACATGTCATTAACATTACACTATCATAACATTGTCATTAACATTTCACTATCATAACATGTCATTAACATTACACTATCATAACATTGTCATTAACATTACACTATTATAACATTGTCATTAACATTACTCTATCATAACATTGTCATTAACATTACACTATCATAACATGTCATTAACATTAGCCTGTCATAACATGTCATTATCATTACTATATCATAACATGTCATTAACATTACACTATCATAACATTGTCATTAACATTACACTATCATAACATGTCATTAACATTACTCTATCATAACATGTCATTAACATTACACTATCATAACATTTCCATTAACATTACACTATCATAACATGTCATTAACATTACACTATCATAACATTGTCATTAACATTACACTATCATAACATGTCATTAACATTACACTATCATAACATGTCATTAACATTACTCTATCAAAACATGACATTAACATTACACTATCATAACATGTCATTAACATTACACTATCATAACATTGTCATTAACATTACACTATCATAACATGTCATTAACATTACTCTATCATAACATTGTCATTAACATTACACTATCATAACATTGTCATTAACATTACACTATCATAACATGTCATTAACATCACTATATCATAACATGTCATTAACATTACACTATCATAACATGTCATTAACATGACACTATCATAACATGTCATTAACATCACTATATCATAACATGTCATTAACATGTCATTAACACGACACTATCATAACATGTCATTAACATCACTATATCATAACATGTCATTAACATTACACTATCATAACATGTCATTAACATGACACTATCATAGCATTGTCATTTACATTACACTATCATAACATGTCATTAACATGACACTATCATAACATGTCATTAACATTACACTATCATAACATGTCATTAACATCACTATATCATAACATGTCATTAACATTACACTATCATAACATTGTCATTAACATTACTCTATCATAACATGTCATTAACATTACTATATCATAACATGTCATTAACATTACACTATCATAACATTGTCATTAACATTACACTATCATAACATGTCATTAACATGACACTATCATAGCATTGTCATTTACATTACACTATCATAACATGTCATTAACATGACACTATCATAACATGTCATTAACATTACTCTATCATAACATTGTCATTAACATTACACTATCATAACATGTCATTAACATTACTCTATCATAACATAACATTAACATTACATGTCATTAACATTACACTATCATAACATGTCATTAACATTACACTATCATAACATGTCATTAACATGACACTATCATAGCATTGTCATTTACATTACACTATCATAACATGTCATTAACATGACACTATCATAACATGTCATTAACATTACACTATCATAACATGTCATTAACATCACTATATCATAACATGTCATTAACATTACACTATCATAACATGTCATTAACATGACACTATCATAGCATTGTCATTTACATTACACTATCATAACATGTCATTAACATGACACTATCATAACATGTCATTAACATTACACTATCATAACATGTCATTAACATCACTATATCATAACATGTCATTAACATTACACTATCATAACATTGTCATTAACATTACTCTATCATAACATGTCATTAACATTACTATATCATAACATGTCATTAACATTACACTATCATAACATTGTCATTAACATTACACTATCATAACATGTCATTAACATGACACTATCATAGCATTGTCATTTACATTACACTATCATAACATGTCATTAACATGACACTATCATAACATGTCATTAACATTACTCTATCATAACATTGTCATTAACATTACACTATCATAACATGTCATTAACATTACTCTATCATAACATAACATTAACATTACATGTCATTAACATTACACTATCATAACATGTCATTAACATTACACTATCATAACATGTCATTAACATGACACTATCATAGCATTGTCATTTACATTACACTATCATAACATGTCATTAACATGACACTATCATAACATGTCATTAACATTACACTATCATAACATGTCATTAACATCACTATATCATAACATGTCATTAACATTACACTATCATAACATTGTCATTAACATTACTCTATCATAACATGTCATTAACATTATACTATCATAACATTGTCATTAACATTACACTATCATAACATGTCATTAACATTACTCTATCATAACATTATCATTAACATTACATGTCATTAACATTACACTATCATAACATTTCATTAACATTACACTATCATAACATGTCATTAACATTACACTATCATAACATGTCATTAACATTACGCTATCATAACACTGTCATTAACATTACACTATCATAACATGTCATTAACATTACACTATCATAACATGTCATTATCATTACTATATCATAACATTGTCATTAACATCACTCTATCATAACATGTCATTAACATTACACTATCATAACATGTCATTAACATTACACTGTCATAACATGTCATTATCATTACTATATCATAACATTGTCATTAACATTACACTATCATAACATGTCATTAACATTACACTGTCATAACATTGTCATTATCATTACTATATCATAACATGGCATTAACATTACACTATCATAACATGTCATTAACATTACACTATCATAACATTGTCATTAACATTTCACTATCATAACATGTCATTAACATTACACTATCATAACATTGTCATTAACATTACACTATTATAACATTGTCATTAACATTACTCTATCATAACATTGTCATTAACATTACACTATCATAACATGTCATTAACATTAGCCTGTCATAACATGTCATTATCATTACTATATCATAACATGTCATTAACATTACACTATCATAACATTGTCATTAACATTACACTATCATAACATGTCATTAAC
>CM051016.1:5491809-5499309 GCA_027704905.1 Muraenolepis orangiensis
GTATATATAAATCTATGTAATAAAATATACATTGTTATATGCTATACACCCTTGTTCAGCAGCCTGATTGCCTGACTGTGGAAGCTATCTCGGAGTCTGTTTGTACGGCACTTGATACTGCGGTATCGCCTGCCTGACAGTAACAGTGAGTACAGTTGGTAGCTGGGGTGGGCAATGTCTTTTATGATTTGTTTGGCCTTGGCCACGCACCGCTGGTTGTATATATCCAGGAGGGAGGGGACCTCACCTCCAACGATATACTGGGTCGTCCGCACCACCCTTTGAAGCGCTCTGCGCTCGAGTGGGTGCAGTTCCCGTACCAGGCGGTGATACACCCTGTAAGAACACACTGAATTTCTTCAGACGCCTGAGGAAATTCATGCATTGTTGGGCCCTTGTCATCACGTGTGTGGTGTGCGTGGACCATGTGAGGTCCTCGGAGATGTGCACGCCGAGGAACTTGAAGCTGCTGACCCTCTCTACAGCAACACCGTCGATGGAGATAGGGCTGTGCTCTCCTCTCTACTTCCTGAAGTCCACGATCAGCTCCTTGGTCTTCTTGACGTTGAGGGCGAGGCTGTTCTCCTGGCACCACTGCTCCAGCGATCCGACCTCCTCCCTGTAGGGAGTAGAGGAGAGGGCTCAGCACGCATCCCTGGAGGGCTCCCGTTTTGAGGGTTAGTGGCTCTGAGGTGGTGCTGCCCATCCTCACCACCTGGCGGCGGACCGACAGGAGGTCCAGTATCCAGCTGCACCTGGATGGGGGCACGCCTAGACCTCTAAGCTTGGTGTCGAGCTTGGCAGGAACTATCGTGTTGAACGCTGAGCTGTAGTCCACAAACAGCATTCACACATGACAGTTCTTTCCCTCCAGGTGGGAAAGGGCAGTGTGGAGGGCCATGGCCATTGCCATGGGTCCAGCGTGGCAGGTAACACGGAGCAAATAAAGTCCTTGACCAACCTCTCGAAGCATTTGCTGACAATCGAGGTGAGGGCTACAGGTCTATAGTCATTCAAGCATGTTACCTTGGGTTGTTTAGGGACAGGCACGATGGTGGACATCTTGAAGACCGCGGGAACAACAGCCTGGGACAGGGAGAGGTTGAAGATGTCTGCAAAGACTCCTGCCAACTGGTCTGCGCATGCTCTGAGGACACAGCCCGGGATGTCGTCGGGGCCTGCCGCCTTACGGATGTTCAGCCGCTTGAAGGTGCGGCACACATCCCCCCCCGAGATGTTCAGCAGGCTGGTCTCCTCAGGCGGCGCTGGCTTCGGCAGGCTGCCGTTCACGTCGAACCGAGCAAAAAAAGTATTTAGCTCTCCTGGGAGGGAGGTAGAGGAGTTCTCTACACAACTGGTTCTCCCTCTGAAGTTCTTTATCGTCTGTAGTCCCTGCCACATACCCCTCGCATCGTGGCTCTTGAATTTATCTTCCACTCTGTCCTTATACTCCCGCTTGGCAGTGACGATGGTCTTGCGGAGGTCGTAACGGGCTCTCGTATATTCCTCCATATTCCCGGAGCCAAAGGCAGTGTTACATGCGTATAGGGCAGCGCGAACATCGCCATTAATCAACGGTTTCTAGTTGGGGTATATCCGAACCGACTTGGTCCGAACAACGTCATCTATGCACTTCTTGATGAACCCGGTGACCGACGACGCATACTCGTTGATGTTATTGTCCGAGGCAACGCGGAACATGTGCCAGTCAGTGCGATCAAAACAATCCTGCAGCACAGAGTCCGATTGGTCCGACCAGCATTGGACCTCCCTCACAGCGATCGGTTGCTGCTTCAGTCTCAGCCAATAGGCGGGGAGCAGCTGGATAGAGCGGTGGTCTGATTGGCCGAACGGTGGGCGGAGGAGGGCCTTGTAGCCATCACGGAAGGGGGTGTAGCAGTGGTCGAGGATCCGCTCACCCCGTGTGTTGCTCGTTATGTGTTGGTAGAACTTCCGGAGAACCTTCTTCAGGTTCTTCTTGTTGAAGTCCCCCGCCACGATGAGAGCAGCCTCGGGGTGTGCCGACTCCTGTTCGCTGATAGCCCCGTACAGTTCCTTCAGCGCTGTGTCCGTGTTGGCTTGTGGGGGAATGTAAACAGAGGTCCCGGTTACCGCTGTAAACTCCTGAGGTAGCCAGTATGGACGACACATAAGTATCAGGTACTCCAGGTCCGGGGAACAGAAAGACTTGAGGGGATGTACATGACTTTGGTTGCACCAAGATCTGTTTATCATGAGACATACCCCTCCTCCGCAATCTTTACCGGAGAGAGCCTTTGTTCTGTCTGTCTGTCTGTTGGTGGACGGAAAATCCCGTCGGCTCGATAGCTGCGTCGGTAACCCCCTCCGACATCCATGTCTCCGTAAGGCAGATGATACAATTGTCCTTAGTTTCCCGGTGGAATTGAATACGAGCCTGTAGCTCGCTTAACTTATTGTCCAGAGAATGTACATTAGCCAGTAGAATGGTGGGTAGTGGGGGACGATCGGATCGACATCTCAGCCTGACTAGCACGCCGGCTCGCTTCCCTCGCTTCTTCCTGCGATGCTTGCGTGTAATCGTGCCCAAGATGGTCGGAGATAATCCAGCTGTGACTTCGGGCGGTGGTGAGCGTAGGTGGTGAGCGACTGTCGATCTGATCTCCAGAAGTGTGCAAAAGTTATAAGTGAATGTGCTGCTAACTTCCTGAACAAAGATAGTCGCGATAAAAAGTGCGTCGTCGTGCGGGAGCACGCGACACGGCAGCCATCTCGTACGGCTCCATCCTCCAGATAGAGAGAGAGAGAGAGAGAGAGAGAGAGAGAGAGAGAGAGAGAGAGAGAGAGAGAGAGAGAGAGAGAGAGAGAGAGAGAGAGAGAGAGAGAGAAGAGAGAGAGAGAGAGAGAGAGGTTGCTGTAACACTTGAGCTCGCTCGCCCTCCGTAATTGCATATTCCCCGCTATAAGTTTACATTTCTTCCTGCTCATTTTTTAATGGACACACACACACACACACGCACACACACACACACACACATATAGTATATATATATACTATATATATATATATATATATACTATATATATATACTATATATATATATATATATATATACTATATATATATATATATATATATATATATATATATATATATATATATATATATAGTACTATATACAGTGGCGGGCCGTGCATTTCCCACCTAGGCCTTCAGTGAGGCCTACACAGTCCTACCTGAGTTATTCCACCTCTTAATACCATCATTATGACACCATGGCTCTAGAAACTACACATTTAGACAGAAACGCAGTAGAACCATCACCTTAACATAGTCAAGTACAACAGAGTTGTATTAATAATTCTGAAGCATTTATAATCATTAAATACGCATTTACAATTAAGAGTGTTAAACTACCAGCTTTAAGATCGCTTGGATACTGTCAAAACTTAAAAATAAAAGGCGCTTTTAAGGGATTAGTCTACAGTTTTATTAAGTCCACCAAACGTATGTGAGCTTTAACAAGTTTGTTCACTAGACAGCGCATTGTCGCACCCAAAGCAGTTTCATTTAAGAAACGTGACGATAAAGACAAACTATTCACTGAAAATAAAAGAAAGCAAACAAATCATTTGCATTTGTTCATGAGGATATATTTGCGACAGTGGTGAAAGTGTATTCCTAGCCTTGAACGTCCACTTTGATAAAGGTTCAACCAAAACAATTTAACAAGTCTCCTTGAGTACATTTACTGCACAGCTGAGCCATATAGACACATGTCTCTACATCTCTTGCAGAAGCATCAAACATTTATGTTTTATAGATTTGTCATTTTAATGACATAGTGTAGTGCAGGGGTACTCAACCTCAGAGGCCAAGAGGGCCACATTTAAACCACAACAGGAGCAAAGGGCCACAAAATATTATTAACATATATTTGTACCATTTTATTCGCTGTATTTACTACTGCTGTTTAATATGCTGTCTTCCTTGTCATTTTTAATGCATTCCAAAGCATCATGGAATATTTAACAAATATTCTCAATTTGAGTAACAAATGTAGTGTCAAGTGTTGGTCAAGCTGATGTTTTATTAACACTGCAGTGAATAGCTTTGCATTGATGACATTGATAAAGTTTGCAATTGCTACTTATTCCTATTGAGAGCTCTGAGTCTGCATTTCACAAATATTAATAACAATAACAATATAACAAACAGTTGTTACTTATTCCTAGTGAGAGCTCTGAGTCTGCATTTCACAAATATTAATAACAATAACAATATAACAAACAGTTGTTACTTATTCCTAGTGAGAGCTCTGAGTCTGCATTCTTTTCACAAGTACTTTCAGATCTGGTTGTTGCTCAGCTGTAGCTGCTCTGAGATAGTCTGCCAAATGTCTGTCAATTAGACGGAACGCTGCTTTGATTTGATTATTCCCATGGCAGAGAAGGAGCTTTCACTCACATAAGTAGATCCAAAGCAGGTCAGGATTTTCTGAGCACACAGGATTAATGCAGGGTATGTGTTCTTCAGAACACAGGATATCCAGAATGTGTCAATGCTCTCATCCTTGTGTCTTTCTTTGAGGATGTTGTTGTCTATGAGTTGTTCCTCAAACGCAGCCCTTTCCACTCCAAATTGCACAGATGTGACTGAGACTGAAGTAGCCTGTACGTCACAAGCAAATGGATTCTCTGTGAATGCCAGCACGGGTTCCAACGACTTAACGTCCGCGAACCGGGAGGAAAACTCCTCTTTCCATTCTGTGAGGTAGGCACAGTCAGGGGTGGGTGAACATGAACCTGGTTGTGACACTTGGGTCTGTAGAACAGGAAAGTGGGTGAAATTCCCGACCTCAAGCTGCTGCTGCGCAAACAGGCTCAGTTTGGTTTCAGATGCAGCCACATCATTCATCACCATCGGCAGAACCTTTTGTTTCCCTTGAAGCTTAAGATTGAGTGAATTAAACTGACGCCTTATATCAGTCAGAAAAGCGGTGTTGTGCATGAATGTGTCATCTTCCAGGGGTGCCAGTAAATCACGTCAGCCCTTCTCTTCCAAAAATATGCGCACAGCTGGTAGCAGCTCCATGAAGCGATCGAGGACCTTTCCGGACCTCCGCATGCATCGTCAAGTCAGTGTATGCACTTTCAAACTCTTGGACCAAGGAACGGAACTGTCTGTGTTTCATATTCTTGCGTGTGCAAGAATATAATTGACTGTTCGTGTCACAGAGTCCATTGTCACTTTGAGCTCTCCACCTCTCAGCTTGCTGCACAATTGCTCTTGATGCAAAATGCAGTGATATGAGAAGAAGTCCGGCGTTTCAGGATCTTTTCTGAGCAAAGCAATTAATCCTTTCTCCTTTCCTACCATGGAAGGAGCCCCGTCAGTGGTCAGAGAAACCAGCTTTTTTAAGTTGATGTTTTTGCCTGGTCCGTGAAAAAAGCTCACCATTGCAGAATAAATGTGTGTTAGCGGTAGAAAAGCCAGCATTTCCTCTGCAAATGTGTCCCCTTTGAGAAAGCGCACCCAGACTATAAGCTGCGTGATGTCTGTGCGGTCGGTGGATTCATCCAATGCTATAGACTAAAGTACTCGGCACTTGCAATGTCTTTTAGCAACTGTGATAAAAGATGGTCTGAAATGACTTCCACTCTCCTGGTCAGACAATCAGACAACTGCAGCTTTGAAATTTGTCTGATGATGTCGTCCTTGTTCTTCAATTCCGAAAACAGTGATTCCGCTCAGTCCGCAAATGTATTTTGAAGAAATTCTCCCTCTGTAGCTGGCTTCTTGGCTTTCGCAATATTCCAGGCGATTTTGAACGAGGCCTCTGTAACGTTGTCGCTGCTTTTAACAACGCTGCGGAACATGGATTGCTGGGCTTGAAGCCCACCTAGCAACGTTTGGATTGTGTTTCTCCTGAGATCGCTGCCAGGTGGATCGGCATCTTTGAACTCCGGGTGAAGCTGTTCGCGGTGGCGTTGTAGATTCGCTCGCTTTGAGACAGCAATTGTTTTTTGACAGAGGAGACGCATTGGTTTCCCATGTATCTCCGCAAAAGCTAATTCACTTTTCCATGCAGAGTTGAAAACCCTGTTTTCGTCATCCACTTTCCTTTTCTTTGTCGTCATCATTAATTAAGGTGCAAAATATAATATAGTGAGTTGGTGCGAGTGTGGATGAAGAGCAACAAGTCGGGGTCCTGTAAGGCGCGGCTGTGGCCGCCGTAAAAGAAATAAAGACAACGTTGGAACCTTGGAGTGATCTGCGATCTGTTATAGTGGCAAACGCTACTTCTTTCAGATTTCCCCACAGCTCAATAGGGAGCTAGAAGGTCTACTGGCTGGAGCGAGAGGGGATCTAGCGTAGTGCTACGTTGTTTCTACGTAGGATTTTACGTAAAAATGGCGAAGGCGAAGATGATGGGCTGTTACTTCACTGCATGGACACTGCTTTACCAACTATGGTACACTTGGAAATTGGCTGCGACAATCTTATCTGCCTAAATAAGATAAGGCATAAAGTGACTGCCTCCGTGACGTCCGTCCGTCGAATGGGAGGGGGGGGGGCAGGGGTTCCCAAAGTGGGGGTCGCGGGACCCCGAGGGGGGGGTCGTGAGATGATTTCAGAATCCTCTTGATGTGACCCATGAGGTTTATTTATTTTTTATTTTATTCTTATAATTTTTTATCATTTGTATTATTATTATTATTATTATTATTATTGTTAATAATAACGTGAGTGACAAATAAAGGAATTCTAAACTGGCTGGAGCGAGAGGGGATCTAGCGTAGTGCTACGTTGTTTCTATGTAGGTTTTTTTATGTCAAAATGGCGAAGATGATGTCGTTGCGGATTTATTGTCGGGACCATTTTCAAGACGACCAATCAATGTAAAGATGGACATTATTAAAAAGGCCGTCCAACACCTGACAATCTGGAGCTGAATCAAGTTGTTAAAGCAGGCTATGTTTGCCATTTTCAGGTTAGCAACTGAGAAAGATACCCGTGGCTAACGGGTATCTTTCCAGGAGAATGGATTTGGTCTTTAAGTGAACATCATTGGTGAGTGAGACTCATTTGTCTTTGCTGGTTTTGTCTCAGTGTTGCATCTCGTTGAGCTGGTTGTTGCATTTAGTTTCCACACACTTGTTAAACGATTAGTTAATGGCTGTCTTGAGTTTGTTAAGTATTGTTGTGCATTTAAATTGAGAGTTTTTTTGCATCTTTCTTTGCATCGCTTAACGTGAAAAGACTTACCGTAACTAAGAGTTCAATACCGCGATCAATAATCACCAAATTTATCTGGCATATGTCTTGTCATTAGCACTCACCTGTCAAAATGTCTCAACTTAAATCCTCCCATTATGGACGTTATGTGACATTGAGTGTTTTCCTCTCTATTGAGCTAGTAAGGAAAAGTCTTAACGCAGCTTTATGAGAGGAAAACACTTTGTGTAACATAACTTCCGTATTAAGGTTTTGATATTGTGACAGGTGAAAGTGCTAAT
>CM051016.1:5504309-5514309 GCA_027704905.1 Muraenolepis orangiensis
TCAAGGAGGATGCTGTGGTGGATTGTGTCGAAGGCGGCACTAAGGTGGAGCAGCACCGTAGGGAGTGTGCATTGCTGTCCATGGTAAGGAGGAGTAGAAGTGTCACGATGAGGAGTGTGGGTTGGACCCCGAACGCAGACAACGACAGATGGAGAGTGATACGAACGGCTTTATTAGCACAAGCACACACAAAGACACAAGGGTGCATGGGAGTAGAATAAATACGTGAACGCAGAGTAAGTAGGCGACCGGGGTGCGAACTATCTCTCCGATAGACGCAGTCGGGCGATCGAAACAGACGGGAGAGGGCAGGCGACCGGGGTGCGAACTATCTCTCCGATAGACGCAGTCGGGCGATCGAAACAGTATCCGTAACGACCTCACGCTGGGGTAAAGGATAGACAAAGTATATATACCCCAGGTGAGGTGATTAGCAATTAGACAAGGGAATTATTGAGTCCAGGTGTGTGTGTGTGTGTATGTGTGTGGCCAGCGCACGTGGCTAGGCCACGCCCCCTGCCAACCAACGTGATTGTTGACAGGGGTGTGTGCGCCACCAGCGCACGTGGCTAGGCCACGCCCCCTGCCAACCACCGTAACCGTGACAGTACCCCCCCCTCAACGGGCGCCTCCTGGCGTCCAACCCGGCTTGAAGGGGTGTTCCCGGTGGCAGTCGAGGGAAAATAGCAGATCCCGACTGTAGCAGCGCGGGGGCCAACCCCGCCCCTCTGGACCGTCTGCGTCCCAGTCGATGATCCGGGGGGGTGGAGGAGATTTGGTGGGCGGGTGGGGCCCGGGAAGAGAGCCACGGGGGGCTGCGGGCTGCGTGACGTCAGCAGACGGGGGCTGCCTGACGTCAGCAGACGGGGGCTGCCTGACGTCAGCAGACGGGGGCTGCCTGACGTCAGCAGACGGGGGCTGCCTGACGTCAGCAGACGGAGGCTGCGTGACATCGTCCGGCGGATCCGGCGTAGCGTCCGCAGACGGGGGCTGCGTGACGTCGTCAGCCGGGTGCGGAGCGACGTCGTCCGCCGGGTGCGGAGCGGCGTCGTCCGCCGGGTGCGGAGCGGCGTCGTCCGCCGGGTGCGGAGCGGCGTCGTCCGCCGGGTGCGGAGCGGCGTCGTCCGCCGGGTGCGGAGCGGCGTCGTCCGCCGGGTGCGGAGCGGCGTCGTCCGCCGGGTGCGGAGCGGCGTCGTCCGCCGGGTGCGGAGCGGCGTCGTCAGCCGGGTGCGGAGCGGCGCTGTCCGCCGGGTGCGGAGCGGCGTCGTCAGCCGGGTGCGGAGCGACGTCGTCAGCCGGGTGCGGAGCGGCGTCGTCCGCCGGGTGCGGAGCGACGTCGTCCGCCGGGTGCGGAGCGGCGTCGTCAGCCGGGTGCGGAGCGGTCGGTGGAGGAAAACCGAAAGTCCTTTCGGTCGCGGCCAACCACGCCCGAATATGCGCAGTGTTCGCCTTTTCCTGGGCGATCAGGGTGATCCTCACCAAGTCGCAGTTGCCGGGGTCCATGGTGGTGAGGTCGTTCTGTCACGATGAGGAGTGTGGGTTGGACCCCGAACGCAGACAACGACAGATGGAGTGATACGAACGGCTTTATTAGCACAAGCACACACAAAGACACAAGGGTGCATGGGAGTAGAATAAATACGTGAACGCAGAGTAAGTAGGCGACCGGGGTGCGAACTATCTCTCCGATAGACGCAGTCGGGCGATCGAAACAGACGGGAGAGGGCAGGCGACCGGGGTGCGAACTATCTCTCCGATAGACGCAGTCGGGCGATCGAAACAGTATCCGTAACGACCTCACGCTGGGGTAAAGGATAGACAAAGTATATATACCCCAGGTGAGGTGATTAGCAATTAGACAAGGGAATTATTGAGTCCAGGTGTGTGTGTGTGTGTATGTGTGTGGCCAGCGCACGTGGCTAGGCCACGCCCCCTGCCAACCAACGTGATTGTTGACAGGGGTGTGTGCGCCACCAGCGCACGTGGCTAGGCCACGCCCCCTGCCAACCACCGTAACCGTGACAGTACCCCCCCCTCAACGGGCGCCTCCTGGCGTCCAACCCGGCTTGAAGGGGTGTTCCCGGTGGCAGTCGAGGGAAAATAGCAGATCCCGACTGTAGCAGCGCGGGGGCCAACCCCGCCCCTCTGGACCGTCTGCGTCCCAGTCGATGATCCGGGGGGGTGGAGGAGATTTGGTGGGCGGGTGGGGCCCGGGAAGAGAGCCACGGGGGGCTGCGGGCTGCGTGACGTCAGCAGACGGGGGCTGCCTGACGTCAGCAGACGGGGGCTGCCTGACGTCAGCAGACGGGGGCTGCCTGACGTCAGCAGACGGGGGCTGCCTGACGTCAGCAGACGGGGGCTGCCTGACGTCAGCAGACGGGGGCTGCCTGACGTCAGCAGACGGAGGCTGCGTGACATCGTCCGGCGGATCCGGCGTAGCGTCCGCAGACGGGGGCTGCGTGACGTCGTCAGCCGGGTGCGGAGCGACGTCGTCCGCCGGGTGCGGAGCGGCGTCGTCCGCCGGGTGCGGAGCGGCGTCGTCCGCCGGGTGCGGAGCGGCGTCGTCCGCCGGGTGCGGAGCGGCGTCGTCCGCCGGGTGCGGAGCGGCGTCGTCCGCCGGGTGCGGAGCGGCGTCGTCCGCCGGGTGCGGAGCGGCGTCGTCCGCCGGGTGCGGAGCGGCGTCGTCAGCCGGGTGCGGAGCGGCGCTGTCCGCCGGGTGCGGAGCGGCGTCGTCAGCCGGGTGCGGAGCGACGTCGTCAGCCGGGTGCGGAGCGGCGTCGTCCGCCGGGTGCGGAGCGACGTCGTCCGCCGGGTGCGGAGCGGCGTCGTCAGCCGGGTGCGGAGCGGTCGGTGGAGGAAAACCGAAAGTCCTTTCGGTCGCGGCCAACCACGCCCGAATATGCGCAGTGTTCGCCTTTTCCTGGGCGATCAGGGTGATCCTCACCAAGTCGCAGTTGCCGGGGTCCATGGTGGTGAGGTCGTTCTGTCACGATGAGGAGTGTGGGTTGGACCCCGAACGCAGACAACGACAGATGGAGTGATACGAACGGCTTTATTAGCACAAGCACACACAAAGACACAAGGGTGCATGGGAGTAGAATAAATACGTGAACGCAGAGTAAGTAGGCGACCGGGGTGCGAACTATCTCTCCGATAGACGCAGTCGGGCGATCGAAACAGACGGGAGAGGGCAGGCGACCGGGGTGCGAACTATCTCTCCGATAGACGCAGTCGGGCGATCGAAACAGTATCCGTAACGACCTCACGCTGGGGTAAAGGATAGACAAAGTATATATACCCCAGGTGAGGTGATTAGCAATTAGACAAGGGAATTATTGAGTCCAGGTGTGTGTGTGTGTATGTGTGTGGCCAGCGCACGTGGCTAGGCCACGCCCCCTGCCAACCAACGTGATTGTTGACAGGGGTGTGTGCGCCACCAGCGCACGTGGCTAGGCCACGCCCCCTGCCAACCACCGTAACCGTGACAAGAAGGTTCTAAACCCAGACTGGAAGGGCTCAAATAAGTTGTTCACCATCATCAGGTGATTGATGGTTTTGGCTACAATTCTTTCCAGTACTTTCGAAAGGAAAGGAAGGTTAGAGATGGGCCGATACTTCTGGGTCCAGGCCGGGCTTTTTCAGTAGAGGTTTTATCACAGCAGTCTTGAAAGTAGATCATAATAATAATAATAATAATAATAATAATAATACATTCGATTTAATATCTCTTTCTTTAATACTGTAGCTGCTCCATCCAGTTCAAGACCTTGGTGCTAGCCTACAAGGCAGTAAAAGGTACTGCTCCATCCTACCTCCAGGCAATGGTCAAGGCCTACATCCCAGCCCGTCCACTTCGCTCTGCTTCTTCAGGCCGTCTGCTCGCCCCCTCGCTTAAGGGCCGTGTGGCCGATCTACGAGGTCATGGCTCTTCTCCGTCCTGTGGCCCCAATTTGGTGGAACAAACTCCCCACGGAGGTCACGACTGCAGAGTCTCTCTCCATCTTCCGCCGCAGGCTGAAAACCCATCTCTTCAGGACACACTTCCCGGATACTTCCTCGTAGCGCTACTTTGATTATCTAAGTAGATTACATATTATAGATAGGTCGATATTGTTCTAGATATTGTTATATATTGTTTTCCAACTTATTGTACTTTTCCCTTACTGTACTTTTACCTGAACTTATTGTCCTTCTACCTGAGCACTGGCTCAGTTCTTGGAGACTTGTTAGGAATGAAATTCAGATTCAGATTCAGATTCAGAAAACTTTATTAATCCCGAGGGAAATTAAGGTGCAACAGTTGACACAGGGGGAATAAATGCACACACAAGAATACTAAAATCTAAGCTAAAAAACAAAACAACAACTAACTAAAATAAAACTATTATAAACAAAAATAGTTAAAATTATTCTAAATGAAGTCTAAATGTATTGATAAGTGAAGATAATTGACAGTATTATAACAGTAGTACGTAGGTATATACAATACACAACAATACGTATAGTGCAAATTGGCAGTAATAATATATTAATAAATAACTCAACTGAAAAGTGACATGTGAAAAGTGAAAAAGTGAAAAGTGAATTCGGATTTGAAATAGAATTTACAGTGCAAAGTACAATGAGATTGTACTATACAGTGCGTTGACCAAAAATAAAATAAAAATAAAAATAAGTACGTTGGCCTCAGGTCACTAAGTCTCCACTGTCCCTCTCACGACCCGAGGTAGAGGAATTATAGAGTCTAATAGCCACAGGAAGAAAGGACTTCCTATGGCGTTCTGTGGTGCACCTGGGTGAATGAGTCTGTTGCTAAAGGTGCTTCTATATGAGGTCAGCACCTGATGGAGAGGGTGAGAGTTGTTGTCAAGGATACTACGCAGCTTGCGCAGCATCCTTCTCTCAGACACCACCAACAAGGAGTCCAGCTGGACCCCCAGGACAGCGCCAGCCTTCCTGACAATCCTGCTGATCTTGTTGGCGTCTGCTGATCTCAACCTGCTTCCCCAGCACACGACTCCGGAGAAGATGGCACTGGCTACCACCGACTGGTAGAACACATTCAGCATCTTGTTGCAAACGTTGAAGGACCGGAGCCTCCGCAGGAAGTAAAGACGGCTCTGGCCCTTCTTGTAAACCGCCTCAGAGTTCTTGGCCCAGACCAGTTTGTTGTCCAGATGAACTCCCAGGTATTTATATTCCTGGACAGCTTCAGCGGACACACCCTTGATGGAAATGGGTGTGGGTGTGGATTTCCTCCTGCGGAAGTCCACCACCATCTCCTTCGTCTTGTCAGTGTTGAGCTGCATATGGTTCAGCTCACACCACTCAACGAAGGAGCAATGCACTTTTGACGTCTGGTGACGAGTTGTTCTTGTCAGGGTGTAGTGTTGGTAGGACCCAGAACGCAGACCAAAGACACAGTGAAGCGGTAACGTGAGGCTTTATTGCTTAAGCATCAGAGAACGGTCGGGGACAGGCCAGGGGTCAGGGTACCGGGAGGTCGATCAGCGTGGGTGCGCCACCAAAGCCTGCGCCTTGGCCACGCCCCCTGTCACCCACCGTAACCGTGACAGTTCTCTTACCTTCCTTTGTTGAAACACACTATTGTAAGTCGCTTTGGATGAAAGCGTCTGCTAAATGACTGTAATGTAATGTAATGTAATGTAATGTAATATAACGCTTTTCAGGACACCCAAGGCGCTTTACAGACATGGTAAAATTGCATGTACAGTAAAATCCTTTAATAGTTGTACAGATTAAAAATAAAAAAATAATATAATAATACTAATAATAATAAGAGTATAATTAAAATGCATGGTCATGGGATGGAGGGGGGGGGGGTGTTTTGCAGGGGGAAACCAGTTTATAGGACGGTAGGGTGGTTGTTTGAAGGATGGTAGGGTGGTTGTTTGAAGGATGGTAGGGTGGTTGTTTGAAGGATGGTAGGGTGATTGTTTGAAGGATGGTAGGGTGGTTGTTTGAAGGATGGTAGGGTGGTTGTTTGAAGGATGGTAGGGTGGTTGTTTGAAGGATGGTAGGGTGGTTGTTTAAAGGATGGTAGGGTGGTTGTTTAAAGGATGGTAGGGTGGTTGCCTTAGGCCCAGGTCCGTAGCTTGGTCCTGGGGACTTTCAGGCTGTTGGTGTCAGTGGACCTGAGGCGATGGGAAGGGGTTTGACAGGGGGTGGAGGTCAGAGAGGTAAGGAGGGGCCAGGTTATTGAGAGCTTTGTAGGTAATGAGCAGTATTTTTAAGTCAACTGTATTTAACTGGGAGCCAGTGGAACTTGTGGAGGACAGGGGTGATGTGATCTCGGCGACGGGTGGAGGTGAGCAGACGGGCAGCAGAGTTCTGGACATATTTAAGTTCATTGAGCCGTAGAGAATGCTGTTGCAGTGATCAAGTCTTGAGTTTATTACAATTACAGGTAAGTACAATTTGTTCTTGAAGCAGGCTGCAACTACTGCAACTCTCTCCTGGCGTGACCAGGAGATTCTCCCACATGACCCCTCTCTTCCGCGATCTCATGTCAGGACGGCAGAGTCCCTCGCCAGCTTCCGCAAGAGACTCAAGACCCACCTGTTCAGAGTCCACCTGGACTCTCCATGAACTCTCCTTCTCCTCCTAACTTGCTTAAGTCCTGACATTAATAGCTCTTAGCATGTTGTATATTCTAGCAAGTGTATATCCTTAATGTTGATAACACGCTCTTATCACAGCTACTTAAGCAGGTGACCTAGCAGTACGAAATTGTGTTATTCATCTTGTTAATATGAATGCTTGTGAACTGCTCTATTTTTATGTTTGCGTACCTCAGCGTTATGCTATTGTCTGCTTCAACTAATGTACTCCTTGTAAGTCGCTTTGGATAAAAGCGTCTGCCAAATGTCCTTAATGTAAATGTAAATGTAAATGTTATGAGGGTGTAGATGAGTGTTTCAGCAGATGGAAGGGACAGGGAGGGTTGGAGGTGGGCAATGTTCTGGAAGTGAAAGAAGGCAGTTTTAGTGATGTGGTTGACGTGCGGTAGGAATGAGAGGGTGGGGTCGAGGATGGTGCCAAGGTTGCGGACATGGGTGAAGGGGGGGACAATGGAACAATCAATGCTGATAGAGAAGGGCATGGGTGGACTGGGTGAGGGACTTTGGGCCGATTATGAGTATTTCAGATTTAGGAGGAGGAGGCAGACAGCTGTCGCTGAATGCAAGGAAGAGTTGCATTTGCTGGTGGTGAAGGAATTGGAGATGGCATCCATGGGCTTGAGGAGTTTGTTGTTGGTGGAGAAGAGAGTTTTGGGGTAGTTGGAGCCGGTTTGGATGATGAAGGAGTAGTGGGAGGAACGAGCGTTTTTGAGGGCATCTTTATATTGTTGTTGGTGGAGTTTGTCCAAGTGAACAGTGAGTCTGGTCTTGTTGGCAAGTCTTTCTAGTTGACGGCCCTTGGCTTTGGTTTAGCGGAGATGATCGGTGTACCAGGGGACGGAGTGAGTGAAGGAGACAGAATTCGTTTTTGTTGGGGCAATTTTATCTAGACAGGAGGAGAGTGCAGCATTGTAGTTGTGGACTAGGCAGGTAACGGAGGCGTTTGGAGTGAGGGCAGGGTTGGAGATAGTGTCGGTCAAGATGGAAGAGAGGGAGGAGGGGTTTATGGAGTTGAGGTTTACGGAATGTGATGATGCGTTCCTGTTTGACAAGGGGGGTGGGAATGACAATGTCCAGGGTGATAGCCAGATGGTCGGAGATTGTGAGATCAGTCTTGGTAAGGTTGTGAATGGTGATGCCAGAGGTGCAAATCCAATCCAATGTGTTGGGTGATGTTGAAATAGTTTTAAATAGTTTTTATAGGTTTTGCAGTCAGGAGAGTCGACATGGATATTGAAGTCACAGAGTAGAATAATTGATGGAGATATGGCTGGGTTAGGAATTCAGATGGGTCAGAGAGAAATGAGGGGTTGGGTTTGGGGGGACGGTAGATGACAGCAGTGACGAGGGGTTTCAGACCAGGCAGTTTAAATGCAAGATGTTCTAAATTCAGAGAGAGGTGCAAGTGAGAAGGATAACAGCTGCCATGGATGCAGTAGTAGCAGGGGTGACACTAGCCTGGCACTCGTCCCGGGGGCAGGATACCACCACCTGGAAAAGTAAGCAGGAAGAGATCCAGTGTGTTTCCACCGTTGTGGGTAGGGTGCTGGACAAGCTGTTTAAAGCCAAGAGAAAAACCTTTGCAAGAGGATCAGATGGGTTATTCACATGAATGTTAATATCAATAACAAGCAACACACTAAGATAACTCATCCACGAAACGTGTGTATGGGCCCGGTGGGCAGTATACTATAGGTAAGAAAAACGAATGCACTGCCCTTTCTGATTTAGTAGGGACTGAGGAGCAGAAAGCAAGTACTTCAAAGGATGAAATAGAATAGTTAATTTTCAGCTTCATGGCGATTTTCAAACTTGAGATTAAAGCTACGTCTGGTTTTAACCATGTTTCCCATAGATCCAAAATTATCTTATTTTCAACCACTATAGACCAAAAGCACTTTAGTTGAAAAGTGATCTGATATTTATAAACCCTACTCTAAGCTCTTTCGATGTATTACGGGTTGAGGGAGTTGGGTTGCAACTCAGCTCAGCAGAAGAGTTTACAGTAACATTTTTGCAGATTTGCCTTCACCTGCAGGTTTTAACCAGAGTCGCCTATGACGTGAAGCGTCTTCCCCCCCCCCCGAAAGAGACTTTGGAGGAGGGTTGCCTGCCTTCGTGAGGGGAGCTGCCGACAGAGTGTCCTGGACGGAGCTAATGCTAATGCTAGCGCCAACGCTACGAGACCGCCTGGCAGGTCTCTTCTCTACACTCTCTGGTGTTTTTCAGTCATTTTTATGGACACTATCTTTTCCTCCTCTTGTTGACAGATACGTCTCTCTAGAAGAGCTATCTTTTCTACGAGGGAGGCACAGGAGCAGGAGCAACAGGAGTCCTTTGGAGAAGAATACGTGGAGAAGACCACTAGACCCCGAGACCCCTTGACCCCTTGACCCCTAGACCCCCAGAGCCCTAGACCCCCAGACCCCTAGACCCCCAGAACCCTAGACACCCAGACCACTAGACCACTAGACCCCCAGAACCCTAGACCCCCTGACTCCAAGACTCCTAGATCACTAGACCACAAGACCCCTAGACCCCAGACCCCCTGACCCCCAGACCCCCAGACCCCTAGGCCCCCTGACCACTAGACCCCCAGACCTCCAGACCCCTAGACCACCTGACCCCCAGAACCCTAGACCCCCTGACTCCAAGACTCCTAGACCCCCAGACCACTAGACCCCCAGACCACTAGACCCCAGACCTCCAGACCCCTAGACCACTAGACCCCCAGAACCCTAGACCCCTGACTCCAAGACTCCTAGACCCCCAGACCACTAGACCCCCAGACCACTAGACCCCCAGACCTCCAGACCCCTAGACCCCTAGACCCCCAGACCACTAGACCCCAGACCACTAGACCACTAGACCCCCAGACCACTAGACCCCAGACCACTAGACCACTAGACCCCCAGACCACTAGGCCCCAGACCACTAGACCACTAGACCCCCAGACCACTAGACCCCAGACCACTAGACCCCTAGACCCCCAGACCACTAGACCCCAGACCACTAGACCACTAGTCCCCCAGACCACTAGACCCCAGACCACTAGACCACTAGACCCCCAGACCACTAAACCACTAGACCCCCAGACCCCTAGACCACTAGACCCCAGACCACTAGACCCCAGACCACTAGACCACTAGACCCCCAGACCCCTAGACCACTAGACCCCCAGACCACTAGACCACTAGACCCCCAGACCCCCAGACCACTAGACCCCCAGACCCCTAGACCACTAGACCCCAGACCACTAGACCCCTAGACCACTAGACCCCCAGACCACTAGACCCCAGACCACTAGACCCCAGACCACTAGACCACTTGACCCCCAGACCCCTAGACCACTAGACCCC
>CM051016.1:5526809-5531809 GCA_027704905.1 Muraenolepis orangiensis
TGATAGTGTATGATGGCGACAGTGAGGAGTTTGACATCCAGGCAGGGGTGTTGCAGGGGGACACTCTTGCCCCCTTTCTCTTCATTGTAGCCCTTGACTACGCACTTCGGAAAGCCATTGCTGGGCGGGAGCAGGAGCTTGGCTTCACAATCACACCCCGGAAGTCCAGAAGAAACCCCGCTGTAGTCCTAGCAGACCTGGACTACGCAGATGACATCTGCCTGTTGTCTGATTGTGTGGAGAAGGCACAGGAGCTCTTGGCCAGAGTGGAGGAGGAATGTTCCAGGGTTGGCCTCAGACTGAACACAAAGAAGACTGAGGTCATCACCTACAACACCCCCCTGGACCACACATCTCTCAAGACAGCAGGAGGCAATGTGCTGGCAGAGGTCAGCGACTTTAAGTACCTGGGTTCCTGGGTCAACTCAACGGAACAGGACCTCAGGGTAAGGAAAGCGCTGGCATGGAGGGCCCTAAATGGAATGACAAGTGTGTGGAAATCCAACCTCCCTCGACCTATCAGGCTGAGCTTCTTCCAGGCAACCGTGGAGTCTGTTCTCCTGTATGGCTGTGAATCCTGGACCCTGAAGCCCACTCTACAGAAGTCTCTGGATGGGTGCTACACCAGAATGCTGCGTGTTGTACTGAGCATTGACCAGAACGAGCATGTTACCAACAAGCATCTGTATGGGGGGCTACCAAGGCTAAGTGACAAAGTAGCATCGAGAAGGATGAAGCTTGCAGGTCACTGCCACAGACACCAAGAACTCCCAGCTAGCAAACTAGTACTCTGGGAGCCAACACACGGGCACCGACTTAGAGGACGTCCCACACAGACGTATGTGGACATACTGAGGAAGGATGCGGGTGTGGAGAGCTCCGGGGAGCTAGCCGGATGTATGGAGGACCGAAAAGATTGGAAGCTCCGGCAGCAGGCTCGTCTGAGGACGACCTAGATGATGATGATAGTGCAACGTAATATAGATGACAATGATATGATGCTATGATTCGTAGCAGTTCAGTAGGCGCACTGTGGATAAAAACGGTCCTTGAACCTGTTAGTCCTTGTTTGGATGACCGACGACGTCCTGACGACCCTCTGGATGTCTTCCTTGTCCTGTTCAGTCTCCGTACCACATGGTGACGCCACCCGTCAGGACGCCCTCTACGGTGCCACGGTAGAAGTTCACCAGCCACCTCTGGCCTATTCCGCTTCTCCTGAGGCACCGCAGGGGTCATAGAGGCCCTGGTGGGCCATCTTCAGCATGACCTCCGCGTTGCGGGTGGTGAGGCCCAAAACCTTTTGGCTGTTTTGAAGCAGCTTGAAACTCCCCATTTGGATTCTCTTGGAACGTTCCGTACGTGAAAACACAATTAAGTTTCTCTTGGAACGTTCCGTACGTGAGAACCCCCATTAGGGCTTTTCTTGGAACATTCCAAGTTCCGTATGTGAGATCTCTTGGAACGTTCCGTAACCCATTAGGGATTTAATGACCGAACAGTCATTAAAAGAAACACCAAAAGACCGTAATACGATAGAGAACAGCAAAAAGGCCAATTGGTGTCCCATTCCCCTGGTACTCCGTCCTCCTACCGACCGGTTCTAATGCTGATACACTGATCCTCAGCACAATGGACAGAAGGACTTAATGTGGACCATGATATCTGGTAGTGAAGCTTGAGGGCCCATTGTGAAGGCCGAGTGTTCCAGCTAATACCTCCTTTCCCTTTCGGTGGAATTAGACGCTCAAATCCTTTTTTTGTGTCTGCGATGGGGCCTACTTGGTATCCCACTAACTTCTATCATGATTGTCATTATAATTATTATTATTATTATCGTCGTAGTGTACGTGACAAGCAAAAAGTGAGTAGCTCAGTCTGTTAGGACCGTTAGGGCTTAGGAACCCAAAGGTCTACGGTTTAAGTCCCCAAAACGGACCAAGTACAGAGTGAAAAGTGGTACTTTTAAAAAGTTGCCAGTTTCGCCTCCTGGGGCTGCACTGCCGAGGTTCCCTTGAGCAGCAAGGCCCCAGACCCCCTCCCCTGCTCCCCTGTAGAGCCAACAGCTGATACCCACTGCTCCTCACACTAGGATGGGTTACATGAGAGGAACTCATTTCACTGTGTGTGTGTGGTGTGTGTGTGTGTGTGTGTGTGTGTGTGTGTGGTGTGTGTGTGTGTGTGGTGTGTTGTGTGGTGTGTGTGGTGTGTGTGTGTGGTGTGTGTGTGTGTGTGTGTGTGT
Source organism: Muraenolepis orangiensis (assembly GCA_027704905.1). Taxonomy (NCBI): domain Eukaryota; kingdom Metazoa; phylum Chordata; class Actinopteri; order Gadiformes; family Muraenolepididae; genus Muraenolepis; species Muraenolepis orangiensis. Next base: position 5,529,052 of record CM051016.1, read on the forward strand.
GTGGGTGTGTGTGTACATGTACAGTACGTGACCATTAAAGAGGATTCTATCCAGATTTAGATTTTAAATTCAGTGAGAATCATATTTAGTGAGAGGAGAGGGACGACAAGACGACAACGGCCATTAACCAAGTTGTCCCTCATCCCCGGGATTTCAGCCACAATCCAACTTGAAAGAGGATATCTTTCTCTCCTGAACCTTCATCTTAATTGACCGCTGCAAAAAGCCAATTCATAATAAAGTCAAAGTAATAACTTTAATATGAATTGCGCCAGCGTTGGGACAATAGCCGGTCGTAGCGGCCAGGGGGCAGGGATGAGTTAACTGTTCTGGAATGATCCAGAGCTGAGTCCCCAGCTGTCCCCAGCGTCTAAGTGACGCTTTTATTTTCTGCTCCACTTCTCCCCTCACATCTCGGTCCTTGGCGGGTCCGTTATTTCAAACAAACGGCGTTGACTTTGTGATAACCCTCGATACCGCCAAGGCGGGAGAAGGGCTAATTATGGGAGCGTTTAAGCTTCTCTTTTTGTAATTAACTAACTTTGACTTTCTTACATTTCCCCTCATCCCTCCCACTTCTCTCCCCTCCCCCTCCCCCTCCCCCTCTCTCTGCCCCTCCCCCTCCCTCTGCCCCTCCCCCTTCCTCTGAATTCATGTATAGTGTGATGGCGGCCTTTTCCATCAGATGAATACACATATATAAACATATATACATATATACATATGTATGTGTACAGTATATTACACACAGACAAATGGCAGTAACCCATTACAATTACAATCGATGCAATACAATACAAAGTTCCGTGGGGGTTTTGGGTTGGCCTATAATGTTATGTATGTGTAACCCCAGTGTAGTCCTCAGTCCTTCAACGCCCCATGGTCTCCAATGACCTCCCTCACCGGGACCTCCCTCACCGGGACCTCCTTCACGGGGACCTCCCTCACGGGGACCTCCCTCACCGGGACCTCCCTCACCGGGACCTCCCTCACGGGGACCTCCCTCATGGGGACCTCCCTCACCGGGACCTCCCTCACCGGGGCCTCCCTCACCGGGACCTCCCTCACGGGGACCTCCCTCACGGGACCTCCCTCACGGCTCCCGGACCTCCCTCACGGGGACCTCCCTCACGGGACCTCCCTCACCGGGCCTCCCTCACCGGACTCCCTCACGGGACCTCCCTCACCGGGACCTCCCTCACCGGGACCTCCCTCACGGGGACCTCCCTCACCGGGACCTCCCTCACCGGGACCTCCCTCACGGGGACCTCCCTCACGGGGACCTCCCTCACCGGGGCCTCCCTCACCGGGACCTCCCTCACCGGGACCTCCCTCACCGGGACCTCCCTCTCTCGCCCCCTATGGGCGAAGAGGCGAAGCGTTTTGAAGACCTGCTTCACCAGGGATATACAAAATATAAATTTTACTGTTATATTTACTCGCCATCATCCATCAGTCACTTTATTGTTATTTTTGGTTGTGTACAGTATTGTTAAAGAATAGTGTTGTTTATCGTATATAGTATAGTATAAAGCATAGTATATAGTGTTGTTTATAGTATATAGTATACCATATCGTAGGTAGTATATAGTGTTGTTAATAGTATAGTATTATTTAGTATAGTATAGTATTGTATAGTTTAGTATCGTATTGTTGCAGTAAATTCACACTGAGGGACGTAATGGAGCAAACTAATTTCTAAGCGTGTTACCAGTCAGCCGCTGAGCTAAAGGCAATCCAAAATGATAATACAAATATCCAGCACAAAATACACAGGCATCCACAGATACTCTGAATGAATACATTCTAATAATCGAATAATAATAATAATAATAATAATCATCATCATAATAATAATAGTAGTCGCGGTCGTAGTAATTCCCTGTTCTGTGGGCCTGACTGACATGTCTGGGCTGTGTATATTCACATGATGACATAGTGCGCTGTATCTCTGTATATTGCCTCCATATTTCCCTGGATGCTGAGTGTGATGGCAGCCGTCTCCCCATCTGACAGCGCCGTCATGACTCAGACCGTCCTCAGCTCCGGCCTGTCACTAGTCCTCTCTCCTCCTCTCTCTTCTTCTCTCTTTCTCTCTCCTCCTCCTCTCTCTTTCTCTCTCCTCCTCTCTCCCTCTCTCCTCCTCTCTCTTCTTCTCTCCTCCTTGCCTCCTCTCCTTCAGCGCGGTCATGACTCAGACCGTCCTCAGCTCTGACCTGTCACTCTCCGGGCCGGAGCTGAGGACCACCATCCCGCTGTCACACACCTATACATTCCCGCCCAAGTACCAGATACGCCCCTCTCTCCTCCTCTCTCCTCCTCCGTCCGTCCCTCGCTCCACTGCTCTCCCCGTCTCTCCTCCTCTCTACTCCTCTGTCCCTCTCTCTCCTCCATTCTCCTCCTCTCCCCTCCTCCCTATGTCCCTCGCTCCCCCTCTCTCCTCCTCTCTCTTCCTCTCTCCTTCTCTCTACTCTACTCTTCTCTCCCCCTCGCTCCTCCTCTCCCCCGTCTCTTCTCCTCTCTGCTCCTCTCTCCTCCTCTCTCCCCCTCTCTCTTCCTCTCTCCTCATCTCTAATCTCCTCTTCCTCTCTCCCCCTCGCCTCCTCTCTTGCCCTCACCCTTCTCTCCCCCTCTCTCCTCCTCTCTCTCCCTCTCTCATCCTCTCTCCCCCTCTCTCTTCCTCTCCACCCTCTCCTCCTCTATCGCCATCACCCCTCTCTCCTCCTCTCTCCCCCTCTCTCCTCCTCTCTCCCCCTCT
>CM051016.1:5544309-5554309 GCA_027704905.1 Muraenolepis orangiensis
ACGGTTACTAACTCATTAATATCACCCTATTAACCTTTTCTTTTGTACAAATATTGTTCTGATATGGTATCTGATATGTTCTGATAAAAATAGTTGTGTTGCTACCCTATTGTGTGCCCAGAAGATAATTATTCTATTGTTAAACGGTGTTGCCTTGTTGCTATCTCTAAATGTTTTAATCAGTAAATCAGTCTTTGCTTCACCTGACGAGTTCAGCGTGAAATCACACAGAAATATGCATTGTTAATAATATGACATAGTTATTTATATATCTACATATTAATGACATAGTATGACTAATTACTGCCTCATTATTACTGCACTATATATAACAGCATGTTACTACCCAGCTGTAATGTGATGAAAGGCTACCAAGTTTGTGATTGTTTAAAAAGACTTAAATGAAATAAATGCAAATCTGTGGAATCAAATATTCACCAAAAAACAAACAAAATTTGATGTATATGAAAATTCACCCCAAAAACATCAATAATCGTCCTGTGTTTTTTAACCCACAGGCAGTGACCTACTGGACTGCTAGGAGTGCTGCCACTATCATAACATGTCATTAACATCACACTATCATAACATGTCATTAACATTACACTATCATAACATTGTCATTAACATGACACTATCATAACATGTCATTAACATTACACTATCATAACATTGTCATTAACATGACACACTATCATACCATGTCATTAGCATTACACTATCATAACATGTCATTAACATGACTCTATCATAACATGTCATTAACATGACACACTATCATAACATGTCATTAGCATTACACTATCATAACATGTCATTAACATTACACTATCATAACATGTCATTAACATTACACTATCATAACATGTCATTAACATTACACTATCATAACATGTCATTAACATTACTCTATCATAACATGTCATTAACATTACACTATCATAACATTGTCATTAACATTACACTATCATAACATGTCATTAACATTACTCTATCATAACATGTCATTAACATTACACTATCATAACATTGTCATTAACATTACACTATCATAACATGTCATTAACATTACACTATCATAACATGTCATTAACATTACACTATCATAACATTGGTATTAACATTACACTATCATAACATGTCATTAACATTACACTATCATAACATGTCATTAACATGACTCTATCATAACATGTCATTAACATGACACACTATCATAACATGTCATTAGCATTACACTATCATAACATGTCATTAACATTACACTATCATAACATGTCATTAACATTACACTATCATAACATGTCATTAACATGACTCTATCATAACATGTCATTAACATTACACTATCATAACATTGTCATTAACATTACACTATCATAACATGTCATTAACATTACTCTATCATAACATGTCATTAACATGACTCTATCATAACATGTCATTAACATGACACACTATCATAACATGTCATTAGCATTACACTATCATAACATGTCATTAACATTACACTATCATAACATGTCATTAACATTACACTATCATAACATGTCATTAACATTACACTATCATAACTTGTCATTAACATTACTCTATCATAACATGTCATTAACATTACACTATCATAACATTGTCATTAACATTACACTATCATAACATTGTCATTAACATTACACTATCATAACATGTTATTAACATTACACTATCATAACATGTCATTAACATTACACTATCATAACATGTCATTAACATTACACTATCATAACATGTCATTAACATTACTCCGTCATACTAAGCTGGACTTTCTGGACTCATCACAGTACAGCACTGTACCGTACTGTGTTCATGATGCTGCTGCACTACTGGAGCTTTAAAATGCTTTTAAATGCTTTGTTCTGCTTTATTCAACTCATGAACATATCACCATCAGTCACTTTATTGTTATTTTTATTGTGTACAGTATTTTTTTATAGTAAAGTGTTTTACATATTCATACTGTGGGAGGGAATAAGCGTTCCATTGTTCTTACATATTACATATGGCTAACAAACATCTTCAAATCTTCATATCTTGATATCTTGAGGAGTTGAATTGAGAGGCTCTGAGGAGCAGCGACCTGCAGTCAGTCAACAACACATCCGCTGAACAGGAACCAGATCAACAACACATCCGCTGAACAGGAACCAGATCAACAACACATCCGCTCAACAGAAACCAGATCAACAACACATCCGCTCAACAGAAACCAGATCAACAACACATCCGCTCAACAGGAACCAGATCAACAACACATCCGCTGAACAGGAACCAGATCAACAACACATCCGCTGAACAGGAACCAGATCAACAACACATCCGCTGAACAGGAACCAGATCAACAACACATCCGCTGAACAGGAACAGATGAACCAGGTTTCACATATGGTTCACAGTGAGGTGTGTTTGGGATGGGGGGGAGACTGAACCACTGGGTTGTATAACCTAACCTTCTCTGTGACTCACAATAACATTTGGCTATCATGATCCGCAGAATCTTAAACCCATGATTAGATTGGATTAGATTAGATTAGATTTGATTCTAATGTATTGTCAATGCTCAGCAGCACAAGTACAGTACAGAGAACAGAATCATCATCTTTGAGAGTAGGTATGAGAAATGTGCAGAATTATAGATATATAGATATATATATCTAGTATACAAGTATTCAACAAGTAGTGAGCAGGGGTATACAGTTATATCAACAATATTAATATATATAAATGTATAGACAGCAGGTAGTTCTATGCAGACAGAGCAAGAATAGAGGATAGATTTGGAGTGAGCCCATCTGTGGGGCAAATCAAACTCTTGATTCACGAATCTCCTGAATGTCATATGCAATTCTGCATATAATAATAATAATAATAATAATTATAATAATAATAATAAAAACCATACATTCAATTTATATAGAGCTTTTTTTTTGGATACTCAAGGCGCATAAATCATGTTGACTTATGACTTCATCATTATGCATGGTTTATAACAATGCATATTAGATTGTATAGATGGTTTCTCATGAAGGTTGGAACCTGAGTTATCCGTTTTTGTATCGTAAGTATTTTGTTTATACAGTACATTTCTGCGTGTTTATATATTCACGTTTTAGATATTAACCCATAGTACCTGTAAATATTTGTAAATATATGTAGTGTACCTGTCTGTACAACTACATGGTATAGTAGCATCGCTTACAGCTAGAGATGACACCAGAACCTGCTTTACTACTCATATAGGAACACATTTAAGTCAGCGTTTAAGATGCTAAGTTTGTAGCGTATCATTTAAGACGCTCATGGTGGGTTCTGGAGGTTCTTCCCACGCGTTAGTAACTGCCTTTGGTCGGTTCTAGCTGGTTCACCTGGGTGGTTTGGGGCTAGATAGAATCTCCTCAGAGACTCAGAGACTCAGAGAGAGGGAGAAAAGACAAGAAGACACAACCATGACCCTGATCGGTTCAGAGGGGGCGTGGAGGAAGAGGAGGAGGAGGAGGAGGAGGAGGAGGAAGAGGAGGAGGAAGAGGAGGAAGAGGAGGAGGAGGAGGAGGAGGAGGAGGAGGAGGAGGAGGAGGAGGAAGAGGAGGCGGATTCAAGATTCAAGAATTATATTTGCCATTTGTAACAAGTACAATGGAATGCTAACTCCCCATTCCCTCCCACGGTGTCAATTTTCAAAAACACATTATATAACAAAAATACTATACACAATAAAAATGAACATAAAAGTGACTGATGGATGATATGTACGTGTAGAAGTTGGCAAAAACCTTTAAAAAGCATTTAAAGTGCCAGTAGTGCAGCAGCATCATGAATACAGTGCAGTACAGTAACTGTGATGATGTCACGGTTACGGTGGTTGACAGGGGGCGTTGCCAGGCCGCGTGCGCTAGAGGCGCACACACACGCACCTGCCAACCATTACCGTGGCTAATTGCCATTGATGTCACCTGGGGGCTATTTATACAGCGGCGTCAGTGAGAGACGTCGCTCGTTCGTACTAGGTGTAACCGGTACGCTACCAGTCCCCAGGTGACATTCATCCCTGGTCCTGATCACCCTGCTACGGACTATCGGAGAGATAGCCCGCCCGTCTGCTGTTCCAGCCCCTCGTCGGTCCCGGAGTACCGCCCGTCATCTACCTGTCGGTACGACGCACCTCGACCTCCCGGTAACCTGACCATCGCCTGTCCCCAACGATCCGCTCGCCTCCTACCTGTCGGCTTGACGCACCTCGATCTCCCGGTCCCAGCTCCCTCGTCGGTCCTGGGGGATAACCTTCTATTGTGTTTTGTGCCATCAATAAACCCCTGTTCTTCCTTTCCTGGTCTCCGCCTGCGTTCTGGGTCCAACCTCACCACACACCGTCGTGACAGAACGAACGAGCCATTATGGACCCCGGCGACGGAGATCGGGTGAAGCGCGAAATCCACGGTTACGCAGCGCAGTGGGAGCAACATCTGGCGGAAGCCCATGCGACAATTACCCGGCTGGTGGACATCACGGAGTCCCAGGGCGTACGCATAGCGCACCTCGAGGCGAGGGGTCCACAAACGCCGGTTCTCGCTGGTTCCGCGGAGCCGCACATCCCGCCCCCGCCGAGATACTCGGGGAATCCGGACACCTGCCGGAGCTTCCTGGTTCAGTGCAAAAACATATTTGAAGCACAGCCGTCCCGCTTTACGAGGGAAGCGGGGAGGATTGCGTACATAGTGAGTCTGCTGGAGGGAGGACCCCTCGCTATGTACGATGCGCTCCGTGCGCAAGGATCTCCTCTCGTGGAGACTTTCGTGGCTCTCGAGATGGAGCTGATGAGGGTGTACGACCACCCCATACGGGGCGCCCAGGCTGGACAACTCCTGTTGCGGCTTAAGCAAGGAACGCTTAGTCTTCGGGAGTACATCGCCCGGTTCCGCCGGTTGGCGGTGGAGTCCGGTTGGAACGAGGAATCGCTCCTGTCCGCGTTCCAGAGCGGACTCAACCGGGAGTTGGGCACGGAGGTGGCGTTGCGGGGCCAGAAGGGCACTGTGGATGAGGCCATCCAGATGGCCATTCAGGTGTCTGACCTAGCTATGCAGTGGGGGGACGGTCCGGGTCCTTCCAGAAGCGTCTCCCGCCCAGCTGAGCTCACCCACCCGTCCGGTCCCGAGTCCTCCCGATCTCTCTTCCGTCCCCCGCGTTTACCACGACCTCGGGGAGGTGTTCTCTAAGGAACGGGCCGTCTCCTTACCCCCTCACAGACCATACGACTGCGCCATCAATCTCCTTCCCGGCGCGTCTTTGCCGGTGAGGCGACTCTACAATCTGTCCCGGCCCGAGAGACAGACTATGGAGACCTACATCCACGACTCTCTGGCAGCGGGCCTGATCAGACCCTCGTCGTCGCCTGTGGGTTCTGGTTTTTTTTTTGTGACTAAAAAGGATAACTCGTTAAGGCCGTGTATTGACTTCCGGGGTCTAAACGATATCACCGTCAAGAATAAATACCCCTTGCCACTCATCGACCCAGCCTTCGAGCCTCTCCGTAATGCGACGGTGTTCTCCAAATTGGACCTCCGCAATGCCTACCATCTCGTCCGGATCCGTGAGGGGGACGAGTGGAAGACGGCGTTCAACACTGCTTTGGGGCACTTCGAGTACCGGGTCATGCCCTTCGGTCTCACCAACGCCCCGGCAGTGTTCCAGGCTCTGGTGAACGACGTCCTCCGAGACATGCTGAACCTGTTCGTCTTTGTCTACCTGGACGATATTTTGATATTTTCAGGTAGTCAGAGGGAGCACGTTCAGCACGTCCGGTTGGTACTTCAGCGGCTTTTGGAGAACAAGCTGTTCGTCAAGGCGGAGAAGTGCGAGTTCCACGCAAAGTCGGTGGCTTTTTTGGGGTTCATAATCGAACCGGGCCAAGTTCGATCGGATCCCGTTAAAGTCAAGGCAGTGGCGGAGTGGCCGACGCCTACGTCCCGGAAACAACTCCAGCGGTTCCTCGGATTTTCAAATTTTTACCGCAGGTTCATCCGGGATTTCAGTAGTGTCGCGGCCCCACTTACTCGGCTCACCTCCACGCTCTCTCCGTTCTCCTGGACTCCTGAGGCAGGTGCGGCGTTTGCGCAGCTGAAACGGCTGTTTACCTCGGCTCCGGTTCTGAGGCATCCGGATCCGGCGTGCCAGTTTGTGGTGGAGGTGGACGCATCGGACTCCGGTGTGGGGGCCGTCCTTTCTCAACGTGCCACGGGGGATCGGAAGACTCACCCTTGTGCCTTTTTTTCTAGACAGTTGTCGCCCGCGGAGAGGAACTACGACGTGGGGAATCGGGAGCTCTTGGCAGTGGTCCTGGCCTTGGAGGAGTGGAGGCATTGGCTGGAGGGGGCCGAACAACCGTTCGTGGTCTGGACAGACCACAAGAACTTGGCCTACCTCCGCACCGCCAAACGGCTCAACTCTCGACAGGCGCGGTGGGCGTTGTTCCTGGGGAGGTTCAACTTCACGCTCACTTACCGGCCTGGATGTCGGAATGTGAAACCGGACTCTCTCTCTCGCCAGTGGGACGCCGAGAGGGATCTCGTCGAGCCAGAGACCATCCTGCCTCCGGTGTGCGTGCTTGGGGCAGTCACATGGGAGATTGAGGGTCTCGTCCGGTCGGCTCAACGTACTCATCCAGATCCAGGTAATGGTCCCGCTAACCGGCTGTTTGTACCCGATCCAGTTAGGTCTCGGGTGCTGCAGTGGGCTCATTCCTCCCGTCTGACCTGCCATCCCGGCTTTGCACGGACCCTGTCCTTCCTCAGACGGAGCTTCTGGTGGCCTTCCATCTCCCGGGACACCCAGGCCTTTGTCACGGCCTGCACCGTCTGTGCACGCAGCAAGGCCTCACATCGACCTCCTGCGGGGTTGCTGCAGCCGCTGCCTATCCCTCGTCGGCCTTGGTCGCACATCGCCGTGGACTTCGTCACCGGTCTTCCGCCGTCGGCTGGTAACTCCACCATCCTCACCATCGTCGACCGGTTTTCGAAGGCGGTCCATTTTGTGCCTTTGCCCAAGCTCCCCTCGGCCAAGGAGACGGCGGACCTCCTGGTACTGCAGGTATTCCGTCTGCACGGGATACCCCTGGACATAGTGTCCGACCGGGGGCCACAGTTCGCGTCGCAGTTGTGGAGGGCGTTCTGCCAGGCTCTGGGGGCCACCGCCAGCCTCTCCTCCGGATACCATCCGCAGTCCAATGGACAAACGGAGAGAGCTAACCAGGACCTGGAAGCGGCTCTCCGCTGCGTCGCCGCGAACCATCCATCCTCATGGAGTTCCCACCTCCCTTGGGTGGAGTACGCCCACAACTCCCTGATCAGCGACGCCACGGGGATGTCGCCGTTCCAGGCATCGCTGGGCTACCAACCGCCCCTGTTTCCCGTCCAGGAGGAGGAGATTGCGGTGCCGTCGGTACAGGCCCACCTCCAGCGCTGCCGCCGGATTTGGAGGACCGCACGTTCGGCACTCCTTCGTACGGCCGATCGGAACCGGCGTTTGGCGGACCGTCGGAGGGTCCAGGCACCCATCTATCGACCTGGACAACAGGTTTGGCTCTCCTCCCGTGACCTACCACTCCAGGTACAGTCCCGGAAGTTGGCGCCTCGCTATGTGGGACCTTACACGGTGGACAAGGTCATCAACCCGGTGTCTGTACGGCTAAGATTGCCGCCAGCCATGAAAGTTCATCCCACCTTTCATGTCTCCCTGTTGAAACCTGTGTCTTCCAGTCCCTTGTGCCCTCCCACCACACCCCCTCCCCCCCCCAGGATCATCGACGACCATCCCGCCTACACGGTGAGAAAGATCCTGGACATCCGTCGCCGTGGCCGGGGTTTCCAGTACCTGGTGGATTGGGAAGGGTACGGCCCGGAGGAGCGGAGTTGGATTCCACGGCGGAGTGTCCTGGATCTGTCCCTCATCCGCGACTTCCATCAGGAACATCCCGACAGGCCGAGTGGGGCGCCAGGAGGCACCCGTTGAGGGGGGGGTACTGTCACGGTTACGGTGGTTGACAGGGGGCGTTGCCAGGCCGCGTGCGCTAGAGGCGCACACACACGCACCTGCCAACCATTACCGTGGCTAATTGCCATTGATGTCACCTGGGGGCTATTTATACAGCGGCGTCAGTGAGAGACGTCGCTCGTTCGTACTAGGTGTAACCGGTACGCTACCAGTCCCCAGGTGACATTCATCCCTGGTCCTGATCACCCTGCTACGGACTATCGGAGAGATAGCCCGCCCGTCTGCTGTTCCAGCCCCTCGTCGGTCCCGGAGTACCGCCCGTCATCTACCTGTCGGTACGACGCACCTCGACCTCCCGGTAACCTGACCATCGCCTGTCCCCAACGATCCGCTCGTCTCCTACCTGTCGGCACGACGCACCTCGATCTCCCGGTCCCAGCTCCCTCGTCGGTCCTGGGGGATAACCTTCTATTGTGTTTTGTGCCATCAATAAACCCCTGTTCTTCCTTTCCTGGTCTCCGCCTGCGTTCTGGGTCCAACCTCACCACACACCGTCGTGACAGATGAGTCCAGAAAGTCCAGGATACTATGATAGTGTAATGTTAATGACATGTTATGATAGTGTAATGTTAATGATAATGTTATGATAGTGTAATGTTAATGACATGTTATGATAGTGTAATGTTAATGACATGTTATGATAGTGTAATGTTAATGACAATGTTATGATAGTGTAATGTTAATGACATGTTATGATAGTGTAATGTTAATGACATGTTATGATAGTGTAATGTTAATGATAATGTTATGATAGTGTAATGTTAATGACATGTTATGATAGTGTAATGTTAATGACATGTTATGATAGTGTAATGTTAATGACATGTTATGATAGTGTAATGTTAATGACATGTTATGATAGTGTAATGTTAATGACATGTTATGATAGTGTAATGTTAATGACATGTTATGATAGTGTAATGTTAATGACATGTTATGATAGTGTAATGTTAATGACATGTTATGATAGTGTAATGTTAATGACATGTTATGATAGAGTAATGTTAATGACATGTTATGATAGTGTAATGTTAATGACATGTTATGATAGTGTAATGTTAATGACATGTTATGATAGTGTAATGTTAATGACATGTTATGATAGTGTAATGTTAATGACATGTTATGATAGTGTAATGGTAATGACATGTTATGATAGAGTAATGTTAATGACATGTTATGATAATGTATTGTTAATGACATGTTATCATAGTGAAATGTTAATGACATGTTATGATAGTGTAATGTTAATGACATGTTATGATAGTGTAATGTTAATGACATGTTATGATAGTGTAATGTTAATGACATATTATGATAGTGTAATGTTAATGACATGTTATGATAGAGTAATGTTAATGACATGTTATGATAATGTAATGTTAATGACATGTTATCATAGTGAAATGTTAATGACATGTTATGATAGTGTAATGTTAATGACATGTTATGATAGTTTAATGTTAATGACATGTTATGATAGAGTAATGTTAATGACATGTTATGATAATGTAATGTTAATGACATGTTATCATAGTGAAATGTTAATGACATGTTATGATAGTGTAATGTTAATGAAATGTTATGATAGAGTAATGTTAATGACATGTTATTATAGTGTAATGTTAATGACAATGTTATGATAGTGTAATGTTAAAGACAATGTTATGATAGTGTAATGTTAATGACATGTTATGATAGTGTAATGTTAATGACATGTTATGATAGTGTAATGTTAATGACATGTTATGATAGTGTAATGTTAATGACATGTTATGATAGAGTAATGTTAATGACATGTTATGATAATGTAATGTTAATGACATGTTATCATAGTGAAATGTTAATGACATGTTATGATAGTGTAATGTTAATGACATGTTATGATAGTGTAATGTTAATGACATGTTATGATAGAGTA